>JAYRBT010000114.1:43234659-43276422 GCA_036023395.1 Myiotriccus ornatus | reverse complement strand
GCGCAGGCTGGAAGGTGTAAAGACCTTCCCCGGTTCTTCGTTCGCGAAGACTGGCCATTATATACATGGTTCTTCCTTAATTAACCCTCATCACAAGGAAAAGTTTTTAGTCTGGCTGTTACTGTTTTAATGACATGGGAATACAATATTTATCATAGACCATAATACAGTTTTGGCATAGGTAAAGGATGTTTAACTGAACATATTAATCAACTGTTTTTTTTAAGAATAATCCTCTTGGAAGCATTTTGCTCACAAAAATTCTTGTTTTATACACGTGAAGGCAAAGACTAAGTCTACATAAGCAGCTAGTGTGGAGCACTAGGAAAATTTAGAGTGTTGCTAACCTAGGTTTTGGGGGTGGGAGGAAATCCTTCAGGCTCTTCCTTGTCCAGTTCCATGACCAGTCCAGCCTTGTAGTGGCTGAAGCTGTGTTAGATGGGCTCTGGCTTAGTTTCATCTGAAAGCTTTTTGCTCTTAGACTATTCTGTATGATCCCAAGCCGAGAAAGTGGTGGTGATTGGGAAATTGACTTCAAAGATGTGTTTGTGATCTGAATTAAAACAATAATATGGAAGCATTATAGATGTCAACAAAGTCCTCCCAGCACAGCAGACCATGCTGTTAAGTACTGAGATGCAGAAATCAAACATGAGCCAACACCGACCTTTACTTCTTCAAAAGGGACAAACACCAATCATGGCAAAATTACAAAATGTTCTGCTTCTGCCCCAGAAGTGACAAATCAAGATTTATATGGAGATCTCTGTTGAACGGATCTTTACTGAGACATTCATCGCAATGTGGACTGTACTATGAACAGGTTTTTTCTGAGATCACTATTACTAACATAAGGGATAATTTATAGTATTTTTTCTGTTCCTGGATGGGTAGTCATACTTGGTTTAGGCGTCTGATAGCTTGATACAGAAGCTATGTGTGTCTTCTGTGTATTATCCAATATAAATTCTCAAAAGAGTTAATCTTTTTTTAGCCTAAAATCCAGTTACATGGGAAAATGTTCAGAGTATTTGTAATATAAACTAGCTAATTGCAGAGCAGTTGTTTAGGAAAACAACGTTCAATAGAGAAAAAAAATTGCTATGTGCATTATGTTGTTGCAGCACTTCTTGAGCTCTCTGCTGAATGGTTCTAATCTATAAGTCAGTGAACTCAGGAATTGTTATACAATTTGAAACCCTCAGAACTAATAATTATTGTGAAAACAAGGTATTCTTCGTCCCATCTTCTTTCTTCCACAGCAAAGACTAGAAGAAAAATAATGTCTTTCAACTCAAAAGTAAATATAAATCTTGATCTTGGCTCTTTTCTCTCTGCACACAGGTTGTATTTTTCATTTGATTCCTTTCACTTCCTTTATTTCTCTCCCTCACCATGTTCCCGTGGTTTTTCCTCAAGGACAATCCAATGTCAGAAGTGTTATAAGTTACTTAGAGATGCTCGAGATAACTAAATTATAATTAAAGAATATATTTATTAGTATATAATAGAAAACAGAACAGTACAACATGTTGAATGCCCATTGGGGACACACAAGTCCTACAAACGGAGCATCCTTTTAAATTAAAATATTCCTTGTGGTACTTTACCAAATTTTGTGTGTTTAATTTTTCTCCTGCCTTTTATTCTGCAGCCGCTTGTCTCAGGGTTCTCCGTCACGGCTGCTCTGAACAGAAGGTTTGCTTCCAGAATTGCCAAACTACAGGCAAGATGCATCTTCCTGGCACACAGGCCTCCTAGCTCAGAGCCACCGGACGGAAATCCTGGACGAAATTCCCAAATTGTTAGAAGTGAATCCTTCTCTTAGATTTAGGAGACGGCAAAGAATACCTGCAGAATAAAAAGGATTACAAGAAATGTTATTGCAGCGCTGGGTTCCCAGCACTGGGTGCAGTCCTGGGTCATATTGGACCCAAAAGAGCACACCGGTAGTTTGGAAAACCCGCTGTTTATATCTTCCTGGTTACATAAGTTGTTACATATTAATTAACTATCGGTTAGTTATTTTAAAAGGTAATGTTTTTGCTTCAGACGTGGCGGCACCCTCCATGTTGGTTGTAATACATTCTCTCCCTCTCACATGAGTAGCTGTTGTTTCTTTGGCTCCTCGTCAGTTCCCAGATATGCATATCAAAGGATGTTGGTTGTAGTCTAGACCGCTGTCTCCTTAAGGTTTAAACTGTTAAAGAAATGCTTAACCAGGTACTCAGACAAACTTGTAATCAATCATTTACAAGAAGGAAAAGTTTTGCAGTAGGTGCCTAGTCTGGCCAGCCAGGGAGAGGTCTGGGTGGGTTTAGGCAAAGCCATAGAGCGGCAGTGCCTAAGCATTTTGCTGTCTGTGCTCCTGCATTCTTTGCTGCAGTGGCTACAAAACAGAAAGCAAGGCTGGTACAATTTCAATTTCATCCAGCCTTGCCAATGCAAATCTTCGCTATTTTGCAGACTCTGCAGTCACTCACTGTCTTACACAATGCTAGCTTTCTGCAGACATTTTTGACTCATGGGTAAAGCAACCAGGCAAGAATGTATATTTCCAAAGTAAACTGTATCTAGCAGGTTTCTAAAAACTTCACTGGGGAAGCACTTAAAAAAAAAAAAAAAAGGTGCAGGATAGAGAGTATTTTTTCTTTTGTTTTATTTTGATTCTCCTTTCAGACAACCAACTGATGAAAGTGTGTGACTATTTGAGTGACAAGAGCTGTTAATAAAAGAATAAATAAGTGACCCCAGGGTAGTCCAGTAGTAAACAGTAGTCTGGTCATCTGAGATTCATGTTACCACTAACACTGTAGTCTTGCTTTCATCTCAGGCATAAATTTGATAGGGAATATTTTCTGAAGTTTGTTTGGTTTTTTTTTAAACCTGAGCTACCTGCATTCTCATCAGTGCTGGGTTTTTCTCTCCACATAGGCGCTTTATTCAGGGTGATGGATATTCCTTTCCGAAACCCAAGACACAGTGTTTCTTTACAACACAAAATGTCTCTCCTGTGTGTAAGAACAGTGCTCCAGGAAGTATATTCTAGCACTAGTGCAACTTTAGGCTGTTATTGCTCAAGGCTGTCTGTTTTCTGCCACACAGCTCCTGGATTCTTGGTCTTCCTTTTGTTTGCTAAGAGCTGAGTTTCTCAGTAGGGGTTTCAGTAAAAAAAAGCACAAAACAAAAAGCTCCTTCAGACTCGCAATGTCTTCATTTTTAGGAAATACATGGGAGTTTGTAAAGGTACAAATATGCTATCTTGTTCTTTTCTGTGCCTTCTACTGTCAGAACGCTTAAAAGGGAACTTCTGAGTGGCTCAATACTTGAACAGTTCAAAGCCTGTTTGCTGAAATGCTTGTGTATGAGCAGGTTATTTTAAACATAAGCTCTAATTACTATATAAATATGTTCAGCATGCTTTCAGCCTGTATACAGACCAGAGGCAACCTTGTTTCTGATGAGGGAAATGCTATTCCATCGGTAACAGTCTGTGTTGGCTTGGACAATGAGGAAGGAGTAATCTGCCATTCGAAAGAGAAAGCAAACAATGGGCTCATTCCTACGTGTTTTAATGTCACATAGGCAACAGAAGCTGCATATCATGTCGCCAGAAGAACTCCAAATGACACCATTAAATCAGACTGTGCTTTGTGAGCTGGGTGGCTGATTTCTTTAAAAATATCAGAAAATGTATTCAGTTCCTTGGGTGTAAAGCAGATTTAATACAATAGAAATTACTGAAGAGAGTAAAACTGGGAAACAGAATCAGTCTCTTTGTGTGGAATGGTGAATTACATCCAAACCGTGTTTTAAAATGAGGTCAAGTGATCAGACCAAAAACAGGATATGAAAATAAAATTGAAGTTGTTCTTTATTAACCGTGACCTCAGTAGTCCACAGTGGTTTGGCTCATTGATTTCTAATGTTAATGTGGTTTAAACTTGCTAAGCTCTGAAGAATGTTCTTTCAACAGAACCATATCTATTAAATGAGTCATTTGCTCTCTAAAACTAGATAGCTTTACAGCACAGCATGCCATAAGCCTCCTAATGTCTCGCCAGTTGTCCAGCAGGATTGTTGATATTTATACAGAAAAACTTTGAAGGGATGCTGACAGTAGAGTTTCATCATCTGTAAATAGCCTTATTAAGGGTCATACATAAAATCCTCTTGGATTTTTGCAGTGTGAATTCTTGCTAAGAGTGTGTCAGTACCTTCCTTCCCAGTCTGTCCTAGTTTGTTATTGCAGAACAACCCAGAGTTCTTCAGCCGCTGATTTTTCTTTTTTTTTTTTTTTCAGTAAATCAAACATGAAATAGAAGAGAGTCTGAAAGAAACCTGAGTGAAATCAATCTGCAGACAAGCACACAGGAGCATCCTTTTTGAATGTTTTTATAATGTCATGGAGATGCTTTAATAATCCTCTTAGAGTGAAAAAGAGAGAAATGACTAGGCTTGCATATGTAATAGGCCAGTGTATAATTCCTGAATGCACCACAGGTTCTCTGTCAAGCCATACAGCAAACCCCATTGCAGTGAATGGCTAAAAAAATGGTAATAATGACTTGTCCGCATGTTTCACGAGAAATGCTACAAATTCCCTCCATAGGAATCATGATTTTTCATCTCTAGGAAAGTTCTCAGAAATAGCCAAGCTGCATTTTTTAATGCATGTTAATGGCATGAACCCTTTAGTCAGTGTTGTGACTGAGAGTTAGCATTCTAAGCTGTGCTGACATGAAATGCAGATGCTCAGAGGCATCAGAGGTGCAGAAGATACTTTGATCTTCTGATGGAGACAGTTTTTTTACAAAAACAGGTGTTTTCACAAAAAAAAAAAAAATCTTTTCTTCCTGCCCATGAGGTCTGTTTTTTTCCTATTGTTCCTATTGTGGAGGAATATTTCCTTACTTGAGGAAAGTGTCATTTTCCCTAGCACCCTGCAGGTTATTTTGTGAGTCCTTTTGCTACAGACAAGTCTCCCATTCCTTTTGTGAGTCCCCAGCCAGCCTAAAGGCTCCCTGCTCTCTACTGCTCCCCTTCCTCACTTGCACACTGCAGTAAAGCAGCCAGCCTCTCCGCTGTCCTCCTGTAGCCTTCTAAACTGTCCATAACACACAGCACACGTGTAGTGAACAGTGAACAAACACTGGATGCCAGGTCATCTTGTATAGACCACACTTTTGCCAAGAAAGGTTGAAACGGATGATCCTTGAGATTCCTTTCTAAATAAAGTACTTCCATGAAGTACAAGAGATACTGCCCTTCCCACTTACCTATGTGTCTTCGAAACATTTGGTTATGGTCATATAACGATCGCTCTGGACAATCTGATGTTACCACTGAACACAAACTGTGGATTGCAGCTGGAAATGCAGGAAATAGAGTGAGTTTGAAAAAATGTAAACATCTCATTGAAGTCATCTACAGGGAGAAGTGGCACAAGAAACTTCAGATATTTTAAGGAAAAGATGCATTTCTTGGCCAGCTAAATGGGATTTTTTTTCTTTTTTTTTTTTTAATATATGAGTTTAATTTTAAACAAACTTTCTCAGAAGCCCTGAGATGACTCAAATTTGATTGTAGAACTTTGCCTAGCGGCAGAACAAATAAATTCAGGGTTCCTAGATTATTTTGGAAGTAACCATAGGAGTTATATTCCAAGTGAATGAAGTATCTTTTGTGGTGTCCAAAGCAGTTGCGTGTACAGCTGAAAAGCTATCCCTTTGAAAGTGTACTTAACCCCCAGTATGTGTTAGGTATTGTACCGTGTAAAAAACCCCTTGTCTATGAACCTTGGACAACTGGGGCTTTACATTCCAACTCTGAGCAGGAAATATGGAGAACTCCATTTTTTAATGAGGCTGCTTTTTGTTCTCTTAAAATTATCTGATGACCTTAAACTTCCTAAGGCAACATTGCCAGAAAAGAAAACTCTCTTTCATCTCTAAGTGCATTTTCTTCGTTTGGCCTGTATGCATTTGGAGAGTCTAGAGTACATTTTTCATAATCGCAGAGACATTTTTTCTTCCCCTGTGAGCAACCACATTGCCTTTTGAAGCTGTTTCAGTTACTGTCAATTAATAAGACTTATAGTTTGTGACATAAATGTTGTCTAGAAGGAATGTCTGGAGGTCATCCTGTCCAACCTCCTGAACCAGCACCACCATTTTGCCAGGTTGGGTGTGGCTTTGTCTCACCAAGTCTTACAAACCTCCAAGGACGGCAGTTCCACAACCTCTCTTGGTAACCTGTACTATCCTACAGTAACGTTGGGTTTTGTTTCTAATGCCCATCCAAGTCACAATCTGTGGTTGTCGCCCCTTGCTTCACCTGGCAGTACCAAGGTTTTGGTTTATTTTATGTGTGTAAATGCCCAAAAAATAGTTGTAGACTACTATTGAATCATCCCTTAGTCTTTTTTTTATGAGATGAAACAATTCAGTTCTGCCACTTTTTGCCCATATGCTTAAGACTCCTGACCATCTCAGCAGTTCTCTGCTGCTCTCTCTCCAGTTTATTACCATCCATCTTATACTGGGAGTCGAAAACTGAACAAAATATTCCAGTTGAAGCCATACCAGTACAGTTAATTAGTCCATATATCCAGGGACATCCAGCATGACTGTAGTTTCTGCCCCTTTCCTTCTCTTTCCCATCAACCCCAAAGCTCTTGGAAGATGCAGTGATGGTTTTTTTTCATTTTGTTACATCTGAGATTTTGTCTAGTTACAGTTTGAGGATAGGAGATGCTTTGCTATTGATGTCATCTGTGGAGGTGGCAACAAGGGTAAAGGCATTTGCAGATGGACGCATAGCCCTGATAGACACAGTCAAGAATGTTGGCGTTGGGCAGAAGTTGAAGTAAAAAACGCATACAAACATGCACCTTCTGTGAGACACACATTAGTGGACCCCCCCCAGAGGAGTGTGGTTACTGAAAGGAAAATAAAATTCTTCAGCTTAAGGCTGTTTTCAAACACGCTGTTGCTATTTGTTGCAAATTCAAGAAGGGCTCCGGGTAGCAGTCCTCTCACTTGTGTTTCTGCTACAGATTCTCAAGGAAGATCTGTCCAGATGAGGCCTCATACATCTGAACTCATTGTGTACATTTTCTTAATAGCTGGAGAAGGAAAACAAGGGTTTGCAGAACGTGGTTCGTCTGGACGATGTCACAAAGCTCTTCTGAAGTGAGTCACCCAACTGACGGGCCCTCTTTCTCTCTCTTTTACACGAGAGGAGAACCGAAAAAGGAGCACAGGTGTGAAGTTCAGCGGTATAGTATGTTGTATGGAGTTTTTCATTGTTCATTGCTTTTGCTGCCTTTAATGTTTCAATGAATGTTTATGAAGATCTTGAACAAAATGCAAAACACTCTGCCCTGCTTTAGCCAGAAAGCAAGATCGGTGTCTAGATTATTTGAAGTCAGCCCTGTTTTGTGTTCAACACAATGTATTATCCCTCAAAGGTGATTTTTTACTTTGAATAAATGGGAACAGGAGATGTGAGATACACTCACCCAGCTTATCTTGGCTCAGACAACTTCGAAGCATTGTTGGATATATGATCATCTGGAAACAGGTTTTTATAAATCAGGTTTTCTATCTTTTTCTGACAGGTTATTATGAGGAGCAGAGTTCCACTGGATTCAAGATGGTGTAAAAGTAAAATCTAGTTGAGGCTCTAATAGAGCATCTAATAAACAAAGTGACTTTGAGCCTGATCTACCAGCGTGCTACTCTAGTTTACTTCTAGAGAAACTCTATTCACTTAATCTTACCATACTTTATATTAGCTTCAAACTACAACTGTTCACTGTTGAATCAAGTCCTGTGTTTTGATGAAGATACAGAGAACTGTGTTTTTCAAAAGTGCTGAGTCTTTGTTTGTTTTGGAAGATGTTAAAACGTGTTAAAGAAAATTAGTTCTAGGATGAGTATTTGCATGACAAGTTCTGCCTACAGCAAATCTCTATGACTGAGCTGCAGACCTCTAAAAATAAGATTTCAAATTGGAATGTTTATGCAAGTCTTAACACTTGTGGTACCAGAGCGTGTTGCCGTAGTAATATGTGGAATAACAGAGTGTTGTCACACTGCATTGAATTTCTGACCTCTCTTTCATTGTGAGGCAAATTGGTCCTCTAACATTAAGGCCATAAAGGATTATCTGAATAGAAATGTTTTCTGGATACTTGTAATGAAACTCAATATGCTAAATGATTCAAGTAACCAGTAAATGAATTCATTATTGTCATCAGTTTGTAAATCACAGTGCAAATGCAAAGTGCAAAGCAGAAGCATCACCAAGCAAAACTGTAGGCAATAACAGGGATTTTTTACCTATGCCTTTGTCTTACATTCCACAGATGAAAATTTTTAAAGAGCAAAAATATACACAACCCAATAACTTTGTGTAGAAATTAAATCCTCTGGTTCCAGAAGATGTTATTTCTAATGCACAGCAGTGTGAAACAGTGGAGCATTTCTGCGTTTGCCCTCTTTAAAGGGAGCTATCAGTGGCCAAAAACAGCAGTTATAGAAAATATTTAAAGGGGAGTTATGCTGTCTCTGTTACTGCAAGGCGGGCTGGTGCTCAGAGTCTCTCCGGCTGCGCAGGAACTGGAGAGAACGGGAACTACTGAGAAACACTAATATATTTAAGCCTCCGTGACACCAACATATTGAATCACCTCTGGCTCTTTCTCTTACTCTGTTGATCATGTTACTGGAGTCATTTGGATCATTCTTCAAGGTAATGGAAATTATGCTGGGGAACAGAGCCAGGATCACAAGAGCCAGAGTAGCTGAAAGAGCAACAGCTCTGCTTGCCTCTCCCTCTTCGTGCCCTGGGCTTCCTTGCTGCAGCCTGGGATATGTGCCATCGATTTGAATCCCAGGAGGCTGGAGTGACTCACCCAGTGACCTGTAGAAAGGTTTAAGACTCGCCCTCCCTCCCATTTATACCTATGGAACAGTTTGTCTGGGAATGTAGTTATTTTGACTTACTAACATGGGGCTGTGCTTGGGACAGGCCAGGCCGCTGCTCTGTCTGAGTTTAGTCTCCTTTCTCCAGAGCCTAAAGAGAACTACATGCATTCCCTAAACAGAAACAGGCATCGAAAGGCATTGCCTTCAATCTGGCAGGAGACACCATCATGTCTTTGATGTAAACTGGTGCGTAGCAGGAAAACTAACCCAGCTCTGTGGAGCCTGAGTTCTGTCAATCCCTCTAGAAAACAGAGGGCAGAGCGTCGCTGGTTTTGCTGATAGGGCCCATTAGCCCAGAGGTGAAGGTACTGGTGCCAGGCACTGGCTTGAGGGGTACAAATGATCCATAAGCCAACAGCAATTATGATAACAGTATGTGTGATATCCCTTGTGAAGAGACAGTATTTGTTTCTCCAAAATGAGTGGCTTTTGCAAGACTACCCTTAGCCTATGAGTATTCCTTCTTTTATCAGTATTTCTCCAGTAGCTTACCCAGGGCAGGGGTTATGAGAGAATGCAGCAATTTATATATCAAACCTCTCATGAGAACCTCCTTTTGGAGCTATTATGTATTTCAGATCATTTGACCTTCCTTCCACGTGCTCTACAGATTCAGATATGAAGGCCCTTTTGGATTTACAGATTTCAGCACCTAAATCTGATAACCAGTGTAGGGAAGGTAACTTTGTATGAACTGAATTTACTGAAGGGAAAACTTTACAACATTTTAAGCAGTGCCAACTCAACTAACTGCTAAAAAAAATGGGGGATCAGTTTCTCTCTGTTTTCTCTGATAATGTCCAAGATGGAGCTGAGAGTTTTAAAACTAGAGGAGTCTTTCTTTGCTTTTCTGCTCAATACTCCACAGAAAAACTTTCACCTTTTGTCCTTACCCCTCAAATGAAATCCCAGCAGTCTTGGTCAGGTGATCTACTTTGATTCACTTGCAAAGTAAAATCAATAATCTCATTTAAAAATCTTGCTGGAGGCAGGGAATCGCCCTTGTATTGGACATGCTATCAGAGAAGAATCTTCCATTCTGGGTGCAACCTGACCTCCAGCCTGTAAGGATAACTAGCCTGAGGAAGCTTGAGGGGTTTAGTGGCAAAATCGAATGGGTGAAGAGATTGTGTTAAGAGCTATGTGTGGTTACCTAGGAGCTATTAGGATTATAGCACATTTCAGTTACTCAGTCACACACTTTTTCCTCAGATTTTCTAAATAATTGTGTTTGAGCCAATATACACAGGATGATGTAAGGTATAGATAGGTGAATATGTTGACATGCTGAAAGCATAAGTAGCAAAAGACACGGTCTTTCTATAGCTTGCCTCATTATATACAGATGACAGCCAAAGTCACAGTGTCTGTGAAATCATGGGTTTCTTTGATTATCACTGAGAAAATGTCCATTTCCATTTTTCAGAAGGCTGTTTCAGGAACTGCTGCAGAAGAAAACCAAACAGGGGAAGCCTGAATGCTATATTTTGGGTTCCTAGTGCAGAAACCCACTTCCCCCTCCTCCCTACCTCCCTGATTTTGTTGTTAAGTAGAAATACACACAGCTAGTTTCATGGCAGAGGAGACCGGTTTTCACAATGGGAAACTACACTGCCTGACTTCCAGTCTGTATCTGGTTCTCATCCTTTAGGGAAGGAATACAGGAGTTTTCCAAAGCTAGATGTGGGACCAGACATGTATATTTTATAATACACCGTAGCAATATCTCAAGTGTCCTTTTAGATTTAAAGAGTGTAGGATTTCATAGAGTGACTTCGTCTCCTGAGGCCTTCAGAAGTGCTCATCGATAGTCTTGGAGGAAGCGGCACCACTGCTGAGGGAAATATGACACTCAAAGATAGAGGAGAGTGCCCTATGAATCTGCAAATGATCAGATTTACTGAGGTGCAATCTCCACCTCTACAATTACTATCTTATGGGAGGATGCAGGGTCCCATGTACTTCCCATGCTGCAATTAAAGCCACACAGCCCAAGTGGCCCCAGGAGAGTGACTTTGCCACATTTGTCAGCCCCCAGATCTGAGGAGTCCCTTGCTGATCCTGAGGAGTCATGTGAAGTCTCACAGTGCATGATAGAGCAGGAGCATTTGAACTCTGTGGTCCTCATTGCCTAATTCCCTTGAGTGTAATGGAGTTGCATCCCTCCCTGCTTGCTTGACTTTGAGGTCCTTCATAGATCACATCAGTTCTTGAGACAGGGAGTCAAGCTGGCAGCTGATGTAAACCAGTAGAGCCACTGACAGGCAATGAGAGCAGTTTCCTCAGCACAGGGTCATGGTTACACGTTCTCTGGATGTTCTGCAGTGCAAACACTCTGCCTCCCCTTCATCTGTTTGTACAGTGTCCATCTGGTTTTTTACTACGCTGATGTTAACTTCATCATTGCAGGCACCAGCAAGAGTTGTGCACACATAGGAAGGTCAGGGGAGCTTCAAAGACAGTTGACTGTGAATGTCCAGAGGTTTTTTAAAAGCAAAAGATAAGGGTTAGGGGGATGTGAGTGCAGCTACAGCAACAGGGAGGTAATGGAGGCATGGAAGGGAGAGTTCTTCCTCCTGGAGCTCTGGCCTGATATGTTTTCACATCTGCTGGGGGTCCCATGTGGCTTACTATCCCAGCTGGAGCAGGCTGTTATCCAAAATGCAGATTGAGGGAGCGCCCAAAATGCAGATGTGACTCAAACACCATCACTGCCCATAAAGGCTTACCAATTTTTGGTTTAAGAATGAAAAAGCAGTGACACAAGTCATTAATGTCAGACATCTGACTTGTTCCCAGAGGTATACCTCTTTCCTCAACAGCTCATTTTTGCTGCTTGAAGCTACAGACAGTTGGAGTAGCAGTGGTCATAAAATGAGTGTTGTCTCAGTGTTGTCTCTGCTTGTGCCAGAACCCTGGACAGCCAGATCTGGGAGTGGAAATTGGATTAAATTGAGCAGAAGGTGGGGAGACCATCCTGGAGGCCAGAACCACTGCCATCCCCATCATATATTCTGTTGACAGCCTACTCCAACCCTGGAGAAAAGTTGTCAAATTTGGGTGGTTCCTTTAGTTTAAGTACGTCATTAAGTCTCAAACTGTTAGCATGTTCAGTGGCACTTTGATATGCATTGGAGCCAGGGAAATGTTAAATTGAAATCTGTTTATTTTCCTTCTATGATGATAAAAGATGAACAATGCATAAAACTAGAGAGCTAGTGCAGAAGGTGAACAAACTCAATTTCACCCGAGAGCAACCAAGAAAAAGGAGCTGATTTTGTCTTTGAAGCCTAAGCATTGATCATAAAATATATGATACTATTACAGTACACGCTTTCTTCAGGTGCATGGAGGGAGTCTTTGTAGCCACACAGTAAGAGACATCCTGTTGTTCTTGGTTATTTCATGCTGTACAAGGCAACTACTCCTATTTATAATGCGTGAAATGTTCAGCCACTGGAGTTTTCTGCCTGGCTGATTCTGCATTAATTTACATTGAACATTAGTCTTATGATTTACAGACTGTCAGATTCCCTGAGTAGGATAACTACCTTGAAGAAAGCTTCTCACCCACAGGATGGCTCAGACAGAGAGTTTCACTTGTCTCTGCCAGCTTCAGCCTGGGATCTTGAAAGAAAGAAAGGGCAGTCAGGTAGGATGTGCCAGGCAAAGCAGCAGTTTTGGCACCACAGACTGCATTTGCTTTGGGTGAGAGATCTAACATGGAACATGGGCTTACTCCTCTCTCTTGTTACTTCCAGATGCCTCCCTTGAACACATGGATTCTGTCTGGCCCCAAAGGGAAACTGAAACTTTTGTATGGGAAAATTCATCATCTCACTTTTGTAGCTCAAGGTCTTGCGCCTGCTCCTCGTAGGAGGTGAGGTGGAATGGCTCTAACTGGGAGCTCAGATTTATGGCCACTTAGGCATTACACAAGGATATAAAAGCAGAGTCAGATCCCACAGCCTGCAAATCCTTGGGAACTAGTTCTCTAATTTGGTTACCTGGTGTGGTGTCAGCACTGTGCTTTGAAGAGACAATGGCTCCAGAAGAGCATCACCCAAAGGAACTCCATCTTCAGTGAGTAATTTGACAGGCACAACAACTTTGATGATTTAGCACTGTGCTCAAAAAGACAGTAACTACTTCTGGCTTGAGAATAAAGTAAAGGACAAGGAAAGGGGAGGATTCAGGTGTTTGATTGTACCTTACATGCTTTAGAGCAACAGTCCTTCCTCCTCCTCCCTGTCCCACTCCCTACACTCCTCCCTGAGCTGCAGGGAGCAAAGAAAGAAGCAGGGTTTTTTTGGTAATCTAGCTTTGGTGAGACAATATGTTGTCATACTCCACCAAGGCACTTAGAGATGCCTCTACAAGGTGTCAATATCACAACTGATGCTAATGGACATTTACGTTTTCAGTCTTGGAAGAGGCAACAGGCTGAGTTACAGACAGGAAACTCAACCCAAATGTGCTTGTCCAGTTCAGATGTGAAATGTTGCTCAGAGTGAGGGTATTCATACTCTGGCTGCTCAAGCTCCATGTGTCCTGTGCAACGGTGCAGAGTGATGCTCTGTCAGGGCCAGAAGTGGGGAGGCTCTCACATGCTCTAAGTCCATGTCAGTAAAAAAAAAAAAAACCAAAAACAAAAGGGAAGGCTGCTAGTGAATTTGCCAGCCTGAATTCCTGGAGCACTGGGAATTGTAGGCTCCCATCGGTTGCTTATGGTAGTTCATTGTAAATGCATGCAAATAGGTGAACATCACATGTGGCAAGAGAGATTATCTGGGATAGCTTCTTTTACTAATCCAGCTGGATGCAATCAGATTATGAGAATTTCTTCCAAAGCAAATTGCCAGGGCTATGGCAGACACCCAGGGTTCACAAGACTATTCTGTGGATGAAAAGGCCTTGCCATTGGAACACTTCAGGAAATGATCTCGCTTCCTGCTGGAAATTTTCAGGACTGAAGGGCAGTTTATTTTTTTGGCCAACTTACATGTCCTCCATTTCCAGGTGTTTGAGCATCTCGGGAGACTCAGCTGCACGGTCTGCCCAGCATTCTCTTGGGAAAAAATGGTTCATGATGGTCTTTTGCCAGAGTCCTAAGAGCTTGAAGTCTCAGAAAACATAGCTATAGACCTGGATGCTGATCAGGTGAGGGGCTAAAATGCAAGGATACCAAAATGGGAGGCAGAAAAACTGAGAATATTCTCACTGCTTTGTTATTCAAATCAGGCAAAAAATGCTGTGAGTCTTGGAGGAAATTTTATATAGAATACTTTTTCTAAATCAAGGTGATGGGCATACCTTGAAAGAATTTAGTGGCCTATCCTTAGAAATTTCACCCATTCCTTTAGCTTGTGCTTCAACTGTGTTTTCATTCTGTGGGCAAGTTTTCATATCACTGAAAGTAGGACTTGTTAGAATAACTGGCTCATCCATATGAATCATCTCTTGCCAGTGGGTAAGACTTTGGTAAACATAAAAAATATGTTATTTTACAGAAGAAGCCTAAAGACACTTCTTGCATTGCCTGTTGCTGAGATTTTTTTTTCTCCAAGTGCCAATTATGAATTTATTTTCATTAGTGTAAGAATGTCTTGGTTAAAAAAGGTTTTCAGACAGGGCTCTTCTCCTGGCTGAGGTAGCATCAAACAAACAGATCTCTGCAAAGTACCCTCTTTCTAGT
Source organism: Myiotriccus ornatus (assembly GCA_036023395.1). Taxonomy (NCBI): domain Eukaryota; kingdom Metazoa; phylum Chordata; class Aves; order Passeriformes; family Tyrannidae; genus Myiotriccus; species Myiotriccus ornatus. The sequence goes on along the minus strand of JAYRBT010000114.1, from coordinate 43,261,734 downwards.
CTGTATGTATAAAGTATCCAGAGGTTTGAAACAAAGCAATCAGTTGCACGCATAAGCCTGTTTTGGTGGACTTCAGCCAGGCCATTAACATAACAAAGAAAATATTTGCTTATTCAGGTTCTATTCGTGATCCTTATTTCGTAACTTCTAACGAGGGAATTGCTTGAATAATGGCAGTGATAATATATGAGTAAGATTACTTGCTGTAATCTTCAGTGTGATCTGACAACAGAAAAATATAGTATGCTGTCCAGTGTCTTGAAGTGTATGTATGTATGTGTTGGGTGGGAATATACTGAAAGGTGTATATGCCACAGACATCATGGGAACCCTTGCTAAAAATACTGTTAAGTGCTCAATGATGTACAGTTCAGAAGAATGTTTCTCTTTTTTTTTTCTTCTTTTGCTTCTTTTTGGTTTTTTTTGGCCTTCTTCATGGCTGGCTTGAAAAGCTCTTCTCCAGTTTTCTTGTTCAGCACTGTGGTCTCTGTACTCAGACATCTCTGCAACAGTGAAAGCCCTGTAGAACACATAACAGTTTTGCCACCACTCCCATAGGGGTTCTGCCCATACAGGATTTGTGTGGATTACTGCCCACCACTTAGTGCATAGCCATGGAGGTAATTAAAAGAAAGCTATCAAAAACAGCCAGTGGGCTGCAATAAAAAAGGTTCAAATCTACATGACAGTGCCTGGGAATAATGTCTATATGCCAGCAAAGACAACACATTCACTAGCTTCATTTGCATTTCTTCAAAAATAAATATCCAAGTATTTTTACTAACAGGTTATCATGTCATATTTTGCCTGGTATTGGAAACACAGGAACTCAAATAAAGCAAGAGCTCTGTGAGGTGCTTTCTTTTTCAGTTTCCTAAATTTTATTTAAATAGTACAGCTTGGGGTTTGCTGATATCTGCCTATATAGTTGAGCTGCTACATGTTTCCCTGTACAAGAGATTACTCTTTTTTGTAAGGATTTTTTTTTTTTCTGTCACTGCCTGTAGCAGATGATTAGAATTTGGCATCTGGAAAGATGCTGATCCAGATACATACTTTGCTTTGACCCACAACAGTGTGTTTTAGAATTAGCTCACTTATAAACTGCTACAGATGTTATTTTCCTTCATTAACCTTCTCCAGAGTTGGCAGCATCTCGAAATAATGAGCGAACATGGCCATTTAGAGGTGGAGGTTTCAGCACCTGCAGGTACAAGAGGTGGTGAGGGATGGAGAGAGAGCTAAGCCTGTCCACGTCTCTCAAACCTTCCAGGCAGCTGGGTTGTGGTTTGGGCATCTGGGCTGACTTTCAGAGGCAGCAGCATTTTCTGCAGTGGGCAACTGCTGTCAGTGGGCTGGTCTGGAGAGCACCACTCTGCCTTCAAATACAGGAGCCCAGGCCCACAGGGGCAGATGGGGGGTGTGGAAGAGGAGGCTCACTCTCATTCACTTGAGTGAGACTCGATGATCCTTGTGGGTCCCTTACAACTCAATACTCTGTGTTTCTGTGTATATAATCACTGTGAGTGATTTACCTTACAGATAAAATTTATCATTCATCTTAATAAATTTAAAGGCCTTCTTTTTGTTCTTTCACTTATTCAGAACATTATTTTCTTAATCTATGAGGCATTACTCACCCTTGTGCACTGTGCTGCTTCTTAAATTGGTCATGTCCCAGGGACTAGGTCTTTTGCTGGACTAGGAAAGCTTCTCCATATGTTGTAGATTGTACAGAATCTTCTCAATTGTCCCTTAGTTAGAGAGGGAAGGGCAGAGTGTAGGATTTGGGATGACGTTTAAAACAGGGGCCAAAGTAGGGACTAGTAAGGATGAAGACTCAGAGTAACTTAAAAACACCACCTTAGAACCTGAAGCACCCCAAAATAAAAAGCAAGAGACTGTTTTCAGGGCACTGGTGGACATGCTTTTTTGCCACCTCATATAATGGACACACAAAAATGGGCACATGGGAGAAAGTGTCTGGCTAAAGGATTCTTCCTTTATTTTCAGAATAGAAGTGGTGAACTCATAAACATGTACCAAGATTAGCTGTGCCAGACTTAGGCTCTGATTCAATCCTACCCTGGGTTACAGATGCAGAAGACATGCAGATATAGTTGCAGTGTAAGGTCTGGCGTTTCTCCCTAGGAGCATCCAGACAATGACCTTTGGTGAACTTAGGGCTTTCCCCAGTACTGCATTCTCAGCAGGAGTGAATCATCTCTCATAAGTCACTTGCGTTGCCCTCCCTCTGCAGACTGACCAGGTCTGGCTGTCCTCGAGGAAAGACAGCTGATTCATAAGTGGCCAGACTCAAATGGAGCACAGCAGCTGCCACATTTGACCTCCAGCATCAAACAGGGCCAGAGAGGTTCTCTTGCCTCGGATCTGATGACTTGTGCTCAGCTGAAGCCTCTTCTGCGCTTACAGGCTGAGATGATATGGTCACATCTTTTCCAATTTGTACAGGCATCTTCAATTTCTGATGTGTCGTATGACGAAGCATGTTTATGTATGGCCAGGCTTGCAGAGTGGGCAGAAGTGCTCCAAGCATTATGCCTGAAGGCGTGCCCCATCCTCAGCAGTTACTTAATTACTGAGGAAATCATGTGTACCAAGTCCATGTAATACACACTGAAAACTCTGGCTGGATTTGAACCATAAAAAACATAATCAACTCCATTTGATGAGAAAGAAACAAGATTATGAAAAAAAAAATTGAGTCATTTATTAAAAATGCTACTGTGGATGTAATAAATTCGTCAGAAAGCACAGAGCACAGATGATAACCATTGCTGCTCTGGAAAGAGCCAACAAATTCCTTTGCACTCAGGGTTTTGATAAAGGGAACTTTAAAAAGGCCAAGTTCTGGGCTGGCTATTTTGCAGCAAGCCAAGAACTTCTTTTTGCTCCTAGTTGCGTTTAACGAAGAACAGGCTCAGAAACACAATTTAGATCACCCTTCCACTACATAGTTTGTGTTAGGGTTATACATTGCTGCTATTAGTCAGTTCCCTGAATGTTGCAGTTGAGTAAGTGCATTAGAGCATGAGAAGCATTGCATTCAGAACCATGTTGTTCCTGTCCAAATTAAAACTGATTAAGGAATATTACAACACTCTTTACGGTAAAGATAACAGGAAGGATTAAAATGTTTAGTTATTGCAGCCTCTGTTGTGAGGCACCAGGACACAAAAATAGCTAGTTTTTTCTATCTTATAAGAAGCTCTAAGTGTCCTCAGTTTTGGAGCTGATATTCCTGTGTACGTGGGAAAGGGAACACTGGGCAGATGAGGGATTGACTCCACTTTACTAAACTGCTGCTTGTGGGAAATCAAGAGGATCTGTCATCCCTTTGCCAACATAATGAGAAATAAAAGGTCTGGGCTCTACTTTTCTGGAAGGAAAAGGTGTCCAGTATAGCTGAGAAAAACAGGTCCATCTCTAAATGAAGTATCTCCCCAAAGCGAAGGTCTGGATTGGTTCAACTGTTCCCAAAAAGGCAGAGCAGCTGGCCACACAGGTATGCAGCACTCCCTAAGCCTGATGCCATCATCTCTGCTGAGGTTAGCAGTCAGCAGGGTCTGATGGTATCTTTCTAGCGGTTTTGGGTAAACAGAGCTCTGTATGATGACTAGTGACCAACAAACAATAACTGAGAGTATATTTTTATTGACTAATTAATTAATTATATACCTCTCAGAGGAGCTCTCAGGCTGAGTATGTGAGCAGGCTGGCATGTGCATTTGAGCTGGCTGAGGTTTGCACTGCGGCAGCTGCAGCAGCATGCTGATGCCTGTGTTACTTTCCTCCCATCCCTGCATGTACCTTCTCCTGATCCAAGTGCTTTGACATTCCAGTGTGTTGCCTCAAAGCCAGCCAAAGCTGACACCACTGATGAGATGGTTGTGTTTGACCCCACTGGCTGCAGAACATGCACCACCCCAGGCGTTGGGAGGGTTTCATTCCTGTACTCCTGCATTCCTCCTTGCATGCCCAGGGTGAGTGCCTGGGATAAGAAGCTTTTGCTTAATCAAAACTGATTCAGAGCACAGTGTGGACTGAAAATTAGTTCCTCTAAGTCTCTGATTTAAGCCCATTATAAAACAGGTGTATTTTTGATGAGAAGGAGATTGTGGAAAGAACAAAATGTTTGTGCTTAATATCTGAGTGCTTTGCACTTCATAAGCATAGGCATGGTAACTGTATACAGTAAAGAGCTGCCATACACAAATATATCAGAATACAGTGGTCTTTTCTCCCTCTGTTAACCCTCTGGATTTACTATCATGCATCCTTATCACTTTTTGCTGTCAGAAGGAGTTACAGACATAGTATCAGAGCCATCCTCCCAGGCTGTGGCTGTACATCTGACAGTAGATTGCCATCAGCTCCATCAGTGCATCTGGCAAGACACATGTTGCACAAATGGGTATAGCACAAGTCAAAATTTTAAATAGGCAAGCAGGAATGGAGCTCCAGTCCCTATAATGGTGGGCGGGAGCTCGTATCCCACCTAGCACTAATTGGTACTTCTCATCTTCCACTCTTTCTCCTCATCACCATGATAGTGAAGCACTGATTAATGACCCCAGTGGAAGTGTGGGACCCTGCGTGGCATGAAGCTGAATGCTTTAGAGAGTCCCTGGGTGTCAGAGCCAAGGCCTGCTGGAGCAGGTTTTCTGCTGCCCTCGAAGAACAAAAATCTGATTCTTTGAGTCTCTTGATTAGAACCCTGAAATAAGTTGATAAAAACTAATGATCGGCCACTTTTTGGCTTTAGCAATAGAGGAGAGTATGTGCATTGCATGTGAGGTTGGTACCTGCTGAGACAACTGTCTTGTTTTTTGTGTTTCTTAAGAATTTTCATTGTCTCCTGCTGATAGTGTTAATAAACCAGAAGGGAATTGCACAGGCAGTGCTGCCAGACATACAAATGGAGATGTTATTTGCAGGAAAAATATGTGATGCTGGGACACATCTGCACATTCTGTCAGTCATTTTGCTCACCTTCACAGGCAATACTAACCTGGTAAAAGACTACACATAGCCATTGGAAAATAGAAATTGGAAGAGATGTGGATGACAGCAAATTGTGATGGTGGGTAGAGATCACCTACTTGAACATTAGGACTGTCATTCAAAGGAGCTTCAGCAATCCAAGAAAATGGACTGATAAAAACTTAATGAAGACCAATACAGGCCTGTATGTAGAACAGAACAAACTCACACAACAACATAGGATGGGGGTCAAGTGCCTCAGGAGCAGCTCTGTGGAAAAGGAGTGGGGAATCCGTGAGCAACAGACTGTCCAGCGGCCAGAAGAACCCCCCAGTAGAGGAGAAGGCCAACCACACTCTGGGCAGCCCTAGCAAGAGCATACCAGCAGCTGGGAGAAGACATTAGGCCTTTCTATTTGGCACACAAGGCTACATAAGGAGCAGTGTCCAGTTTTGGACAGAGTGGGACAAGGCCAGCAGACAACTACCAAGACAGGAGATGCAACAGATGAGGAGAGGCTTAGAGAGATGGGCTTGTACAGCCTGGGGAAGAGCAGGTTAAGATGGAGAAATAATTGCAGGATCCCATTAGCTGATGGGAGGTTATAGAGAAGGGAGAGCCAGACTCCTCTACAATGTACAGAAAGGACAAGATGCAACCATCATAAGATGCAACAAGGTAAATTTGGGTTAAGTATCAGGAAAGAAAATTGCAGTGAGAGTGGTTCATCACTGGAACATGTTGCCCCTGGAGGTGGCTGGACCTCCATCTCTGGAGGAGACCCATAGAATAGCTTGGGTTGGAAAAGACCTTAATGATCATCTAGTTGCAAGCCCTCTACCATAGGCAGAGATGTCACCCATTAGATCAGGTTGCTTGGGGCCCCATCCAACCTGGCCTTGAACACTTCCAGGGATGGGTCATTAACAACTTCTCTGGTCAAGCTGTTCCAGTGCTCACAGTAAAGAATTTTTTCCTAACATCTAATCTAAATATCTTTTAGCAAAAAAACATTCACCCTTATCCCATCACTCTCTGCCCACATAAAAAGTCACTCTCTCTTTTATAAGCCCCCTGTAACTACTGGAAGGCTGCTATAAGGTCTTCCTGAAGCCTTCTCTTCTCCAGGCTAAACAACCCCAGCTCCGTCATCCTGTCTTCCTAGAAGTGGCACTCCATTCTTCAATCACCTTTGTGGCCCTCCTCTCTGGACCTGCTCCAACAGGTCCGTGTTCTTTTTTGTGTTGAGGCCACCAGAGCTGGATGCAGTGGGGTCTCAAGGGACTGGAGTAGAGAGTTGGAATCATTTCCCTGGCTGGCCATGCTGCTTTTGTTTCAGCCCAGGATGTGGTTGGCTTTCTGGACTGTGCGCACCCACTGTTAACTTATGTCCAGCTTTTCCTCCATGAGAACACCTAAGTCTTTCTCCACAGGGTTGCTCTGAATGGATTCTTCACCCTTTTGCTGTGTCAACTGCACATGTTGAAGTAGGATGTTCAGAGGTCAGCCTGACAAGGCCCTAAACAACCTGCTCTCACTTTGAAGTGGTGCCTGCTTTGAGAGGTGGATGAGCTCCAGAGGTTCCTTCCAGGAAAAATTACTCCACGGATGTGTTGTTTGGACTGTCACTTCCCATTCCACTCAGAGCCTGCATAACTCAGTCTTTTCTCCTTTCTTTAGCTCACCTTTATGTGTTAGGAGTACCTTGCTTGTATGCCTTGGCCTGGGGATGAAAAATTCAGTTTAGTCTTCAGTCAGGTCTGCATCTTCACCCTGCTGCGCATCTGGTCAGACATTTGTGTGGGGGGGCCATGTGGGTCTGTCCACTTGCCTCCATTACTGCAAAGATAATTTGAATCGAGAAGCTGCTTCTGACAGCCAGATTGAAGCCACTGATGGAAACCCGGTGCTAGGGGGACTGTTGGATCTTCAAGTTGCTCACAGAAACTGCTGTGAGTTATAAAATATGATTGATTTCAATCACTTCGTCCCTCAGAAGGTGTCAACGTCTGTTCTCGAAGACCAGATTCTCATTTCAAGTAGATTAATACGCTTTTCTGTCATCTTCAAGATAACATCAGTAAATCAGGACCTGGCCATTCTGGCAGAAAAGATAACAAATGTTCCTGCTGTCTTTCCAAACAGAATATCAGCTACCGTTAAAATTGTTACTGTTTTTCTCCAAAATTTCTATTGCCTATTCTTCTTCAGTCTAACTATGTTTCTTTCTGTCTTTCTGTATGAACCCTCACCCTCTCTTGGTTTCCAAAGGCATCTCAATGATATCCACTATGGGATGAAAATGCACATAAACAAACATATAAAAATATGTACAAAGGGGGGGAATATCATCAACCACCTGAAGTTTTCCACACTGCTCTGTCACACAGGTGCTGCCATCTCCTTGGACCCAAACCACCACAGGAAGCCAGCACAGGTCTGCTCACCATCATCCTCAGGAGCTGCACGAAGCCCACTTGCAAAAGTGCATGTTCAGCTGTAGGCAAAAGCTGCAATAACCAACAGTGTGAAGCTTATTAAGAGCTTGCAGAGACCTGAATATTTCAAATGAAGCACTACAGAGGCAACAAATACCTTTTAAACACAGTGTAAGAAAATGTCTGCTTTTCCCAAGCTCTTCTCAAACCATTCTCCTCTCTCTTTCCTGACGATGCTGCCCCTGTTGAGGTGCCAGGCACCTTCTAGGTCAGGGCTTCTTCTCTCCACTTGCTGTTTTCTCAGCTATTTCTTTGAAGTGAAACCCAGAGGGACCTTCCTCCTCAGGCCTGATGGCTGGACTGTCAGTCACACATTTGCTTTCTTGTCTGCCTCTCCTCTGTGAAAAAAAACCTCTTGTCCCCTGAGAGCTTTCAGGCATGGCTTTTTGCTCATCCCTGGAAAGCACAGCAGCCTTTTGTGCTTGTAAGTAAACGGCACTTCTAAATTCAGCAAAGATTCAGGAAAGGGATAATTCAGAGTGCTAATTCAGCAGAGTTTGGATGGCTCTCTGCTTTAACCTCTGCACTGGCAGAGGTTAAAGAGTGAGTGAGCATCACTGGGGCTCTTCAGGGGATCCTTAAAGCATTTGAAGTAACTGCCATCAATAAGAGCTGGAGGTACAGGCCAGCTCCTTGGGTAATTAACACCACCATGCCATGTCAGGCTCTGGCTCTGTGAATGTAGATATCCTGGGAACAACAAAAGAAAGGTAAAGTTTTCCCTAGATACTTTCTTTGAAATCATCATTAACTGACTACTCCACCCAAAAAGCTGTTTATGCAGTTTTCCCCACTCATCCCCGGGACGGGAGAGTCCTGATGGGATTTAGAGGCTGTCTGTTCACAGCTGCAGCCTGTCTGTGCCTTCCCCTGCATGGGGAAACACTGCACCTGTCCTCCCAAATGCTGTCCCCGCCCTGCCATCCTCCCCTCTGGGGACATTCCCACAGTCAGCCCTTACCCTGAGCTCTGTTGTGGTGAGCTCACCTCTCATTTATGGTGTTAAAAGCTTTCTACATCTGGTTTGTTTTGTTTTTCTTTTCTTGCAGTTTCCCCTAAGGTAAAGACCTCAACTTCAGTCTGAGTCATATCTCCTTACACCACTTGTTCTGACATGCTGAGCTAAGTGGTGTGAAGTACCTGTCTCTGGCTGGATGCTGCAGCCCAGCATCCCACAAGTGTGAGAGCCTTAAAAGTGATATAACAGCCCAGGAACTGAAACTATTCAGTATTTTTAACACTGAGATGCAGGCAACAGCTCAGCATTAAAGAAGAGAAGGCTCCAGGGACTCCAAGGAGAACTTACTGTGGCCTTTCAGTACTTAGAAGGGCAGACTATAAGAAAGATGGGGACAGACTTGTTTTCAAGGCCTGCTGCGATAGGAAAGAGGTAATGGCTTTCAGCTGATGGAAGGTTGATTTAGATCCAACCCTTTACAATGAGGGTGGTAAAACACTGAAACAGATAGCTCAGAGAAGTTGCGGATGCTCTGAGTAACTTGATCTAGTTAAAGATGTCCCTCCTCATTGCAAGGGGATTGGACTAGACAACCTTTAAAGGTCTCTTCCAACCCAAACCATTCTATGATTAGCACTGCAGTGATGAAGAAACACCATACTGATGCCCACAATGCCACAGAGCAAGGATAGGATAGCTCTCCCACCCCACTCTCTCTGCCTGACAGAGGGGACATCACTCTCAGAGTTTCCTCTTTGTTTTGTTTTGTTTTGTTTTGTTTTCCCCAGTAAGATTTCCTGTGGCTGCTTTATGGGAATATTGGCAGGCCACGCTAAGTTATAGCAGCCTTCAGGTAGCTGTAACTTATGCCAGAGTCTTGACAGCATGGGATCAAGGGTGCACACGTCAGGTGGGGGCCTCTTGACTGCAGCCTGAATTTTCTTGCTCATCTCTGAATCAGCTCTTCCTTCCTTGATTTCTCTTATTTCAACCTTTCTTGGTCAAAAGCTATTTCCTGCAAAGTCACCCTAGAAGTGTGTTGCACTTGGGCCCCTCATGGAGGGGTTTGAAGGAGAAGTGCCCAGGACACAGGAGCTGCCCTGAGTGGTCCAGCGAGACCAGAACTTGATATAGCCAAACTCACTATAAAGTGAGTATTAAGAGTCCAAAGTCAGAGTATCTTCTGCCTTGCCACCTTCCAGGTGACAAGAATTTACTGCATCTGTGAACTCAGAGCCTGGCTTTTCTCATCTCTGGTTCCTGAGCCAGCTCTTCACAGGACTGTGTTGGTGGTGTGCAGACCAGGAGTCAGTCCACGCTCTGCCTTGTGACAGATGCGGACTCACAGCAGCTATTTTCTAGTCCCATGCACAGCTATCTCTGGCTATAGCTGCTCAGGAGCAGCAATAGTATTACATTAGATCAGTATCATACAGATTAACTCTGTTCCCAAGGTCTCATTTAGAGAAGGATTGAGAAGATTTTTCTTACTGGCTTGTGTTTCTCACAGCTGATCCCTCACAATCTGGTGTTTCTCTTGATTTTTTTTTGCTTTCCTTGTGCAGCTGCCAGGTTTTCTGAGCTACTTTAGAAGCTAATTGGCCTGGATTTTGCCTTTCACTCCTTAAGTAGACTTACTCATGACTTTCTTCTCCTGTGCATGCCAGTGTGACTTCAATGGCAATGCTAAGTCCACTCATGTTGCTCTTTTGTCTGTTGTGCGATGCCGTTTTCACAAGGCAAATAGAAAACATTTTGGCCTGTCAGTAATTCAGCAGGTGTCCTGGGGTTTCCAGCAAGTAGAACAAATGGAAACCTCTTCTCTTTTCCTTGCTATTTATTTGAGTATTGCATTATGATTATAATTATATTGCAGTAATTTAATTGTTCTTAATTTAATTCTTTCTTAATTTAGAGGAAGTGAAGAAAAGAGTCTAATATATAGTCCAATATTGTTACTGTATACTCACATTCCAATGACACTTCTGGTGGTCAGTGACAAACTGAGTGGAGGTCTCAGAGTTATAGCCCATATTTGCTCTTTTATTTACAGAAGCCCTTTAGCTTCTTGGATTTATATTCTGAAGCTCATTGTCTCATCAGTGCACCCAGAGTCATCTTCATAAAACAGATTGTCAAAATAGGTGGCATATATTGACTTTTACAAGTTATTGTCTGTTGTTCTCCCATGACTTTTAAGGGCAACCATGCGGACTGAACCTTAAAACCCCCAAAAGGAAAGAGATAAATTCCAGCCTCAAGTGCTGAAACTTGAGTGTTACTCCTGACCCAAGAAGAGGTGACTGTGCTACCTCCAAGACATGGAGAGAAATACAGAAACAGGCCCAGCTGGTGGACAACTTGTGTTTTTCCCACCTCTCACCCTTTTGTCCCCATTTGGTGACCCTACCACTTCTCCCTTTGCTGTACTACTGAATATGTAGCCTCAGGGGAGCTGTAGCCTACAAGCCAGATCCTCGGAAAACTTTAAGCCTAAGGGACCTGTTTTCCTGTCAGGAGTCACGCTGCAGAAATCTTTCCTAAATAACTCCTGGTTCAAGAAGTTATGGGCTGCAGTACCATGTCCTTCCAGCCTTCCAGCAATCTTGGATCTTTCTGTAGCTGGGCACTAGAAAAACTATATAGTAATTTGATTCTGTGAGGTTTCAGTGGTGTTTTGTCTGAGACCATAAGGAGGAACATCATTATCCAACCAGCAGATTTACTGCCTGCTTTTGAGTTATGCACATTAGATACTTGCTTTGCCATTATTTTGCCTATTAAACACTTGCCCTTGGGCTTGTCCTGGGCCCCTACTTGACTCAGTTCTCACACTCCCATGGGAAACTTGGTGGCCCATGGGGTGCTCAGTGGCTACTGGTACATCCCGGAGCATTGTGCATGTGTGGGGCCATGGAAGCAGGTCTGTGGGTGCTGGAAGCCTGATGCTGGGGCCACACAGTGGGTGTAACATGCAAACAAAACCCAGATAGTGAAAAATAAATAAGAAAAATTAAACATAAAGTTCATCCTAGGGATCTCTTCTACAAAATAATTCAGTTCCTTCGTCCTTACCCTGACAGGACTGGAAGAGATGCATTTTCCATGCAGTGGCTCCTGTGGGGTTTGGAAACATGCCCTGTTTCTCCGCTCCCTTTCTGCCTCTCAGCACTTCCCATGGGCCTGATCCTGTGCCACACTGTACATCTGGGGGTGAAAGACAGGGTCCCTGCCTGAGTAGCAGCAAGACAATGCGGGAACATTGATGTGCACTTTTAATGAACAATGAAACAGAAGTAACATTTGCTAGGAATAGTCTTGTGACATAGATCTTCGGTGTATAAGTGGCTCATATCTGTTACAATAGTTTAAAAGATATTTGCCATTAATATACTTCTGTTTAAAGAAAAAAAAAAAAAGAAAAAGAAGTAAGAAGAGGTCATTCTTAGGAGAAAATCCTACAGTTTTCTACATTTTTCTACCAGTCACTTTATTATGAACCCAGTGAGACAGTGATCTCGCTGAAGCTGTAAGGCTGGCCCACTTATGAGGCCAGCTACAACTGCAACCTCCCAGAAACGAACACATTGTGGGGGGTGGGTGAAAATGAGCCTGCCCACCCCTTTGTGTCACCATCAAGCTCTGAGTGGGGCAAGAGCCAGGCAACGCAGCACTGCTGAGCCCATCCTGTAGGACAGTGATGGGACCTGGGGGCAGAGGGCCTGCAGCAGGACTCTCAAGGACATTGTTTGTTACCTGGATATTTTCCCAGCAAACCCAGCATCTTTATTATCAGCCCCACAATGTGCTGAGCCTGTTCAAGAATTAGGGCTGTGGTCATGCAGTGGACTCACAGAATAGTCCAGACCCTTGCAATGGCCTGGCTGTCTATGAACAACATTGATGCCGGCATGTTAAGTTTCAGCCTCACACGGGAGAAGCAATGGATCAGCAATTTCACTGCACACCCTAGTTGCACGAGGGTCTGTGTAATGGATTTTCCTGTAAGCACACTGCCGTCTGGATCCTGCCACTTAGCTAGGAAAAATGAAAAGAGAAAGAAAAGAGGGCAAGAATATCATTACATTGCACTGTAAAGTAGGGTCAACCTTCCTGCAAAGACAGGGGAAAGCAAAACACCCTTTTCTCACTTCACTCTGCTGTTAAGGGATCTCACTTGCCCTGCCCAACTTCTGTGTCTGCTTGTCTCTCTGTTGGCTTTAAGGAATTTAGTTTTCCTGGTTAGAAACCATGTTCTAATAGTACTTCTTGGAGGATCAGTAAGTACAGCTGGATCCTGCCAGTTTTATGCACATATATACCTATGCACACACACATCTGCCTGGCTGTGTCTCGGAATATGGTCTCCTCTTGAGATATTTTTTCCCAAGTTCGCCTCCTCCTCCCCACCCTCTCACATAAGATTTGTGGCATGTGAGACGACCCGCACTTCATTATATGATGAAAAACTCCTTCACATCAGCTTCCCTTCTCCTGTTTTAACTTAAAAGTTCTTAAAATACTTGTGGGGGAGCGAGGAGGGCAGGGGGAGAGGAATGTCCTTTTTGTATGAGATACACAAATTTCAGCCTGTAACTGAAAGAGCAATCACATGTGTGACATTTGCACATGACCTAATCCAGAGTATCCATGTTGCCAAAACAGGCTTTGCTGTGACTGATGTTCTCAGCTGCTGTTTTGTTTCCTTAAAAATCTGAGTCCAGGCAATGTATTTCAGTCCATTTCGGGGGTTGCCAAGGAGCAGTTTGAGAAATGCCTGGGAGCTAGTTAGGGTAGCAAGAGGTTTGCTGCTGTTGTTTAAACATCTCTGGGCCAATATTTCCAAAAGAATTGAGAAACCTAAGAGTTTAGGACAGGTAGATACCCAGTGGATTTTCAAGAAAGCCTTCATTTCTTATCTGCAAATTGCAATCTTTATTTCTGAAAATCCGTCCCTAAGTCGTGAGCTGGATAAAAGCAGCACCATCACGACAGGTATTGACAGAGTTCCCAGTTATGCCTGGGTGCAGCACCATGAGGCATGCCAGCAAAATTTTTTCCCTGCAGAGTCGCACAGCTGACTGTGCCTTGGTTTTCCAGGACAAAGCACCACATCAAGGCAGGCAGTGTGTGACGAACTGTGAAGGAAGGGCTTTTTGTTGATAATCTGGAAGGCGAAAAGTATTTTGGGTGAGGTCAGAGCTGTTGTGTTCCTTGACATAAGGCTGCACAGGAAGGGCAACTGTGTATTTTTAAAGATAAACAACTAGTCACCAATTAAGCTGGTGCCTTAGCAGAGGAAGCACAGTTGTCTGTAGGTGGTTGCTTGAGAGAAGCATTGAGACCCCTGCATGAGGGAAGACAGCCCTGTCTGCTGCTGCTGTTTACCTGGTCTCACTGTGGAGGGAAGGCAGGTCTCCCTGCCTGGCAGTCTTACTCCTCCCAAATCCACAGTTCAGTCACTGCATGCAATCCAATAAATATGGGAGCCTCTCTAGTTTCTGAATCCGTGAATTGCTACTGAAGCTGTGATGCTTGGCAGCTTCTCTCTCCTTCGGCTTAGTACCCTTGCCTGTGTTGCAGTATTACCAAATCCCATCCCACCTGCTGTGTCCTACTGAGGTGTAGCTCCTGGTGCTGCCTTTCTATTCTTTTTTGGGGGGTTGGGCCAGCAGCCCCTTGTGTGCCCCAACTTACTTTTCTCTCCAGTTCAATAGCTCTCATGCCATCGACCTCTGGGAACTGCAGATGAAATGTAGTTTCCACTTCAGAGCATGCTCAGGCTCTTGAAAAGCCTCCCTGGCTGCTTGTCTGGGGCTTTGTTTGGAGGAGGCTCTTGGGAGAATGAGGAGCATGGGAGAAAATAATGGCCCCAAGTACTATGTGAGAAGCCTCTTTCTGGACTGTGAACTCAGGATGTGCTCCACAAAATGGAAAATTATTTGGATATTATTATCATTCCAAAAGGCCAAAATCCTGTACTCGGCACTGGTGCTGAGTTGAGCTGTGCATAGAGAGGAAGGAGTCTTGCTACTGAGTGGAAAAGAAATTGCTTCACCACCGTTAGGACAGCCTGGGGACAAGGCAGAAAAACAGGTGCCCTATTTAAGCACTGCCAGGAAGTAGAAGGGAAAGCAGTGATTCAGATCACAGCACTGTCATCCAAGCCTGTGAGCTACCTGAGAGCAGAGAGAGGTTTATCCCGCATGTGCTGTCCTGTGCTGGGTGTGTAGGTAGGGGAAGATGCAGCTCTCCTTCCCATAAACTGTTCAGTGCCAAGCAAACAGAGCATAACATCGCACACTGCCTGAGCAAGCATCCTAGGGAGAGTGTGTCAGGGAACAACTCTGATACACGGCATCTTTTTCAGCAAAGAAAGCTAATCCTTGTGCCACCTGCAGCTCTTCCAGAAGAGTGCTGGCAAGAGAGGCAGGTTGCGGGAGCACTTTGTGACACTTGGCAGCAGTGGGCAGGAGGGCACCCCTCATGCAGGGAGAAGGGAGACCCTGAAGACTGAGTAGGCAAAATGGGCTTGTAGAAACACACTCTCAGACAGTAGGGAGACATGGTGGGGGGTGGGGTGGAGAATAGGTTATTGAATATGACAGGAGTCAACAGCAAGCAGCACAGGACAGAAAAATTCAAAGCCACTCCTCCTTCTTCTCTCCCCTCTTCTCTCCCCAGTGTATGAAAAAGCTGGAGAGGGGTTGTAAAGCACTTTTTGCCCTGGCTTGGGTCTTTCTGTCATGAATATGTCCTGTTGGCTGAACAAGGGGAGGGAGGTGGTAACACAGCTCCCATGAAGAGCATGGGCTCTTTTGTGTACCTGGCCACTGCTCGAGACAGCCCAGTTTGTGCATGAAGACAGACAGGCTGCAGCAAACTGGGAGAAACAATGAAGTTCTGCTTTGCTGGTGCAACAGCTTGAGGAGTGGTGAAGAGGAAATGCTTTGATAACAAGGGCAGGGTGAGCTAGAGGCCAGAGGGCACACTTTTCAGGCTGCAAGGGCTTTTTGGTGTCAGCACCACTCTGGAATAATAAAGCTCAGAGCAGGGCAGTGCTTGGCAGGGGGGTCAGCGCCCTTGAGTGTGGGGGGTAGTCAGGGGGGTTCCCAGTTTGAGAACTGGGGAAGACTGAAGGAAAAAAAAGCTTTAGAAGTTGTCCCTGAGAAGAGTCAAGCAGTCCCTGTGAGAGGTGGCAATGCTGCCTCCTTGTGCAAATTTGAGCTGGAGACAAATAATCAGTCCCAGAAATCATCTTCTAGCAGAGGAAAGGAGGCACTGCTGAAGCCCTGCTGCAGGTCTGCAGCTGCATTCAGCACCTATCTCAAAATCTGCCTTATGGTGAGGCATTTCAGAAGGAACTAAATACTTTATAAACTCTAGCATCAGTTACAAGTACCCAGCTCCTTCAGCTCTGCCCTCACCGAGTCTTTAACTTTCTCACCCTGCTTGGAGTGGTATTATGAGGGTGAAATAGTTGACGTTTATGAAGTGCTTTGAAGATAAAAAGAGATGTTAAGTTTTACTAGGCCAAGATCTGAGGGTCTCATTTAATCTTCCTCAAGCTCTCAGACTGAAATCTCACTCCAGGAGTTTACTGCATGCTGCTTGTAAGCAGCGCAAGGAGCTGCCCCCACTCTCATGCCCATTCTACCCTGCTGAAGCCCCGTGCCCTGCCATCTCTCTCATCACAACTCTTTCCTGGGCTGGCTGTAAGCCAGAGTGCTAAGTTGATCTGAGCTACACCATTGCTGGACTACAGAGTTGTATCAACACAGGCCATCCCCTGCCCCACCACTGCCCCAAAAGTGGTGGACAGGGCAAACAATGGATCAATGGATCAAAACAATGGCAAGCAAGCCAGGAGCCTAGAGCACCAGCCTCCTTATCGCTGTCAAATTTCCTGCAGGCCTTGAAAGGAAGAGAAATTTTAAATTGCTTTTACACACCTCTGCCTGCTTGAGTGCACAGGAAAGACGGAAGTGGTCTCAGAAAGAACTAGCTGCTATTTTGTGCAGTACATGGCCCCCTGTCTTATTTGCAGTTTGCTGTGTAAGCACTGTTGTCAAACAGGAGCTATTTGCTTCCTCCAGGCTTTTCTACGGGACTCATCACTATGACAAGGGAGGACTTCAGACATCAATTAAATTCTTTCCAGAATAGCTCTGTGAGACTGAGGAAGGGAAATGAAAGAAAGGGTTTGTGGCTCTGGAGGCTCATCTGTGCTGGAAACCAGGCCCAAATTTAAAGTTAGATACACAGAAAACAGTAACGTATGGTGACCTTTGCTTTTCGTGGGAATCTTGTGGCTAATACAGGACTAATGTCTAGTGCTCCTGGGCAGTATTCACAGCAGTTAAACCCCTTTAAATTGCTCCTTCTCCTCTTGAAGTCCCTTTCTTCACTCACTCACTGCACAGCTTCTTCATCAAAAGAGAATCCCTCTCTACACAGCCATGATGCATCCACAAGGTGTCCATATATTGTGTGCTGTGGAGACTGAATAAATGTCTCTAAAGATTGTATGCTATGAGAGAACAAAAAGGAAAAACTGGGCATCACACAGGCATCTTCTAGTCTCTGAGTACCTGGAAATTATGCCCCAAATCCCCTTATCTGCACTGAGGGATGTATGTGGATGTGTGGTGGGGAACATGTGCAACCTTTTTCATTTTCCTGCCTTCCCTGCTTCATCTCCCAGGGATCTTTCCTGGCCCATTTTACCTGGAGTTGGGCAGAACCCTTGCATTGTCTACACCCAGCAGTGACACCACTAAAGTTTCAGCTATGCAACCTGGGGTAATTCCCCTGTGCCTGAGGCCGAGGATACAGCACATCTTGCATTGTCCACCAAAGCTTTCTCTTGCCACTGCGAAGGCTTGCAAGTGGGGAGCCGTCTGAACATGCCCAGAGACTGCTGGTTGTGGACCAATATTTGATCCTGGCCTTATTTCATACACTAGTATGAAGGTAGCTGGAGAGGCCAGGAGAGGCAGGCTTCTCATTTCTAGTGACCATGACCCAAAGAAGGATCCTATTTGGGAAGACAGGGCTTGTAGAGGATGAGGGTTATCTGCAGCAGCCCAGCCAGCTGTTTCCCCTCACAACACCAAGGATGTATTGAGGTCTTTGAGGCACCACAGTGTCTTGCAAACTCTTCCAGAGTCTCAGAGGTGCAGAGGTTCCACACCAAAACCTGGTGTGCAGGAGCTCTGCTCCATCAGCCCTCTGAGGCTGCGTGGAGCAGGGCAGGGGACTTGGCATGGAGCACAATACTGCCATAAGGCATCCAGATGCTCTGTGGAGGACAGGGCTCATTGCTGCTTCCCAAAGCTGCTGTGAGCACAGATCCACCACCGTGGGAATGTCACACTCTCCCTGGGCCAGACCCTCCCACAGCTAACCAAGACCTAGCAGTCTTTAATAAGCTTCATCAAACTGATATTATGGTCACAGCTTTTGATGGAAATGATAAAATGAAAATTGTCCCTGACAAAAGGCAACTCCTTCTGCAGGTTTCAGGCTTTGTCTTTGAACTATGATGCTGTGGTTCTTTAAATCAAACCAAAAATAGGTAAATTTTTAGCCAAATATATTAGCCTGGCTATGCTCCTTTGGGTTTGGGGTTTTTTTTGAAAAACAGAGAAGAATTTTTGACTGAATCGCTCCTTCACTGTGAAAAGAACACAGGGGCGTGGAAAATTTCAGGACCTAAAGCGTTTGTCAAAGTTTTCATCTGCAGACAAAAAGGGCTTATACCGTGAAGCATGAGATGGTCTCAACAAAAAATGATGCTACCAGTTCAGCTTAAAATACATCTAAAATATATTTTATAAGGCCTCATATGCTCTGCTAGATTAAGTTGCTACAGTACTAATGTACTTTACCTTTGAGAGAAGTGTGTGGGCTTCTGCCAGGAGAGGAAGCAAGAGTTAGAAGGAGAGGATGTGAAAGAAGAGTTAGACACCTTCCCACTTTTCAATCAGCCAGCTCTCCCTGGTCCCTGCAGCTGCCAAAAATTTTTGTATGACAATAGCAATAACACAAAAATCCGTTAAATATAGATTCAACTGAATTTAAATTGAGGAGAACATCTGTAGTAATGAAGATTTGGTGGATGTGTCTCAAACATGGTGTTGTTCTTAATTATTGAGCTCTGCACACCTGCAGCAAATATATTAAAAGAAAATTTTTGCAGCCTGCTACTGCTTGCTAAGTGAAATGAAGGTATGACAGCTCTGTGAGGTTTTGCATTTACAAACTCAAGACTCAAGGGAAACTTTACCTGCTCGGTCTCTAGTCTTTTACTTTCCAAGTGCGCAGGTCTCCAACATATTCCAGACTCTTTTGTCCCCTGTCTTTAAGAAACCTTTATTAGGAGGGGCACGATGGTGGTGGGGTACTGCCTGAGCAGGAGACACCTGTGTCCCAGCTGCCCCTTTTTCCCAAAGGAAGCAAGGCCTCCCATTCACATATGCTGAGCAGGGCAGCACTGCCTGCCCCAGTTTGCCAGGCATCCCACAGCAGATGAAGCCTCTATTGATGCCCAGCATTGTCCAGCTGCAACCCCTCATCCAAGAGCAGAGAGCTTCCAGTAGTTTTGGGGTCATTGTGAGGGTGGAAACAAGCTCCTTGGAGACTCAGCCACTGCCAAGCACAGTTTCAAGGGCACTGATGTATGTGCTGGCCAGAACTGAACTGGGAGAGGCAAGAGCTAAACAGTACGTCCCTGGCAGCCTGAGGGTAGTGGCCCCAGCTGCTTGCCACTGTGTTGACAGCAAATATGCGGCTTGGGGCTGAATCCTGCCTCCCTATCTCCCTTGATCAGCCTTCTGATGCAGCAGAGAGGGGAGTCACTACTTAAAAGCCTTATTAAACTATCCAGAGTCACAGTCCGTAACAATGTGAGGGGTTAGGAGTAAAATAAATTTCTAATCCTAAGGCTTTTAAAGGCCTGGCACTGGGGAGAAGCCCTTCATTTTGTGGTGCTTTGTGGAATAAAATATCAGTGCAAAAACAGCTCCAAATTCTTTGTGTGTCTTTGCTAATCTTTCTTTTCTGAAATGAAGCAAAACTAAAGGGCAGTAACTCTAGCTGTTTGGCTTGCTCGACATGTAGTTACATGTTAGAAATATCCATAGGTGAGCCAAATCACACTCATACAGGGGGAGACACCCTCACTGTCTGTGCTCTTTTATAGGCATAGGATCTTAGTGCTGAGAGGGAGGATTTTATGCCTTGCATAACACATTTTTAACAATCAACAAGGTCAAATGTTCTACTAGGACAAGGCTATGGATTAATCATAGCCAGGTTTCAAGAGGAGTAACCCTGCCCTGCATCCCTTCTGTTGCCCTGCACGAAATGTGAGTGGATGGAGAGGACAGAACAAGAAGAAGAAGGACAAGGGAGGCACGAATGGGTCTCAGTTTGTAAAGGATCTGAACCTTCCACACCTTTTCCAGGAGTTAGCCCACTCTGAAATGGACCGTGGGCAAGTTTGGTGCTGTCATTCAATGGTTTGCACTTCAGAGGATCTGTCTGCTGAGAGCTTCCCTGGGAGTTTCCTTCAGATGGTTTTATTCCTGACTTCAGGACAAGAAAGAAAAACTGAATGTTCAGCTCCACCACTGATGGTTACAATGGCATGTTGTCTGGGGTGACTTTTGTCTGGCCCACTGTCTTCCAGAGCTTTGTGTTCAGTGATGGCAACTGCAAATAATTTCTTCTATGAAGCTTTTCCCTATGGGACTCAGGGAATAGGATCATTGTAAAGAAGAGCAAAGCGGTAACCACCTTTTCTTTTAACTTGTGGAAAAATTCTCTCACACTTCATTGCCCTTAAGTGTTCATGATGAAAGTAAATATATGAAGCTTTGCAGCCGTGGAGGTGCCCAGGTACCATAAACTGGATACTCATGAACACAAATTTCAGCTCCTCTGTTTCCAGGTACCACACACAGAAATCAGAAAAACAACAGCTGTGCCAGCCTCTGCCTTCATATTTCTTCTCCATAAATGCAGCCAAACATGTTAACAACACAGCCTAGCACAAGCTTTTCAGCGTTACCTGTAAATAAACTGGAATTACCAAATTGTCCCACTGTACTCATTCCTCACTTGGCAAAAAAGAGACCTTTGCAGTTCCTCACACTGCCACTCTGATATATTTGTGTGCAGTTATTGTATTTCTGCACTGCCCATCAGCTCTTCTCATGAGTCCCATGTTGTTAGCATCATATGGATATAAAATAAAAAATTACCTGGCATAGAGATGGACATAAAAGGGGCAATCACAGGTGAAAAGTCTGCTGTATGGATAAAACAGAAATAGGATGCTGGGGTGAAAGCAATCACTGATGGAGCTGTCCTTGCCCAATCTTCATACCTGCTGCTCCACAGTCCAGGTGGAATCAGAAGTGATGCTTGTGCCTTTGTCTGGAATGACAGGATCAGCCATCACTGCTTCTCCCATTCCTCTGCATTTCGTTCTGCTTTGGTTTGACAGCTTCCTTGACCCTTGGAAGGCCCCACTCCACCTACCTCAGACACCACGTTGGAGCTTCTAATTCAACCATGCTCAGGCAAATGGTTGAAGCACAGTTCTTCACCATGCTCAGCAGAGATGACTGAGGCACTGCTGGTGCGCTGTGAAGGAGGTAGAGGAGGAAAGAGTGTGATTTCCGTGTATTTTTCTCCTAGGAGCTTTCTTCTAGGCCTCATCAAAGCAGGAACCTTTGGGTATCAGCACCTTTGCCCATGGTCAGAGGCAGCCATCAGGTGTGGGGAGCAGATGTGAGCAATTGCCTTGGTGCTTCCTTGCTAAGCAGCACCAGCATGTCCCATATGCCAGGACCACCCATGACACCACAGACTGCTGCACAATCAACCATCCTATGCTGCAAGGTAGAACAAGAGGGCACACATCACGCTTTGCAGCACAAACACAGTTCAAGTGGGCCTGCCTCCTGATGCGCATAGGCTGCTTTTTGAAACCGAGTTCTTGCTGCATAACCAATGATTTTTGTGCCTTTGTGTCAAATAAATCTGGTGCCTGGTTTGAGTTTTGAGGTCACAGTAAATTGCAGAGACCTGGAAAGAAACGTGGTGGTTCAGCTCGGGAGCAGTGAACAAACAGCTGGCTTGGCTGGTTGAACTCAACAAGACCCCAGAGCCCCAGCCTCAGACACTTAGCTCAGCTGTTGTCCATGGCACTCCTTATTTCATGGCCAAGCCCCAGGGCCGCAACGCAGGAGTCCGAATACAGTGAGGTGAATTTGAAGAGATTGCTTTGAGAAACCTCAGGCTTGCAGTGAACCACTAAGTGAGCTGGCAGCCCACATCTAAACCAGCTCTTCCAGAGGTTACATTGGTTTGGCATCCTCCGGCAGAACCTTGCTTTACAACACCATCCTGGGCCAAGTCTAGCTTAGCACCTTTTTTTGTTGTGCTAAATTGTTTAAGTCTAACAAGCTTTTCAAAGCTATTTTTCAGGGAAGAGGACTAGAAATATACAATTATTTGTCTTGTGTATATTTTAGAGTGGAAGTCAGATGCCTTTTTTTTCCTAGCATTTCATATTAAACACATTTAACAAGGTGTTGCCCTTCTTTGTCCCACATGGTCTTTTTGCACACAGCCCTTTCACCCTCCTGCCAGCTCACAGGCTCACAGCAGCGAGGACAACATCACCCAAATGGCACAGGAGGAGACACTGGACTGTTAACCATGTTTGTGTTTCTCATGGCAATGCCCAGGGCTTTGGTATTATTGTTTCTTGCCTCTGCTCCTGGTCTGTGCATTTCCCTCCCTCCCCAGCTTCACTACAATCCAGCATTGCTTCCATGGTGCAAATCAGCCTCACTTAATCACAGTCATCTTGCAGAACATTCCAAGGCACAATGCTGAGTTGTGGGGAATCATGGCTGAGCTCTGCAGGAAGTAAAGGTCTAAGTGTGTTGCTGCAGCAGCAGAATACCAAATACAATGATTTAAGGAGAAAAAATGGGTTCTGACAGGTGGTCTGAGCTCAGGCAGTGAGTCAGACTCTCCTATCATTGTGGAGACAGAGCACCATATGACCAAAACCAATGTTCTGGACTTTCTGAAATAGTTATTGGGATTATTAAGATGACTGTGTTTGCCTATTGGAGTGTACAGGATGAAACATATGGTACTAAACAAGCCAGCAAAGCAGTCAAGGGGCTGCCACATGAAGGGACTTGTACATAAACATAACAGGGACATGGAAAAAGCCCTGCTCCTGTAAGTTAATTTAGCTGCGTTTGCTGTAATGACAATGTGATTATAGGAGTGCAATTCAGGAGATTTATCTTTTTAATTAGTGAACTCCCATGTCCTTCAAAAATCTCCTTTCACAGCTACAGAGCCACCTGCGTCAAAGTGCAGCGGGGAACTCTTGCTTACTCACTACTCCTGTGCTCCGGCTCGCCCCACGCTGCAGAACTGCCACAGCTCTGAGCAGATGGTCCCCCATCAAACGTTTCCTTCCCATGTCACTTACCATTAATAAATTGGATCATTGTTAGTGTGCATCATAATTTCCTTGGACGTTTTCCTCATGTCAGTATATTTGCTTTCAGTGGTACCTTAAATACATATCCATATAAACCTATATACCCTGGCAGCAGAAGTTTCCTAATGGTAATTTCAGCAGCTGAAAAGATTTTTTTTTTCCCTGAAAAAGCTCAGCTCTCCTTGAGCTTGCTATGCAGAAGCAAGCCAAACTCTATGAGCTTTGCCAAGAGCCAGAGCCCACCCCTATAAAAGGCGGATTATGCCCAAGCAGTACGTACCTGCTCTCATAGAGAAGTGGATGCTCTCAGACCAGCACCATCACACACATACAGGGGAAGCTGAGACACATAGTCTATATGAGCCCTATCCTGAGCATTTCTTGTGACCCTGTTTGTGCTTCCTTGCTTCACTGCTGTTGGTTTAATTACATACATTGTGTGGGACCTACTGGAAGAAAAGCCTAACAAAACCCTCAGAAGTAGCATAATGTTATAATTTAATTTTCAAATAGTGGTTATAAACTTTTCTTATCCAGGAGTTACAAAAGAGTAAAGCTTTGTGACCCCATCCTTGCTGTGTTTCTGGTAGCAGCCATACCCAAGGCACCAGCCAGGGCCTCAGTGAAGCCAGTGCGGACTCTCAGCATGCAGTGAAGGATCCAGCTCAGTGGCTATATCATAAGAAGCTAACAAATAGGGATGACAGTGAAACTTGGTACCAACATAGGATTACCTTGGTTAAAAACATGATACTTTTATTTTCCTTCTTTTGAAGTGCTGGGGAGGAGAAAGGAGCTCCACCACACACAAAGGTCCAGAGAGACCCTGTGCCAGGGCAAAACATCATGTAAGGACACCTCGTGTAAGGCACATGTTGCCGTTGTCCCCTTGGGAGACCTCGGGATTCATCAATGCATGGGTTTCAATTCAGCATGACCCAGCTGGTCTCTCGGAAGGTAGGCAGCCACCGGTATCCCATGGCTCCCTGAGTGGCAACTGAAGTCCCATTTCCCATGTTAGAAGGAAAAACCCCTGAACTGGAAGGTAGGGGAAGGTGCATGAGCTGCAGTGACTGAAGCGGGTGCTTCTCCTGACTTCAGTTGCCAGTGTGCCTGTGTTCCTATCACCAAACACAGCAAAAAAAGAAACATGTGCAAATGCTTCCTGACACTAACACTTCCTCTGGGGCATTGCTGGAGGTGCCCTACCTCTGCCAGCCTGCTGACAGCACCAGGCCCTCGGAGGCTGTTCAAGTGAAAGCATTGCTTAGGTGTTGCTGGCACTCAGACAGTCCCTGGGCTGGCAGTGGGAGAGCACAACAAGCTGAAAAGATGAAGACATGGCAAGAAAAAGGATACTCCTCAGACAAAATCAACTTTCAGGGTAAACCTCTATGCCTCAACACACACAGACTGCAACACTGAAAATGCAAATGACGGATCAGTCCAGCTCTTTTGTTTTTCTCCTTGCAATCTTTTTACTTATGGCTGAAATCTCAAGGCAAGCAGAAGTAATAACATGAATGTTTATGAGGAATGAGCATACTCTGTATGCCAAAAGAGAAATATTGCTTTTTAGGTGATGCAAGATTTTTCACTCCTGCTGAGTTTAGCACTGGTTTGAGCACAATATTTCCTCCAAAACTTGATCACTTGGAGCTGCTTCATAACAAAGGGTGGGTGAGCTAACCTGACCTTATGCATACCCACTAATTTCCTACCCTTCAGGAATCTCAAAACCATTTACAAGAGGAGTGAGCAGATGAATGGATGAATTAAATCTTGCAAAACCTTTGGGAAGTGGAGACAGGGAACAGTATTTTCCCATTTTGAAGATGGCAATTAAAGCAGTAACCTTTCACCAGTGGTTTGTTTCAAAGGTGTCAATATGCAGGAGCAGTGGATGCTTAGCTAACACAAAATGGATCTTTCTTTCCCTGGGCCGTAAAGCGAGTTGAGGGCAACTAGCTCAGATGTATCTAACTCCAGCAATTTTTTGGTTGATTTTGCATCATCGCCCAAGACAGCAGCAAGACGAGTAAAGGCTGATTTCATAAATGCCCCTTTCAGTTTTGATTAGAAAAAAAGGGCTTCCAGGCCTGGCTGGGTAATGACAGCTATGTATGAAGTGACAAGAGGCACTTGGTGCCTGTAATTAAATAGATCTGCTTCTTGGGTGAAACAAGCTTAGCAGCCATTTGGGAGCTGAGGGCCCAGGTGTGTCTGTGGCCTATCCACATCAGGGTTTGTAGCTCTCCAGCTGTGTGTTGTACTGCTCTCTCATGTATCATCAGCACCAGCACAAAATCTTTTTCTGAATCACACAGGAACACAAGATGAAGGTAGAAGTGCAAGAGCCACACAGCACCTTCGTCATCTTCTGAGCCATGATACCAAAGGGACTGATATCACAGGTTTCTTCTTGGACTAAAGTCCACAGATCTATGTTGGAGGAGGCAAATGGAGGGAAAGCAGAGCCAGAGCCCAGGGTCACACTTCTTAATTGACAACAGTTTTCCTTTGCTTGTGCTATAGGAGTCATTGTTTTGTTCTCCCCCAGCACTCCCAGTTCTTACTAGGACATGGATATACTTTTCAGGAGAAGCATGGCCAATCTCAGTGTGATGCCTGAATTAGACATAAACGTCTTTTGTTTGACCACTATCTATTTGAAATTATATTTGGGCTATAAGCTAGGACTACTGTATTTGTTTTTAAAAGGCCTTCAAACTAAATGATGCTTACATTTAGTCTGCTTTGGATCTGGACAGGAATCCAAATTTTATCCCTCCCCCCTTTTTTTTTTAATCTATTTAAATTGGACTGGCATTAACAAAGTGCTGTTTTGGGGCTGTACTTTGCATTATGGCTAACTCTAAGCAAGACTCAGTCAGCAAATATTTATTTTAAATGTGAAATTCCTGAGGCCTGTGCACCTTTAGTAGCTAGAATGATTTGCAGTATACTGGATCACTGCAAGACACTGAGAAAGGCCTTATTTATTGCTTCCAAAAAGCTATTAAAAAATATCCCATAAGAAGATAAGTTGCTTAGAAGGTGTCTGTGTAGCAGAAGATTAAACCTACCTCAGTCAGACAATGTTTCATGGTTAGACCACCAGGCACTACTCTTCTCTTCATAAACCCCATTCCACTACATCGTTTCTTATTTAATGTACTCTGCCTGGCTTCCTGCTGAGGATGATCTATGTGCTTTGTGAAGGAAGAAACTAATATTATTCAGGGGAGGGGAATAGGAAATAGAACTTAGGGTGATTATTTTTGACCAGAAACTTTTGAAGACTGAGCAGACTTTTTTTTTTTTTCTGAAGAAATTGTCATATTTTCCCCTTTACTTTTCCCAAGAACAAGTTAAATACATGTTTTCTAAGCTATATTTTGCATAAGGGGATATATCAAGGGATGAAACCCAATGAACCAAATTTGCTTCTGGGAAGGTCATGTGTAACTCCAGGAAAGTATGTGGAGATAAAATACACCTGTGGTTAAATTATCTGTGGAGAGGATTGAAGTGCTTACTGAAATCAATGAAGCAGCCTTTTACAGCAGGAGAAGCTGTGGTCTGCAGGCTGCTAAGTGAATCATTCAGCTATTTGTGAGTGGTGAAGCAGAGGAGCTCCTTTGCCAGGGTATTGCAGTTGTTTTCACCTTGGCACCATACTAGATGTGAACCAGAGAAATGTGGCAGGTAGTCTGTCCTCTGTGGCCTGCACCATCCTCCCATCAGCTGTGAGCAGATGAGGTTCGGTAAAGGGGACACACTGGGGAGCAGCGGCATCTGCCCCTTAGCCACAAGTCCTGCTGTCATTATCAGTGTTCTGCAGCTCATGGCAAGCAGATAAGAGGACTGAGGTTCAGGCCTGCAGACGTCCCTACAGGGAGTTGAAGTTCTCACTGGCTTTAATTGCATAAAGTCAACAGTGCCCAGCTCTTCCCTTGCATTGTTTATGTAATCTATGTTACTTAAAAAAACCCCAAACCAACAAACATTATGCGGGGGGGGGGGGGGGGGGGGGGGGGGGGGGGGGGGGGGGGGGGGGGGGGGGGGGGGGGGGG
>JAYRBT010000114.1:43189121-43234111 GCA_036023395.1 Myiotriccus ornatus | reverse complement strand
CCTTGCCTTCCCTTGCCTTCCCTTGCCTTGCCTTCCCTTGCCTTCCCTTGCCTTGCCTTCCCTTGCCTTGCCTTGCCTTGCCTTGCCTTGCCTTGCCTTGCCTTGCCTTCCCTTCCCCTCCCCTCTCCCTGCATGCAGAGCACTCTTTGGGACTTTAGGGATCTGAGTTTAATTAGGACACATCAGAGCTCTCTGATCTATCAATCATTATTATATATATGTGTATACTATCTCCAAAATAATAGTCTTTCCAGGCCACCTTCATCCTTACTAGGCTGTAAAGAAAAATGTTATTGTTTTGGCCACTGTGATTAAGCGCCTACATGAGCAAAGGCACATGCTTTTGGCAGCCTCCCCAGTCCTGGAGGAAGTAGTCCTGCTGTACATCTGTTGGACTTCTACACACTCTCCATTTTAGGTGCTGTCTATCTTACTTACCCCTTCACTGACATGGGGCAAGCAGGTCCTGTTTGTAACAGGTATTTCCACCCAGGGTCAAAAAGTTATCATACTAAGATTATTTTTCAACTGAAAATCGATTTGTTCTTTCTGGGGGAAGGGGGACAAGGAATAAGGAAAAAGAGAAGATGCCAAAGAGACAGAGAATGATGGGCAGCTGGTAGATAAGGGAAGCAGTGAAGTGGAAATGAAAGCTTCCATATCATTGCAAACGGATAAATTCATGCACTGCACTAGGATGTCAGAGGCTGTAATCATAAAAAGAATCAAAGATACATAATAGCACCATTACTGGAAAATATGAGAAAGACTTGAAAGATAAGGTATCATCAAAACTCTCTTACACTGAATATTTTGTCTCTGATTCGTGCAAAAATAGGCAGGGAAATTGTTCTTTCTGCCCCCTATTATAGGCAAGTTATTGCCCTTCCTCCACATATCCTCCAGTTTAAAGCACAAATAAAGGCCATACCTAAGAAAAGACTATATGACAGATGAAGTCATAAAACACCATACCAAAAGTCCAATATTAGAAGAACATTTAGATTTTAGAGGCTGTGAAGCCAGCTGCAGGGAAATGACTGTGATTAGGCTGGAGTTGTCACACCAGTAACCCTGTCCATGCTTGTGCCTGTGTGTGTACCCATAACAAATACAAACTTTCACTGTATCCTCACATAATTGTTTTGCCTTTACCTCTTCCTTTGTAAAGATGGACACTGCGCAGCTGTGCAATGACCAGTGTACCTGTTCTGGTTTTCTTTCTAGCCCTATCAAAAAATGCATAGCCTAGTGTCTCATGCAGAGCATAATGAAATGCCCGTATCAGTCATCAGGAATTTCTGTGTAACCTTTAACATGTCCCAGATCGTGTCCTCTGTTTTTATCCTGGGAGTTTCCATCCTCCTTCCAGCACCTGAGGCACCTTAAAGAGCTGTATATGTGGGTCTGTCTTCCCCATTTTCCAGCTGCAGAGCTGAAGAAGAGAGATAAGACCACCTGCTTAGATCTGCCACGATTCAACCGGAAAGTTTAATGACTGAGAAAGTTTACAGCTAATGATATGATTTTTTTTTTTTTTTAGTGGAAATGCCTTGGCAGCACTTTCAGCAATGTAGAAAACTGTATGTGTAGGTACACTTATATGTGTAGCTCTGTGTGTGTAGGTGTCTCTCTGTAATTATATATATGCTACAAAATCCTGGCAAACAGGAAGAGACAAACTTTTGGAATAGAGGACAGTTAATAAACAATATAAACCAACAGCAAAAGTAGGAGATTATCTGTGCCCGTAATCCTCCCACATTTAGCAAAACACATGCTTATACTGAGTGGCTCTACTTTTCCACTGCAAGAAAGCTTTTCTGTATTGACAGATTTAGTGAATTAGGCTTTAGCTGAGAGTTATTAAAACATCTCTGACAGATTTACTAAGTCTTGGGCTTCTGGGGATGGACAGAAACATTGAACAGGAATGCTGCAATATGAATCTTTCACTTTTGCTTCATTACTTTCCATAACTCAGATCTTTAACGTAACTTTGGTATCTGAATAGGATGACTTTTAACCCTCATCAAAGATTTGTGGTGTTCTTGGGTTCACAAGAAGCTGAAATTAGAAATGCTTGGCCAGTAGCCCCTTCCTTTCCTTACCAGTGATCCAGGGTCGCTTCCTGACTTTAAAGACTTCTCTGTGAAACGGTGCTAACCACCTGATGGAGAAGCCAGATGGCTGGCTGGATCCCTGCAGCATTTCCCCGTTAAGGTAAGGATAAACCATGTCCTTGACTCCTTTTGCAGCTTGAGGTCTGTGTTTCCTCCCTGAAGGGATGGAGTCAAGAGGTGAAAGAAGCAGGATGGCTCCCATGGACCATCTGCAGTCTAGTCCATGGGGCAGGAGCTCCAGCAGAGCTGGTGATGCGTAGCATGGAGTTGGAGATTGGTGACTTAGGCAACAGATGGGGTTATAACCCCCAGGCATGGGTAAGGGCATTTCCATTCAGATTTTCACCGCTTCATGACTTCCCAGAGATGTGAAACCTACTGACACAGCAAACGTCGCCTGAGTTCCAGACATACCCTCAAGGCTCCACTTTGCTTTCTGTGAAATGCTTTTGCAAAAGATGAATGTTTCCCCACAGCAAAAATCCTGTAATAGATAAATAGTGAGGAAACAGTTAACAGTGAAGAGAATGAATGCCAGTGTTTTAAAAACTTGAGGTGAAATGACAGGTAAGGAAGATGTTTTATTTCTTCTTTCTAGATTACAAACACAGTAAGAGGGCCACAGCTCACATAATGAAAAATAGTGTGGGTTTGGCAGTGGATAGTTATAACTTAAGAAAGCTCATCTCTCTTTTCAGACTCAAAGACTTAAACAAGAATAAGGCCTAGGAACAATACCCCTGGCTGATGTATGGAAAGTTATTCTGATGACAGTCCCTTGTGTGGCATTAAAGGGAATGCACTTAATGCCATGTGCTGTACACTGCTGAGGGATGGGTACATTTCTTTCCTTACCTTTTCATGAGAACACTTCACAAACAAGCAGGTGCTGGTGGGAAATAATCATGACGATTCATGCTAAAGTATTAAACCAATAAGCCCAGGGGCAATAAGAATCCCTGTGTCTGGTGTTGCACTTTGTCAGTGGAGCTGCAGGGCAGTGGTGTGGGAACCATCACTGGTGGTAGCCTTCTCACATTACAGCAGTGTAACCCTTTGTCATGGAGACCCAATTGGACTCTTCAAAGATCTCACTGTAAAATCATGTGAGATTACTTCTGTGTCCCTGCCACCCATCTCGATTTCCTGCCCCTCTCCCTACCTTGAGGGCTGTAAAAGGTTAGCCAAATGCATCTTAGAGAACTGCTGCAGATTTTCAGGGAGATTACATTAAATATCTTAGCGCTATCCCAAGAAAGGAGCATGAGAAGTGCCAAACATTGCTATTTCAGTGTCTTTGAAGGCACCAAAAAATGCCTTCCTTATCTATGCTAAACTGAACCACTTTGCCCTAATACTGAGACCACAGGGTGAAAATCTGTAAGTCTGTGTCCTCGTTCACTTTTCTGTTTCTCCCTGGGTTTGGCATGAAATACTTAGTTGGATTTTTTCCAGTGACCAAAGAAAGAGGAGCCAGAACTTCCCCTTAGTGTGTCCTAGAATAACTTGTCATACAACAGGATGCGTAGGGACTGTATGGCCCAACTGAAAAAGAGATGAGCTGCCTGGAAAACCTATACTATGATGGAAGCATAAGAGCTGTTTTATTTATGACTCCTCTCTCCTCTTCCATGCAGGTATCTGGGTCTTTTATGGTCCTCTCCATTATATTTAGTAATTTGGGCTTTGCTGTATAACTATATATAATAATACTCCGTTCAGAACTTCTCACTTGCTTCAAAAGAAATTTTGTCTGGAAAAGAAAGGGCAAAAGAGGGTTTGGTCAGAGAGATCATGAACTGACGTTACACATCCTCCTAACTGCAACCTGCCCATGGTAAGATAGAAAGTAATACCTCTGAAAGCAAACTGCCTTAAAAGTTTTTTTACCACTTCTCAAAGTAAAAGACCTTGCACACACGATAAGAACTGCCAGTGTCTGCACTGAAGGTTGTATCAGCAATATTTGTGTTATAAAGCCTACAGCTCAGCTGTGAAATTTTCTCCAGGCTCAAGTTTCCTTTCAAAGTGCTAACTAGGAAGTGATTTTATTTTCATTATTTTTGACTATTTTTACAATTTAACAGGAAGGTGAGTGTGTGCAAATTATACTGGAAGGCAAAAAAAGAAAAAAAAAACAACAAAGAAAGGTTCATTCAATTCACTTAGGTTCTCTCACTTTCTCACACTTTGTAAGGTTTACATTTAAAATAATATGCCACAGGAGTTGATCACATGTAGAGATCTTGTCTTTAACCACTGGTAGAAAAAGATAAAAATCTGAAAGCTATGTCCAATTTTCATTGCATAGATCTGACTTCAAATATTTGGCTTAGTGGGGGTTCTCTTGGTAAATGAAATCAGAATAGACTTTTCTGTCTTGCAGAAAACAGCAGTTCTCTTTTTTTTTGTAGCATATTTAACCTGCAGCCCCTAATTGGTCTAATGATTAAGTACCACATTATTTTCCAGACACCCATCCTCTTACAGATAAATCTTAAAGGACATTCTTTGATTTAAAATCAGTAGTGATTTGATGGCTAATGACTTGCTATTAAGTTCCACTGGCACAGAGAATACAACCTACCTCAGTAATAAAACATCATATGTGAGTGTCTCGTAGACTTTTAATTATGATTATCAATTTTCTGTTTCATTCTTTTTCTCTTGAGTCCCTGTATCACTTTCCAAACAATTGGACCAAGTCCTAAGGAAGTTGCTGTGATTTTCTATAAGGCTAAGGATCTGTAGAGGACAACTCACTTTTGAACTGGGTACTCTTTTGAATGTTGTGACCCGGCTGCATGGCATCTCAGCCATACTGTAGGAAGCAGGGCACAAAGATGGAAGGGAGGGCAGGTCATGTTCCCCTCTAACCCTTCATTACTATGCTCCAGCACCAAGTCCTTGGCAGCTATTGTCTTTCTGTGTGAGTAGGCAGCCACATGGCCCTGCACTGCATCCTGCAGGGTGTGTGGACATGTCAGACTCCACCAGACAAGGAGGCTTTGCAAAGCACCCACGCTTTGCAGATGTTGCTCTACACCACACCCCTGAACTTCCTGAGGGGTTCTCACTCTATGATGCTCTGATTTACTAGCACAGGGTCCATGAAGCTTAATCAGTCTTTTGGATCCTTCTGAAATGTCTCAGAAATACTGCAAAGCAAAATATCTTCTGGTGAGTCCTGATGGTTAAAAGACAAGACAGGTGAAGCAGGACATTTCCTGTGCGTTTTCTGGGTCTCATCTATTCTCTTAACCCTCATTGTTTTCTGCTGGCCAATGGCTTTCTCTCCCAGTTGCACTCACAGGTACTTTTCACAGACAGAGAATAACTACAGACATTTAAAGATTCATTGGTAAAACATATGTGCATCAGAATAGCATTAATTTGTAGTTAATCACTACATGCTGCAAATTAGGAAGTGACTAAATGCAATATAAGAGTAAAAATCATGCAGTATAAAACATACTCTTTTCATTTATTTGGACAGTTGTAGTTCAGGTTTTAATTATTGATGGTAATACTCCTTAATGTGCTAGTAAATGTGCTGGTTTATATTTAGCAAAAGATGAAGTCTTAGTAAAGCATAAAGTCATTACAGCACTCAGCTGTTAATTATTGCTTAGGGATAGAGGGAAGACTAAAATTTTGTGCAGGTTAATGAAGCATGAATCAGCTGGCTCCTATTGCAAGGAATAGCTGAATATCTTACATGCTGCTGCAGATGCATTCATTCCGCTGTCTTTGTTTTCACACTGGCTTGAACATCACCACCTCAAATCAAGCCTTTAGAGATGCATTTCAGAGCTGTGAAAGGCTGTTGATAGCATGAAAAATCTGAACTGATCCAGCTCCCACTGAATTCAATGAGACTTCGATGGAGATTTTGCAATGTCCAAGTTGGGACACTGTAAGAGTCACTGACATTTCTCTTGTGCGGTTTGGAGAAGTAAGAAGTGTGGATTGTCTTCATTGAATCCAGTCAGTTTTACCAGGAGGACTGTTGAAGCAGTATCCAACTGTCTCCTCCATGTTTGTGTGCATAGACGGGGGAGTGTGCCCAACCATCAAGAGCACTAGGAGGTGAAGCAACAAACTTTGGATCCCCTCTGTTCATTCCTCAGGTACTGGACAGAAATTTCAGAGAGACATTCATTTTGCAGTGCTATCTAAAGTTCCCACAAAAGATTTTGAGTACAATCCTAACTTGGCCATCTGCTTGGACAGGTTTTTCATACAGACTCTTTGATACTATTTCCTCTACCATACAACTTGCCATCTTTTGTTCAGTTGGGAAAGAGAGACCCTTTGGTTAATACAACCAATGAGTATTCACAAATGTCCGTAAAAATAAAAGCTGCTGACACACATTGCTGGTGCCTCTAGCTCTCTTTTATTACTTTTTGCAGGCATGAATATGTTCTGACTTGCAGAATTACTTGTAGGAATCAAATCATTGTAAATACCAGCAGTCAAAAAAAGCTGTGCTCACATAACACTCTGTGTCTAAAACTCTAAAAATCATGGTAGATTTACTCAGCAATTGTGAAAGGGAGAGAATGCAAGTCCTAGTTGCAATTCTTTGATTGTCCCAACAAAAGAAGAACTTGGATGGCAGCTTTGATCACAGGTTGCACAGCAAATGACTGCTAATGCCCAGAGCTATTAGCTCTAAAACAAACCGTGAACTAATGCAAACCCTTGTAAGAAAGCACATGCTTGTGAAAGGCACTTCCTCTTTGTGGAAACTTCAAGAATGGGAACAAAAAGTTGCATTCATTATATAAATTAGTAACAGTAAATAATTCAAGGCGCTCTAGTCCCGAGCATTCATGTTAGACAGAATGAACTCCCTGCAGGAAGCTACTCAGGAACCTTAACTGGCAGCCTGGGTCTGGAGGCAAAAAGGAGGTGAGACCCCTCTCCTCCCCCAGTACAAAGAGGTAGGCTAGGGTGGGTAGAAGGACCACAAATCTGAAAGGTTTTGTGGGAACAGCTATCTGCTTACCTATACCCAGTAGGATTCTCTGCTATTAAGAGGCACTTTCCAGCTCTTTGTTATTCTATCAAACCAGGTTGTTCATTGAAGGTTAAATGTTTCCTCGTGTACTTACTTAGCAGGCACAGAAAGAAAACTTACCACAGGTATTTATTCCACAGGAAAGTGGAATAATTCATCAGTTCACGGTGTCTCTACTGAGATGAGCTGGTCTCCTCACCCAAGCTGCTGGTAGTGAGGTCTGCACAGGAAGACAAACTGCTTTTCATTATTGTCATTGTTAGCTGGCAATACCACCACTAGACCTTGGTCCAATTAGAAATCAAAGAATTTTTTTCCAAATATTCTGCTTTTTTTCCCCATGTAGGGTTTAAGTAATTTAGGAGGGACAGTACCTTAGAAGGGAGGGTGTCGTGTGTGAAATCAAGCAGCGATTGTTAAATATGTAAATTACTCATATCAGCTGGCATTTTCCTAATATTTTTCTGCTCTCTGAATGTGTTGTTAACGACATTTCATGTAGACAGAGGAATGCTACGAAGAAACCTGAACTGCAGTGACTGAAGCCCCTCAGGCCAGCCTGAACATAGCTGGGTCATGCCTCTCATGCATGGCAGGACCCTCACAAGCTGGCAGTACCCTTGTCACATCACCTGAACATCTTTTGACTGCCAAGGAGAGATTTAGCCCCTGAGGACGGCATCTGCCCCAGCAGTGATTCTCATTGTGATTCCTGTAAAGGGTTTTGTTGGGGTTTATGTGCTGCAAAGACTCAGCTCCCATCAGGATAGGAACAGCCTGTCAGGATGGGAAAAGCCTGGCTTCCCTCTTCTCCCTGCTTTTCTGCTTTTTGGTATGCAGAAAACCAGCCCTCGTGATCTGCGACAGAGCTTAGAAAGTGCCGATGGTGCAAGTCAAAATGAGACGTTCCTGAGGTTCTTTATTTAATCTGGCCTCTCCAGGGACACCGCCTATTGCATACCATGTGTCTGCCTTCTCCTGCGGATCAAGGGGTCATGTTAGACAAAAACATTTCAAAATAGTACTGCCCTCTCGAAGCAGCCATCTGGCAGCCATCAGTCATGGAGATGCGACACATCTGGAACGCTCTCTTGAGTAATCATATGGGGTCGCATTGCAGAGCTTTCCTCAGGTTTGGCAATATCCATCATCAGATAAAAGTCTGGCATCATTTTCCAAGTGAAAGGCAAAGTAAAACCTGAGTAAGAGCACTTGTGTTGGATATGACCATGGCTATTAACCAAAGTACACCTTTACTAATTTCTTGTGCCACAATAAACTGGTGCTTAACACATAGGTGAGCCAGACTATGAGAAAAAAGACATGACTTTGTTCTTATGCTATTTATGTGCCCAAAATAGGACAATTTGAAGAGCCTGGTTAGACCTTGCAGAATCTTAAAGACCACTGTATGAAAGCTGACATTGCTAACAGTTAATTTGCTGTGGGAGTCATTGCAGAGACTGAGTTCACAAATGAGAAGAGGTAGGGAAACATTTGTCTGGAATGTGTTCAAGAAGAGACACAATGACAAAACAAGGTTTCTTCCCCCATCATTACCTCTGCCTCAGCTGAGTAGGCAGGGCGTTGTCTGTGCCGCCTGCCACTGGTGTGCAGAATCTAATTCATCAGCTTCACTGCAGATGGTGCCATCCCCTGGGAACTGAGTGGGCTCCTGATCAGTGCCAGTAAACTCATGGGGAGAGGGGAGGGGAGCAGAGAGGCTAGGAGAAAGCAAGCAAGTGCTCCTGACTGGGGATGCCATGTCCTGCTGCCGTCCGTCTTTGCCTTTTCTCCACCGATCTGAAAATGGCAAAGGCAAGGTTGCCATTCCCAAAGACTGTGAGGGCAACAGGACTATAAAATTAAAGTGAACTTTTAGGCAGCTATTGTTGTACCTTCCTCAGAGCAAGTAGGTGCGCTAGTGGTGGAACACCAAGCCTAGGTGTTGTACCTGCTTCTCATTTGCTAAAGCCTTTGTTCTCTCTGACAGCTACTGCAACAGCACCTGACTGTGGGAACTGGGCTGCAGGATCTAGGACAGCAATGGCCATGCTGCCTATTAATGGGCACTGCTTGGTGAGGCAGGCATTTCCCCCTCATGCTTACTCTGTATTGGGAAAAGGATTACCTTTTCCTAATATGCCACTACAGGCAGGACTGGGAGTTAATGGATGTATTAGAAATAAATACAAAAACAAACTGTGAAAGTGGACAGTGAAGACTGTTAGGCAGATTTCACTGCCAGATTTACCATCTGAGTCTAATACAGGCTCTAATGTAACTGGCAGATTTCTGGGTGTTGCAGAAGTCTGGGGGCACTGTGGGGGGTCATTTCCTCCCAGGGCTCCTCTGTCAGGAGGACTCTATTCCTCAGATACACACCATTCACAGTGTATAAAAATTTAATATATGTATGAGCAAAGAAGCAGTCCCATGGGGAAAATGCATTGTGAAAAGAAAAGGAAGAAAGTTTCAAATAAGTTATTATATTTAGGGGAAAAATTACATGCCTCATCCTTGTAAAGAAATATTTGCTCCACCCCTTCCTTGCCTTTGAAAGGAATCAAATAGCTATTAAAAAGTACCTTCCTTTTTAAAAGGACAATGAACATTTTGATTAAAAGGAGCTTTTAAGTATTTATATGATTACCTCTTTTGTCCCCCTGGCAGCATCTGTCTTGTCGACTGCTCAGCATCTGGCGTGTGCTGCCTCATGTCAAGAAGGCTCTGATTTCTCATTCAGACAGGGGGTGGGTAAGAGAACAGGCATATGTATACACGGAGAGGCTTTTGCCAAAAGAATAAGGCCATTTCCCTGACTGCTACTGCTGCTTGTTGTTTGGCCACAGTACTGCTGGAACACAACACCCCTTTCTTCTACTGCAGCACGCTGCGTGTACCAGATGGCTGGCTCATTGGGGTCAGCTCTCCATCAGTGTTTCTGGATACAGTGTGGCCAGGTGGGGCATTTTAGGTCAGTATTCCCCAAATTTCCTCTGCTTATGGATGAGATGCCTTTTTACTCCTCCAGGTTTTCTTGGTTTTCCACAGGTCATGGCGGGACATCCAAAGCACTCAGTTTTGGCTTGGCAGTCAACGTTTTCCCTCTTGAGGCAGCAGGCTGGAGCAGGCTGTCATGGAGCGCTTGGGAAAATCCCAGCACTCTGTTTGATGTGCTCACATTCACCGCACACGCAGCAGGAGATCTTTGAAATTTGCAGGATCAGCCTTATTTTGTGCATATTCATTTCTCTAAAACTATCTCTGGTAACACCATCGATGACTCACACAAACATTAGTCATATTTTGCACTGCATATAATTCCTTGCCTTGCAGAATTTCAAAGAGTGTTTCAAAGATGATTTAAAATATCCATGATCCATGAAAGACTGAGTGGAATAGGTCCATTTCAAACGTAGCTACTTAATGATGGCTGAGAGAACAGTGACTTGCCCAAGTAAGACAGAAGGCAACTGTCAAGGTATGAGTCCTGAACCTCCAACTGCTGGGCGATATAAATACTCTTTCTGCATTGAGTGTCTTCCTAATTTCATTTTAAGATATGATATGTACCAGCAACCCCACTTAGAAGTCAGAAAAATAGTAAGAGAAACCTTTTTGACTCCTACTCCATCATCCCCAAGCTTATGCAGTATTGCTTCCAAACTAAGAATTGCACTTCTGTGTGTTTTCCCTCTGCCAAGTCCCCAAGCGCAGAAGCTGCTTGTTTTGGGGATGGTTGTGTCTTCTTGAATCACCCTTCAATATCTAAAGTACACTGTTCCTTTCATTCTAATTATTAAAACCTTACTTCTACTGGCTTCCTCAAGATTTGGAAAGAACCCTGTCACGTGCTGAAATACAATAGATTTTCTTGTGCTGGGTGGAACAAAGGCTTTGACCTGCAATTGATTATAGAAACCTTGCAGCCTGAGGAAGTTGTCAACTAACGAGGTAACAAGTTAAAGCAGAAGTATTTCGCCTGGCCCACTACTGTGTGGCTCTTCCATGTGACTGGGAACCCATGTAACCTTGGTTGCATCTGTTGCAGCTCAGGAAAACAACAGAGTGAGGAACCTTTTTAAACTCTTCTATTTTCACACAACAGCCCAATTAACAAGCAACAGCCAGAGACACTCTGTGAGTTTTGCATGTGGTCCTTGTGTGTGAAATAAAACAGAAGGAAACTCCTGGAGGGTCCAGCTGGTGAAGGAACAGGTGGCAAAGCTAATGTTTTTGGTGCCATTCACTGACCATGTTGTAATGAATACTTCAGCTGGAGACTGGGGTTTTATTTAACCATAAGTTTGCAAGAAAGTTTAGGGTTGGTTCTGTTCTATTATACAGCAAAACTACTGAAAGCAGAAAGAAGAAAATCTTGGGTCAGACTTGAAAAACAGGTTAAAATGAGGACACTTGTTCTTTTTTAGTATATCCTGAGTACTTTTTGTCTGTGTTTGCCCTTTTTCCTTTGTATAGCACACTCAGTTCATGCTTTCTTCACTCTTGTTTTCCAGATGACTAGAAGCATAAACTTCTGGTTTATATAAAAAAGGAAGGTGGTATTCTCATTTGTTTTCAATGCCCAAGGCTTCAAGAAACAGAACATACTGTGAGACACCAGCAATAAGATACAAGCAATTGGAAATATTGCATCAGTGATTTAGATGTCTCTTCTCATTTTACCTGCTGTATTAGAGAGCAGTGATCCACCTATCAGAACAAATAGCACAGCTGGAAAACAAATAATAGAGTGATTTTATTTTACTGAGGTGAGGAATAGTTTCTCTTTTCAAATAATGTGCAATCATTAGCCTTCCCCATTATAGCACAACACCGGGAGGGATTGCTTTAACCTAATTTTACTCACTTAGAAATTAAGCCTCTGACCTAAGTTAGTTTCTTAATTCTTTCTGCAGTCAGTGGAGGTGGTGCCAGACAATGATTCATCCCACCTACCCATATACCTGGCTTAAAAGGAGATGAATCAGCCAGAGCTGCCTCCCTCCATCCCTGCCGTCTACAGAGGCAGTGCAGATACAAGTTTGGCTGAGAAACTTCACTGCTGGCTGGGTACATTTGGGGGAGGTGAAGCTCTTTGTGTGCTGGCTGAGGGGCCAGACTCCCCCTGGCTCTCAGGAACACCTGCCTGGAATCCTTGAGCATGGATGTCTCCTCCGACGAAAGCAGAAGCAGAGCAAGCTCAGCCAACCCATTTGTCCACCTAATGTGTAGGCTGATGTGTCTGCCTGTGACACTCTGGGTCAGTTCCCTACATGTCTGGGAAACAGAGGTGGATCCTGATATGAAAAGCAAAATAGGCTTAAGAGTGTTTCCTAGGGGAAGCAAAAGTACATGGGAGCAGAAGCCACATGATGCTGCACACAGAGAAATACAACATTGCAGGTTAATAAAGGCAAGCAGTCCCTAAGTCATCAAAGCCTGGAGGTCCTTGATGACAAAGGATATCACCATTCTTGCCCTCTTGGATTCAGGCACAATGGGGGCAGTACTTGTAACTCTGTGATTGAACTGTATCTTGATAATAGAACTTATCCACTGATGCATAAAGCTCTGTGTTCCTGCTTAAAAAACTCCAAACTTATCTTAATCTAACTGTGAGTGGTTTTGTTGTCCATATACACATCTAGACTCTTTTTCTTTAAAAATCAAGGTCCCAGTGGTATTGTGTGACTAGATCTCTCTCAGGTTATTATGCATACTGCAAAACTAATGCTTTGTACAGCAGCTTCATATGTCCTATTCATCCCATATCACGGAAAACTAAAGAGAAAACCCTAGTTTGCCTTCTGGTTATCCTTAATTATTACTTAAATTGTATTTCTACCAAATCTGTGCCGTGTGCCCAGATTTACCACATTTTACCACTCTTTGAGTAACTGCAATGGGATATCTATGAAACAGGTACTTTTCTGGAGCAAGGACATGTAACAGAATCGGTACTGACTCTCTTTGCTCCTCTGTGTAGGAATCTGTACCCCAGTTGTACATTCTGGCTGTCAGTAAATCCCTTCCTGGGATTTCAGAGTGGTTTGCTCCATTTTACTAATGAAGCTGCTAACTGCACCTCTAGAGACTTCTTAGCCGAATACAAGGTAGACATTTTTCAATTTCCGTAACTCTTTAGATTGGAAGCAAGTTACTGAGTGAAAAGAGCAGCAGCAGGTAGGAAACAGAAAATAAAACACATATTCAAAAGATGCAGAGGAAATAATGAAGAAGTCAAATAAGGTGGTTGCAGAGGTCAAGAGATGTGAATCCAAAGACTGGGATTAGAGTACTGGAAGAGAGACACACTGCAGAAGCATCCAGTACAGTAGATGCACGAAAACTGGGCAAGCTAAGGAATATCCAGGGAAAAAGTCATACATATGAACATATGACAAAATGACAATGCACATATGAACATATACACAGATATCTAAGAATCTCAGTTTATGAAGAAAAAAGGTGTAAGTAGAAATGAAGGCTAATACTGCCATGCATCCTGGTTGGTGAGAAGGTTTTAGGATGAAGAAAACAGGAGAAACCTCTTCTGGTGGTGATAAACCTCAGTCTAGGCAGTACTGTTTGTAATTAGGTCTCAGAAAGAAATTTACCAGCAGCAATTAATAAGAATCTATAACGATATCCTGAACAGGCCAAACCAAAGCAAGTTTTGGAAGGGGGTTGTTAGTT
The DNA here is from genome assembly GCA_036023395.1 of Myiotriccus ornatus. Classification (NCBI taxonomy): domain Eukaryota; kingdom Metazoa; phylum Chordata; class Aves; order Passeriformes; family Tyrannidae; genus Myiotriccus; species Myiotriccus ornatus. The sequence continues at coordinate 43,220,260 of JAYRBT010000114.1, read as the reverse complement.
TAAAAGGAAATAGTTATGGTGATTACCCAGTTTGACCCCTACTGAGTGGAACACAAATGAATAACTGATTTGTTTATGGGACAGCATCTTCTCCAGAAAGACATTAGGTAACTGGCTTGATTCTTTGGGGTGTAGCACTGGATTCCCTTTGGTGACTGTTACCCTGTTGCCGACATTCAGCTAACGAGGAGGAGCTTTTTAATATGTTTTCATGGGCTATTTTAATTCACTCTCATAATAATTTCCAGTATGATTCATGTACTGGCACAGGAAGCTGGAATCCCAGAGTAGCAAGTTTTGCCTGTTTCAAGTCAGGGGCAACCATGGTGAAGACACCAGATCTCGGACAGCTGGGAACAGCTGGACTTTTACTTGCATGATACCAGAGTGGGGAAGAGGCAGAGGAGTGGATGACACTGTTTAGAATGTATTTCTATTTAAAAGAATAAATCAGCATTATAGAAGATGACTTTTTGAAGGGTAAGAGACATAAAGTGTCTCAGCTTTCCATGTGCTGAAGGGAAAAGAGCAACAGTCCCCTCCCAGGCACCCACCCATGGCTGCTGGCTGCAGACCAGACGTAGTGACCGCATCCTTGGAGTGAGCACAAGGTGGCCTAAGTGGTAATAAACACTAGCAGTGAGTTCTATCAAGCTCATTCACTCTGTGGCTTGGTTATCCACAACTTCGAAACAAGTGCAACTAAGAAATTGTCAACAAGTAGTGTATGTTCCCCTTAGGAGTTTGAGAAAATTTTAGTTTCAACTGTAACAGTCTCAGGCTTTCAAAAGAGAGGATGTTTTCCTGTTGTGGGGATTTTTTGTTGTTGTTGTTGTTTTTTTTCAATTTTGTTTCCAATCCTCTGATAATTAAAATGTAAATACTTGCAGTGGCTACAAGTTTCAAAGCTCCTAATTCTGCTCTCACTAGAGGCTGTTACACACTACAGGAGTTTTGCCAACTCATTAGCTCCCTCAACCAAGGGTGTTACTCTCCCATCTCTCCTCACTACTCCGCCAAAAGCTAACGCAGACATGAGTCCTCCAGCAAAAACACTTTTGACAACATGTTAAGACTAAATTCTGGGAACTGATTTAAGTTCTACCTGAAAGGGACTGTTTGTACCTGAGTGTGTGGGTGCATACAGAAGAGGGGCCTCCATTAGTTTTTCTGCTGACTTTGTCAGTTCATCAAGACATGCTGTTCCATAAAAAGGACCCAGTCCAGGCCTGTGTCCAGATGCTTTTCAGTTTCATGGAGTTCAAAAACTAAATAGAAAACTCCCTTTTAGGACTGTCTATAATCTGCATTCACACCTCCTATTGCTAAAACAGAACCCTATTCACACAGTCCCTCCACGGGAGCAGAACTGCATCCAAGAAGGCAAACGGAGCTAGCATGGATATTCTGTGGCAGTGTGAGTAAAGCGGGGACAGAAGCGGCTTGTAGTGACAGCTCAGCCACCTGCCACCTGCTCCTTTACCCAAAAAATTCAGCATTAAACACCAAAGTCCTAATGTTGAGTCTAGAGTGAAAATGAGGAATGCCAAGGCACACAGCTATGAGCTGACAATTTAGATTATGAAAAATGTCTTCCATCCACTCTAAGTCTTGGTTTGTCTCTTCAGGAAACACTGAATATGGCAGTGGGGAAGCGTTATTAAAAAAGTAAAATTGAAAACATTCTGTATTGTCCTGGTAACCGTAAAAGCTTTGAAAAAACCATCATGGGAATAAGTGACCTTCTGTCACTCCTTAGCCAGAAGTTAAATTTACAAAATAACAGGGCATCCCAGAAGGATGGGATAGGAGGCAGAGAGGCTTTCTGCATTCTGCCCTGGTTTTGCCCTTTCTTCACTGTTTCTCCTTTGTGTTTCCATGAAGAGTATATTGATTCCAGAAGTAACAGAGACAAGGTAAGCCAAAGCTACTCTGTGTTTTTTCTGTAGGGAGGAGGTCAGCCTTGTTTCAAATCTGATGCTTCTGGTGTGCTCTCCTCTTCCTTATGCTGCCTGGGAAGTCAGAGTTAGCTGCTGGTTGCATTTACGCTAATGACTGTTTTTTTCTCACTCTGCCTCCCTCTCCAAGCTTACTAAGCTTTTTCTTTCAGCATGACCAATAAAGCATGAATGCAAATAGGTCTGAAGTTTTTTTCTCCTCCTTTCATTTTTATTTTGCCACTTTTAGAAGTTACTGAAGAAAATAGTGTCATTCTGTTCCAGAAGAGCTTTTATACCAAGCTGACACTGTACATTTAAATATGTATTGCTTCCTCTATCATTTGCATTTTAATGTTCCAAACCAATAATCATGAAGTCTTGTGTGAAAATGTAAAATAATAAAGATGGGAAGAAGCTTGGATCAGATTCTGAATCGTGCTGAATTACACCTAGGGGTGGCAATTCAGTGAGAGACCCTTCTAAGAATTTATTTAGATAAATGTAGATCTTCTGCAAGAGGCTGTGCTGAATTGCCCTGGGTGTTTGTACTCTTGCCTTTAGATATTGAGTCAACACAGCTTAGCAGGCTTTTTCCTGTGCAGCTGGTGCTAATAATGTGTCTTCACTCTGCTTTGGAGTAGTCACCCTCCAGGTATGGTGAGAATAGACTTCTTCATTATTTGGCCAATTAGTACGTATATGATTAATGTGGTGACATTTCACATGTATGCCACCTACCCAAAGTCGGTCTAAACCCAGCACATTTGGTTAATGTTGCAAAAACAAGTGCCTATCAAAGTTATGGTCATAATATTTTTGTATACTGCTTCATTATTACCATCATTTAGATCCACAGTATAGAAAAGAAGAACAGAACATCCAATTCAGAATTTACCCTGTGGACTTAAGACTTTTGTTTTATGTGCAAAATCATCCATTTGCAAGAACTTGGTATATTGGAGGTATTGTGCAACGTAAGAAAAGGTTTTTTCTGTGCTTCTTTGGAATAGTCTCTGCAACTGAAGGCTTACCTTGGAAGAAATAGCCACTGGTGGCCCAGTTCTAGCAAAACGTTTTTGTCTACAATTTATTCTGCCTTTTTTTTTTTCCCCCCCTTTCAGGAGGAAAAGAAATCCAGTTATTAAAGCAAAAGATGTTTCTTGTATCACAGCTGTCATGAATTTAAATTCCCTCTAGGACTCTTAGCACACAGTGTATCTTCACTGCAACATTTTGCTTCTTTTATAAATATCAAGTGCTGAGGAATAAGATATTGAATATTTGAGGTGTAAATATGACAGTAGAATTTTCTTCTTAGTCATAGGATGGAACCAGAAACAAATGCAGAAGAGTGGACTCCTCAGATAGCCTAAAAACCAGTAGGGATGTCTACTTGGAGATGGAATGATGCTCAAGATATTTCTCTTATACTCTTAACTGGTTTACTGGTTCTTTATCTGATTTAGCTTGTTTTCCTTCCAGGCTTTCCTCCAGGTCACAGATTAACACTTTCACTAAGGCAACCTTCATATGAAGCTAAACAGAGGTTATGAGGGATCTATCTCCAGCATTTTCCTGTCTCTCCCTTTCATTTTGGTAACAATGCAATCAGTTTCAGGAGAAGATGAAGGTGAGGAGACCAAGTAAGGGGAAGCATGAACAGAGTTGGAATAAGAAAGGAGTGCATACCTAAAATTTCCCCTGCTTTATACCTACAGTTTTACTTTTCCCATTATTTTTTATTGTATTTCATTTCCAGTAAGGTTTCCCAGACATTTTGAAAAGCTGCTATATTATAATTAATTAAATTAAGTTTCTGTATTTGTTGCTAACAAGATGTTATCTTCATCCTTCTTGGAAGTTTTTCTTTGTTTGTGGGTTGATGTGGATATGCCTCCAGCACAGAAACATTTCCTGCACAAACACAAATTGCTAAAGCTCCCCAGCTTCCTGGCTCAGTGTGACACACTGCTTCTTATGTTTAGATAATAGGATTAAATGCAGATATGCTGTGGGTTGGCTGATAGTTATCTCAGAAGAAATAAGGGTTTAGCTTGGGTGAGTGGTTGGGCTCCCTGCTGTAACCTCAGGTGCCCTGCTGGAATTCACTGCTGGGATGTAGGGTCCTGGCAAGGGTCAGGCCCTGAGCCTCATCCACCCTTGCACCGCTATCTGGAGTCACAACTCACCCTGTCTGCAGCACTGTGCTGTCGACTGTCTCCTGTCCTGTCCTGGCACAGCTTCTTGCACTGGAAAAGAAGCTTAGTGAGAGGTCTGACCCCATGGGGTGAGGTGGGCACCTGCAAATGACACTGGTCGGGCACTGCCTAAAATGGATGATAGGAAACAAAACGCAAAAGTGGGTGGATCTGGAGTGAAACTTACTTGTGAGCTGAATCCTGAGCTAGAATCAGCCCCTTCTTGCAGAAAGTGGTGGTGTTTGTCTCCCTGTGAAACACTCTCTTCGGGAAAAAATAAGTGCTTCCAAATCCCCCAGTGCCGTGGGTCTCCCTTTTACCAGGTAATCCTTGCCTGACCTCACCTCTCACAAGGGTGGGATGTTTTCAGGATCTGTCTTTGAAGCTGTACTAGTCTTCATTGTGTTTCATACACCCGTGGGATCGGGGCTGACTCTCCCATGTCCCTAATGGATTTCCTGATCAGGTGAATGGGGCAAAGTGGTGCTGCTACCATGGGATCTTCAGCACCAAGTAACTCAAGGAACCATGTGAAGCTGTGGCCATGCACTGCTTAGGAAGAGAGGATGCGCTTGTCCTAACACCTGATCCCATGTAGCCAGAGAAGGCAACCATGTAGAAGGTATTTCTCATCACTCCATGAGGACTTTGAGTTCCCAAGGGTGTGTTTACCAGCCTTGTTTGTGCCAAAAAAATTAGGGAGTGGATTTTAGCTTGTGAAAACAGCCAGGACTGAGACACTGGGCATGTTTTAAGATTCCGGCTTTGGGAGGTAGATGACGGAAACATCAGTGAGACACCTGAATCCCATTTGTGACCCTAGGCTCAAACACTGTAGGAGCACACCTGAATGTTGCACCATCATATAACCCTTTTGTTGGATATGGAGTTGCTGCCTTGTTTTCTGTCTCCTTTCAGGAACTGAAAGCACATTCTCTGGCTCTCCACTTTTATTGTGAAATGCTTTGAGATGTTTGTTATTTATGGAATATTTTTGTCCCGCATGTTGATGTACATTGAACTTACACCTCTCCACAAAAAATGGAGACGACAGCATATTCTTAGGCATAAAAGTTAAAAGTCTTTTGTTGTTGTTCTTGGGGTGTCTATCTGGCCTTCCAAGAGAGCTGGAGGGAAATTGCACACCTAAAGTCTTGCCTGCGGTAGCAAACCCAGCAGTAGACATACTCTTGCACACTTCCTTGTCTGTCATGAGCAAGCAGTTATTCTCTGTAGGCAGGAATATGAACTTCTTTATTCACGTCTGTGAATGCTTCTGTCTGCGTGTTACTTTACCACAGTCAGTGTAAGACTGAAATGATCTAATGTGTTTAGAGAATAAAGGGATCTGCTAAAAAAAGGGCCTGGGATGAACCACAAATATCTGTGACTCACATGTGAACCAAGAAAATCCAGAGCAGTCACACAGAAATAGGAAGTCTTGCCCCATTTTCTGTATAGAAAGGAGGAAAGGAGATGAGCAAAAGGGTAGTGAATATGGGAAGTATATTTAGGCTTTAAGGACATTGCCTTATCGTGGAAGGTTGAAGTATGTGAACATTGATGCTGCGCAGGGTGAATGTCTTCTTAGTAGTTCCTCACTGCCTGTGCTGGTAGCTACTATAAGAAAAATGAGACTTGAGCAATACTATTCTGCATGCTTCTTATGTCTGTTGTGCTTGTTCCTGGTTTCCTTGTATATGCAAGGGATAGGGAAAAAAAAGTGCTATTTTTATGCTCCTCAAGCTGCTGTCTCTAAACTAGTTTATCTGTTTCCTTTCAAGCCATTTCCATTGAATTTGAAGATGGTTCAACACTATGGCTACACATAAGCATGACCTTTATGTGTTGGTTTTTGATTGCCCAGGTCATAGTCATCACCCTCATTGTCTTGGAGAGGAAGAAAATAAAATAAGTGAACAATAATATTGCTGTTGCTGTCTGATGAACAGAGTTTCAGGGATAAAAGATGAGGGAATTGTTAAGTTAGTAAGTTAAGGATTTGTTTCTGACACCCTTCCCTGAATAAAGGAGCACTAAAAGTCTCAGGGAGGATTTCTGGGGAATAAGGTGTTTCTCAGTATGAACCAAGACTGCAGATCTTCCTATACAAATTATATTTATCTTCTTTGAGGGTACACATACAGGATCAAAACCCGGTCTTAAGGGAAATCCATCTGGTAAAAGAACACATGTCACTGTGATAGTTTGATATAGGCCTTCCTATAGCAGTATCTGTAGTAATGCAATTGTAAAGTTATAATGGAGGTCCAGAAAGATCCAAAGAGAGTAATTTAGAAAACTTCTATTCCAATTTTAGCCATTTTATCTTCAGCTTTTCTTTAAATTCTGTTTACATTTTTCAGGTAGGGCTCAGTTTGAAGAGGAAACAAAGCATAATATTTTATTCAAAAATGAAACAATGCTATACCTCATATTTCAGTATGTTGAAATTTCTCCTCCCCCAAGTATTTTCTCATGTGGCAATAGATAGAGCACAACAAATCTGCAGTAACAAGTTGGAGACACAAGGAATCAGTCTTTTCAATGAGTATCATTTAGTTATAACTAAATTTATTTTAAACCGTTATTAAAAAATACAGTGATTAATAAGCTGGAAGACTGCAAGCAAGTATTCAAGTATGATGTTGAAAGCATAAGTTCTTTTGTCCATCGCAATTCCTATGTGATGTGTCCAAAAAATTTACAGGATATAGAATTTGGTTAGTCTTTTTCTGTGGTTACTGCTTAAGTCTAGCTTTTCTGTAATTATTATAATATACAATAATGAAACAACATTTTCATTCCTTCTACGTAATGCACTCTACCAGCTTTAATTAAACTTAACAACCTCATTACTGAATATCATTATATTGGCTTTAGGGAGGCAATATTATCTAGTGAATAAAGGATTTTACATGACTTTAGAGATCTGGTGTACCAGATGTGCCACCAAGCTGCTGTTTGACCTTGGGCAATTGGTTTAAAGTCTCTGAGCCTCCTTTTACCCACTGGCCAAGTGAGAACTGTGTATTCCATGTCAGATGTAAAATGCTCTGCATTACATGGATTACAAATGTCCTGTTTGAGCATCATATGTTTGCTAATGAACTAACAGAGACACAGAGAAGTCCTGCCCAAGATTTGCAAGATAAGACACTGTCAGTTCCTGGAATAGGGATCCCCAGGTGCTCAGTAACGTCAGTAAAAATTATTTTTCCATTGATTAAAAGAACATTAATTCTACACCGTCTTTCTTACTTCTTGCTGGTAAGCAGCAGGCTGCACACCCTGTGCAGACACCCAGAGCACTTCTGGTGCTCAGGTGCCCACATGCAAGCATGGTGTAAGTTCATATGCCCCGCTCACCAGTGGAAGAGGTGCCACTGCCCACTGCTTCACACATGCTTGTAAAAGGGATTGGGCTGAGCTCTGGCTCCTCTTGCAATTGATTAACTTTTTGACCCTTGCCCAAACTGCACCAGGGGGCTTTGCCTGGGTGGCTGGATGCTTTTGTTGGACAATACAGAAGACTCCAGAACTGGAGAGGTTTGACCTAAGGATGTTGCTAAGACTTCAGATCTGTAATAGGAGCCACTTCCCTGACGGGAGCAGCACCTAGGTGGTTGCTTCCCAACAGAAAAGGGGCATTCTTTTTAAGAGAAAAGGCAAACAGGGCAGGAGAAGTTCACATCAGGTTGGAAGCAGGTGCTGGGGATCACAAGGCATCAAGGCAGCAGCAGATGAAAAGGCCTTGAAGGAGTGAAGCAGCAGGTGGATACAACAGTGGGGGTTAATAATACTTGAGCTACTGGAACTCACTTTTCCCTCAAATGTTACATATTTTATATTGTTACCAGCAACTGGGAGCCTGGTTTAACAGAAATGGTTTTTCTAGTTGCCTCCTTATTTCACCTCTCTCCTTGCAGACTGCCGAGGGTACATCTTGAGATACTTGGGTACTGCAGAGACCCAGTTTCGCTGTGCTCTTTCTGAGATGGAAGATGCTTCAAATCCATGTTTGTGGGGCACAAAATACTAAGTTCTGCTGGACGTGGTTCCTGATGAAGCAGTGTGGAGTGTCATAGAGACAGGTGGGACATGTCTTCTGAAGTTCAAACCACTGACCAGGGTGCCATATGTACAAAGACACATACTGCCATTTCTGGCAGCCTGAATGTGAGAAGAGCCAGCTGGACTATAAAGAATAATGACATGCCTGGTGCTTGTAAGGAAGATGCTACCTGGTTGGTGGTTGCAGCAAACTGGTCATTCATTGCTACTAACTGATTGTAATGGCAGGAGAGCAGTACAGAAGTGCAGATTTGTCAGAAATGCACAGCCATAAATTTCAGGTTATGAAAAAATGCCTGTCACATGTGAATTGGTTTGTGGAAAAAGTATTATAACATGTTGGTACATTAGTATGTTTAAGGTGATAGGTGGTTCTGACTTTCTCTTATTTATAGAAGATTAAATCTAAATATACATTAAAGTTAAAATCATACCACTGGTGTGAAACTGTAGTGAATTTAAGGTCTGTGCCTCCATTCTCAGGGGGGTTAGCAGTGGAAAAGTGTGGATGATTACAAGTTGCAACATGAAGTTGCAGTCTTTTCAGATTTACCCTCTAGCAATTTGAAGTGATTCATTCATAATGTTGGCTCAGTCCCTGGTTTCTTCTAAAGGAAGAACATACCAAAGCAGAGGTCATGTGAGCATCTATCTACTTTCAAACACGGACTGTCACATTTTTCCAGTAAGTTGCAAGCTTTATCCAGTTTTGACTTTGTTATCCAAACTGGCTATCTGTGCTCCCAACTGAACCTATGAAATGAAGATAGTGACATTGTGACTGTTATTATTAGATGTTATTAATATTCATATTTTGTCTAAAGAAGTTGTGACCCATGAGGGGTAGCCAAAGATGCCAAACTGTGACAAATTGCCACTAAGGAATTCCAGTGTCCAACCCTCCAGATTTTCCCCTTGCTAGACTTAATTTAAATAGTTTTGTACCACAAAGTGTACAACCAGCAGACTGAATGTCAGGATACACTTTCAATGGAGCAAAACGCATAAACCTCGGCCTTGGTCTTGGGGGTTGATTTCCATGCTGACAGTGTAGCTCTGCCTTGCTTTCCATGTCAGTCTTGCCCTCAAGTGGGCCACCAGACAGCTCCTGGACACAGGACCTGTGCCCTTGGTGGGTACCTTGTGTGGCCTGGGCTGTAACCACTCTGTGTGCAGGAAGCAGCTTCCTTCTGTCCCATCTATGCCCGCAGGGTGAGCTGGCAATGAACACCTATCTGATGGCCATCTATGGCAACTGCTGACATGCTAATTGGAGACTCCAAGGGAGCTAACTCAGGGAAAACTACAAGTATTCATGGCAGCATATCTCCATACAGCCCTGTCCTCCACCTCTTGCAGCAAGTCACAATTTTGTTGCCACTACATCCAACACTGGTCTCTGCCAACCTGTACAGAGATCAGATTCACAAGCAAGGTTTTTGAAGCTCCCACTCGGAAATAAATATTCATTTGTTGATGTGTACATTTTTGAGTAGTGTTTCTGAACAGCTTTGTCTCAGTGTTAGCTTAGCTTTCTAAGAAAACAGAGGAATGCGTTTGCAGCATTCATCCACATATCTGTGTCCACCTACACGCCCATCTGTACAATTGTCTATTATTTACTCTCCCCAAAAAGGTAAACATTTTTTGCCTACCTTAGATGAAACTTTAGATATCAGTGAGAGAATGCAAAAGCAAGATGAATAAAGGCCCACTGGCATCATGCAGCTGTAACTGGGGCTCCCATCCCTCTAGAGGAGCAGCTGTCACCTGGCCCAGCACACACATGCTGGCCCTACAACAATGCCATCAACAGCACCATTGCCGCCACTGTGTGCTGGCCATCACCCAACCAAGAGCTGGGAGGAAGGAAACACTGGGAATAGTGAAGGAACTGGAGACTATGAAAAAAGTGGGATGGAATTTAAGAAAAAGTAGGACAAAGATCCCTAGAAACTAGGGGGAAAAAAAATCTTCCCTTGTTCCTCTGTGGAGAAGGAAATCTGATAGTTGTTAACTTTACTACATATTTCACTTCAAAGTAATAGAATTAATTGAATTAGCCCTTTAGATAGTGAGCTGTATTTGTCTAATGTTTTCTATATAGTGCTGAAATCCAGAATGCTTTTCCACGTAATGCTTTCATTGCCCAGACAAAGATTGCAGTTGTATGTCTATGTACAAGATGCCCAGAAACCTTATTTATAATTACTGGTGAACTCTGTTATTTATCTTCCTGAAACATTAACTTTGCTTCTCCCTAAGATGTATGATTAATGCATACATGCCTCATACATCCATACAGTTCCACAGTCCAGACTGGGAATTGTCATGAGCAGGTCACCAGCAAATTATACAATAGGCATTTTCATTTGACAGATGCTGGTGCTGGAGTCAGTGTGTAGGTGCTGAGAGAGCCCTCTGGTCTCCAGCCTGTCCCAAAGCACTGGAAACATTAATGAGATCATGCTCACAGCACATCTATTTTTTTTTTGTTTGTTTGTAAGGAGAAAACTGAGGCACAAGAAAAAGAAGCCCTGAGCAAGAAGGCATTTAGCAAGATTGGATATCGCCATTTACTTGTGAAGATCCTACTGTTTACCCTTAATTCTGAGAACATCCTTCGATGATGCGGGAACTGTTTCATCACAAATATGCAGGGGGTGAAAGAGAAACAGTGCAGTGCTGAGATTTCAGCTGTGATTGCAGCCTGAATTGTCCACAGCTTCTTGTGCTAGAGGTCATTAGTTTGACGGGTTGCTGCTGTACAAATCCCACAGCAGTACAGAAGCAAAAACCAGATGATTTCCATCAACTTCTTATAATTGTAAACAAAAGACAATGAGAAACATCAGGGAGTCACATTTCACTGGAGCATAGAGACAGTGGGGGGCATAATTAGCATTGGAATCACATCTGCATCAAATTCAAAATTAGTAAAAATAAAGAAAATCCTTCACTTCTCAGATGAAAAGCAGCAATTCTATGCATTGAATTTTTTAATAAAATTGCTTTCTTACTACTTACAAGATTTAAATAAAAGACCTGTAAAAATAGATTTTTTCTGGCCATCTGAGAGGCTATATTCCCCACGTGTGCTATTCATGCTTTTAACAAAGAAGAGTGGATAGATACCTAATTGTTTCTGGATTATCCTCTTTCAGCAGCAGCCACATCAGTTTTTTTGCTCCTTTCTATTAGATTATGATCCCTTCATGAAATATGATGCAGGCACAAGTCACACCTCACAGAGATATGATGGAAAGCAGGAATTTGCAGATCCCGTTTGCCTTCTGCCCTTTGCAACCCAGACAGAATGAACAGGGCTTGAATGTTTGCATGAAATTGCTTCGGGGGAAGATGTGGTCTCATGCACAGAGCACCACCCTGAGTTTCAGGAAACTGGTAGCACTTCTGCCTCTGTCATTTGCTCATGGGTGACCTTGGGGAAAAACACTTAAGTTCCTAAAACTTGCTTTCTCTCTACTGCAAAATGAGGTCAGTGATGTCAAAGTCCTATATGACTAATATGGATTGAAACTTGTCATAAGAGCTACCAATGCTTTATCATTTCCTGAGATGATGGGCTCCAGCCTCCTTCCTCAAAGGTGTCTTGGGATCTAGGTGAGGTGCAGAGTGCCTGCTTAGAAACAACCATCTTAGACGTGGGAATACCTAAATTGTTGATCCCTATGCCTGTTAGGGACCTCCCAGGGTAGCTCCCAGGGTAGGACAATGCAAAAACTATGTGTCCTGGCACAGCTTTGCCTAATGCCACTCAGCAAGGACACAAGGCTCAGGGACATCCCTAGGCACCTCTGTCATGTTCACCCTGGATGCCTGGTTCAAGGCAGTGTGTTTTGTTTCCTCAGTACATCGGCATGGGGAACAAAAAGCACTCCCCTACGCACTCCCCTACGCACTGAGCTAAGTGGAGCTTCAGTGTGAATTGTAATTTAAAGCCTTTATCTAAGTCTATTTTGCTAGCATAGATCAGACAGTGGAAGCTGAGCTGACAGGTTAATCCTATTGTCAGCAGATTTCAGTATTTCCAAAGCAGGTTTTGTCCAGATTTGGAGTGAAACCCCCAAGGCTGCTGTACATCCAGGGAAGGAGCAGAGTCCCTGTGGGCGGAGGAGCTGGTGGAAAATGAGACAAGGTTCAGCCAGATCTGTGCTCTGCCAGAACTGTTTCTAAAACTAGTGAATCATGGAACATTTTGACCTTGTCAGCTGGCATTTCCAACAATAAAAACACTCAGTAAATTTTTTTCTCTTTCCAGAGGAACTGTATTCTCACAATATGCAATACTCATTTGTCCAAAAAAGATATCTGCAAACCACTAAGCTTGCAAGTTTATCCTTACAGACTCGAAAGATTCATGACCTCTTTGAATATTCAAACCTTTTTATTCATCTGCTCTTCTGAAAATGCAGAGAAAAGCCCAGATAAGAACAACTCTCCTTAAAACAGTTCTCACCACAGCTGAGTTGATCTTAACATTGAAGTTGAGCACCCATCCTGCATACTCTCTCTGATTCCAGGTCTGATCTGCACCCACAAAAACATGAGGCCAACCTCTGGCTAAGGTTTGAATACCACTGAAAAAAACACAAGAAATAATTGCTCTTGCTGAGGAGAACTTGCCCCAACAAGTGGAAATCACTGCATAATAGCTTGTAAGATTATAATTCTTCAGTCTCCAAGCCCCAGTGATACGATAGGATAATAAATCTCACTGAAGAGTGAAGTGTGCTGTAATTGAGGGGAATACGTAGACAGAGAATGTAAATCTCAAAGCACATCTGGAGCACCTGAATAGGTAATATGTGCACAGTAAAAATTACAGAACTGGGCATTTTGCTCTTGACATAATTAAAATTTGTTTGTCAAGCTTAATTACAAACTTGAACTCTAATCGCAGTTCTCCATTCTTCATTTGAATGCAGTCTGATAATTTCAGTGGTGCCAATGATGATTTGCGTGGCTGAAAAGTAACATTAGGTCACAATCCTGCCTTCTCAATTTGGTGCAAACATGAACAGCTTCTCTAGGTCATCACTGTATCTCTCCAGAAGTCACTGTATATGTGACACTGCACAAAGTCTGTGTTGTCTCCATGACACATAGACAGGCACACCCTGGCTTGGGGAACATTTCACCAGTTTCTGCTTGGCCAGCTGAAAAGAGTTTACACTCCTTCACGAACAATGAAACAGTGAGTTTCCCAAAGTAACAAAACTCAACTTGTAATCAGTGGTGAATAGTTGTTAATAGTTGCAGAAGCACTTGAAGAGATTAGTAAACAAACACATGATTACAAAAAATATTTGAGCTTTCCATTGTAAAAAAATTTCTAAATTTCCTGGGTTTTGAAAAGTAATGCCCATTTTAACATAATTTCTTATTTGAGAGCATATTATTAATTATTTCTTACAAAAACATTACATAAAAAAGCCATAATTTGTATCTGTAAATGAATAGAAATTCACAGCTTAAGTAAGATGAAAAAAAAATCTGCTGTATTTGTGAGTCTTTCTCTAAATATCAATCTTTAATTTTATAAAAGGAAATCTTTTGGATCCAATAAAAGCATGTTTTGCAGCTAATTAGATTGCTTTGCATATTGTTGTGTGACAAAAAACCCCAATCTCATTTCTCTTGGTGGAAGGAATGACTGGAGGTTGAGTTCCTTAGTGACACCAATCCTTTCCTGCTTTTGCTTTCTGTTTTCATGTATTTTCTCTCTCTTTTTTTCTTCTTAATGTTTTCTACACAACCGTACAAAAACTGTCTCTTGTGTTACTTAAAATATTCTCCTGGCCTTCAGACATATCCTTCCCTGAGCTGAAGGTTGAATTTAATACAGATGGAAAGAAGGACTGTCGATTTGCAAAAATGTCTGAGACACTGGGGCACGTGGGCCCATGAAAATGTCACTTATTTGTGTTTCTTTCCTCCCCTGAGTAACTCAAGAAATTCTTGATCAATCATGTATAATCCTGTCAGCAGTGGGAACTCGTGGTAGAGCTTTAAAACACTGTACTTCACCTCCCTATGTTCTTAGTAGGAGGAGTTGGAAATGTATCCACAGATGTCTCACAATTTGAAAAAGTAGGGACTAAGATCTTTGAGCCTTTGGCTTAATTGTTTGCTGTGAAGTCTCTTCTATGGCAGATTCTGGGGGGAATCTTGATTTTTCTCACTGTGATTGCATGCTGCTTTTTCTTCCTTGAAGCTGCATGTGGGATAAACACACCATTGGCCGTAGTGCTGGCAGCTCCAGATTCAGCCTGCAGTTTAACAGCTAGGCTTGAAAATAATAAATCATATTATGATAAGATAATTACTTAATTTCTTTAAAATGAAAAACAAAAATTATATACGCTGTGTTTGCAAGAGGAACAGCCTTGTCATCAATCATGGCATATAATCTGTTTTAGATGAACTGTTTAGGTGCTCTTTGAAGGTGAATATGTTATTACGCTTTCAAAACACTATGAGAGTTTATAATCTATCACAAATGTGCAAATCAGGTTTCTGTGCATGTATCCTTGGTTTCACAGCTTACTTTCCTTCTTTTTAAATACATCTGCATTCAAAGGATCCATATTGCAACATCAAGCTGTGGGAAATGAGTTTACAAATTGAGGCTGGTTTTCAAGGAGAGCTTGCATACTTAGTGTTGTTTTTCAGAGGGTTATTTTTAATCTTTTAATCTATTTAATTTTTAATCCCATGCAATTTGGATAAAATAACAGATAACCAGATATTCTGAGGTTGTTTCAGTTCCTGGAGAGGAGAATCCTGGCAGAACATTCTTGGAATGGCACAGAGGACTCCGCGCAGAGGAGGAAGGGAAGTTACTGTACGTAAACAAGCATGAGTGCTCTGTTCGTGGGCTCCAGTGGCACTGGAATGCTCAGCACCACTGCCTTAACACTGATGGTCAACTTCATATGGACACAGTGATTTATGAAGGGAAAGTTTCTACAAACAAGCAAGCAGTCTCATTTACCGATTTATGTCTTAACATGGAACAAAGAAAAGAAATGGAAAGAACATAAGTTAGGTCTCTGTGTGAGAGAACACAGCATGTTTCCACTGGATGAAGGCTTCAGCAGCTCCAAGGACAAAACAGGTGATCTGTTGTGTGGCACAGTCATGATCTTAGCAATACAGCAATGCAAGTACACAGGAAACAAAAGGCATCACAGTTTGAAGCTGCAACTCATCTCTGAATCACAGGAAAGGCTTCTCACCTGGTATAAGTCTGATTGCAGGCATAACACTGCATCTAATTAGATGTGTCAAAAAAGTAAAGCTTGCAAAAATCATTTCACAACTATTCTGTTCTTTGAGGAGAAGAAATTCTTCCTTCAAATGTGTTACAGTCCTTCTAAGGATGCACATGCAAGGACATACAAAACGCCCTGCCTGGGGATTTTGAAGCTTCAGTGTTTTGATTTCTCCTTTTCATTATTCTTCTGTGGGTGCAGCTGAACAGAGGGAAATAAAGGCAAACTCTAATAATGGAAAGTCAAGGAAAAAGGAACCGTTGACCCTCTAGCCAGTTAGTAAACAGAACACGCCCTGGGCATAGCAGGGAAGTGCATTTTCCACACAGATTTTGGTTCTTGAAGGAATTGATGTAGGCTGATTTTCATGCAGTAACAGTTTGCTCTTGCCAGTGCATGTCTAACAGCTTACCCTGTGGCTCTGCTCTATTAGCAGTGATGAATTCCAGTCAAGGGAAGCAAGTTAAGCTGCAGTATCTCTTGAACTTTAAAACATGACAGAGCATTAATGAGGAACATCGCTGGCTTATCTCCATAGAGTGATGCCTGATAGTTCCTCTGTTTCCATGTCACCCTGCCAGCAGTGATTTGCAAGAATTTCTCCAGAAATCAAACTCCTCTTTTCCCAGTACTGCCCACTGGTCACAATAGCCCCTGTATGCTTCTGGGAATTACTTTTTTGTTGGTTGCATCTACATTAGTAGCCACCCAGAGAAGGAGAGCGTAGAGCCCAGACAGGTTATCCTACCAGGACTGATCATCAATTCAGTAGCATGGGCTGGTTTAACTGTCAAGACCGTACTCTGCCACAGAGTAATGGGTTGTAGTGAACCACTTGCTTTCTGCTTGGAGTGCTTTATGTCCTGTTTGCATTCCCAATCCTTCTAAGAAATGTTTGGATAGGTTTTCTGGTTGGCAGATGAGCTGCAGCATACATGTGCGTCCGTTGAGCTGGCAAGAAATAAAGACATGCTGAAAACTTACTAGAATAAATGAAAAACACTAACATACACAACATAAAAACCAGCAGCAAAGGTTTAAACCCACCACAAAGTGCGAGAAACTGCATGTTAAGGCATAGTACCCTATGCTTAGTCCACATCACTCTGCCTTGGGGCTGCTCTGTGCAGTGCACCAGAGAGCCACAGCATGCCTGTAGGAATGAACTAGCACTGGTAAGATGATCTTCAGGTCCTATTTGGTAAGTGCCTAGAGGGTTTGAGTTTTCTCCCATGCTTCTTGTCCCACTGGAGAAGCTCTCTGTAAACACCCACAAAGCCTTTCTCCTTTTTCCAATCTGCCCTCACGCCCCTCCTCAGGCACTGGAGCAACAGGGCGAGAGGTGAGCCCGGCAGCCCATCCAGCTGGCTAATGTGCAGTGACCAGTCTTTCCTCCTGGGACTGGCATAGCTGTTACTTCCTGCCTTGCCGACATCCACCAACACTACCTGGCAGTTTGTTTGCCTGTTGTGGCTGTCTTTTGTTTTGTTTGTGCAGTAGCTGGCACAATGGGGTCCTGGCATAGCATTTTTAAATACTGGCATCATGCAAATGGGAAGACAGACCCCCATTTGCCTTCCAACAGAGCAGATGCTTTGGAGCCACCTCTCCAGTAAAATGGAATGAATCTTCACATTTTCCATATTGAGGCACATGCTATTTAGTAAGCAACTGGGCACTCCTGTGCAACTGTCACATCCTCAGGAAGGTTGCACCACATTTGCCTAGGGCAGAAGAACTCACTGAAGTGCTGGCTTGGGCTATTCCTCAGCTTCTTTTACTTATGCCTAGGGAAGTGAGTTTGGAACACCAGACTCATTTGAGATGGAAGAACCAGCAGGAATGGTGGCAAGGCCATTGCTCAGAGTTTTACTGTTGTCATCTGGAGCATTAGAAGCATTTATCTACCCTTTCGCTTTAACCTTTTACCAATTTTGCAGTCCCTTGGGAGCTAGAATTTTTCAAGCCAAGCTAAATGTGATTTCCAAGTGAGCCAAGAAAGGTGTATTTCATGGTGTTGTCTAGTAGTAGAGCTCCTAACTGTGCTGTGGACCTATGGTGCTTGATATGAGTAACAACAAATGAACTCTTTATTCCAAATGCTGCTGCCCCAAAGACTTTAAGAAATCTGTGAGCAGGACAATGTGTATCACTTGAATTACATGTATTCTTTCCTGAAGTTTCATTTCTTTTAACTTTGGCTGTCTCCCCACAATGTTGGGCTTGTTTCAGAAATCGTAGGAATTAGCATGACTTCAATGAGCTTTGCATTCCTTTCTGGAGAAATGGAATGTAAGAGGGGAAGAGAATTAATTTCGTCTGATGTTAGCTGTATAAAAGACAAAGGAACTCTTCTGGATCAGTCATTTAATCTGGATCAGTCATTCAAGCATTCATCTGTGGAAAGCCACCTCTTAAGAGTGTTTTAGATGAATACTACAGAAGACACCCAAGGCTCATGGAAATGTTCTCTGGATGTGCTTGTCTCCCTTCATGCACTGTGGAGGGAGTCTGGATGATATGATTCTACCAAATATCTCACTTTTAGATCACTCAAGTCCCTCTTTGCGTTCCTGAACCCTGCTCCCAGTGCCTACAGTGGAGCCAAAGAGGGCTGTTGCATCAGTTCAGTGTTGTTGGTTGCCTCTTCAAAGGATGGCTGGAAAAGAAACTGCATATCAGAGTTTCTTGCAGTGTTTATTCCATGCACAATGTGCCCATTGGATCCCTCAGATTCTATGCACAGGGCCTGGACTGAGCTAGTCAAGATCAGGACTCTACTTATCAAAAGCTGAAGTTCTCTGTTTAGCTCTTGGGTTTTTTCAGCAAACAATAACTATCTGAATTGGGGAAATGCTTGTTAGTAGCATCTGATCAGCTCCTTTGGAGCTACATAGAGTGCAGAAAATGCTTGCTGTGTCCATGGGGCACGGTAGCACAGGGGTTTTTTTCGGTAAGTCTGATGAAAAGGTAGGTTTAGTAGGAGGATTGTACTCTCAGCACAATGGAATGTCTGTGAGGAAGAGCAAACTTCTCCTGGGCTACCCCTTTGCTCCTAAGGCAGCTACAAATCACTTGAAAAATCTTACATTTTAATCAGAAGTCAGGTCTTACTAATATGGACACAAATTAGCCTTGTGCCTTGCTCATCTTGTTACCACCTCTGACAGCAGAAGGGCCTCAGGCTCACTAAGCACTCGTGCTGACTGATCCCTCTCCTGCTTTGTTCCATACACAGCAGAAGTCAGCAGTGCAAAAACTTAGATGTCCTCTTCTCCATGACACAATCCTAGGGAAGGATTATTCCTCCCTAGAATATATGCATTTGGCCCCTCAAAGGCCAAAGATTCAAGTAATGTTACTTTTGCAGCTCCCTGAGCAAGCATTCAAAGATGTAATAGATCTCACCACTACTGTATTTTCACTGATATCTCCCCTTTCATTCATTTCTCCCCCTGGCATTCTTTTCATGCCAGTAGCTCACTTATTTTTCTATGCCTAGGTTTTAGTATAATAATTTGACAATAATTGTTTATAATGGGCATCATAACAGATACAAAGCTCTGAAAACCTTTGCAGTGGAAGAAATGCTATAGCAGATTCCTCTACTCAGGCCAAAGCCTCAGTTGGCATAAATCAGCATGGTTTCACTGCCAAGCATAAAGTTTGCACTCATTACATCAGCAACAATACCTCCCTAAGAACTTCAGTCCCCCCTATGACAAGGTTAAATTTTTCTCTCTTGTTTCTGAAACCATGCTGAATTTTAAGCTTTCTTAAATCCACTCCAGTAATTCTCATTTCTTTGAGTCAGAACTATTGACAATCAAATTTATCTATAATGAACAATAAGGGAGCTGGAAGAAAGGTTTTCTATTTTGGATTTTTGTGTGTCCTTTTCAGTGTCCTTACTCAGTCCTAATTCCCTCCCTCCCTTGCCTGAAATCCTTCATCCCAGTGCCTCTGAAAAGAATTGGAGAATGGTATTTCTTTTGGTTTTGTTATTTTTTCCCTAGCCTTATTAGTTAGACCTGTATACATCATCGTAACTGTGGTAAGATGCTGTCAGCATCACTGCCCAGCTTCACAGATTGCTCTGACTGCTTTCCAAGCATCCTTAAGCTCAAGACAGTGATGTATGATGCTGAGTAGAAAGCAGTCATTATATTGTTCCTCTCTTCTCATGGACCTCTACTGGGAATGGCAAACATGCTAGACTGGAGAATCTCCTTTGAAAATTTGGGGTGGAAGGGGTGGGGAAAGGAAACTGAGGTGCATATTCTGTGTTCCTTATGTCCTCTGACTCAGAGCAACACTGAAGACAGATATCATCTAAAGCTGGTTATCAGTGCACTGTTTGTTCATTCTGAGCAGGCAGTTTATTTGTAACTGTTAATCTGTGTTGTTGTACTACCCAAAAATCAAAGCAGAGGGCACTTGCTGGAGTAATGACCTTGTACAGAAAAGTAGTGCATTAAAGTCACTGCTTCTTGTGAAGGGTTCAAAAATGGGTGTTTCATACAACATTTTTTGTGTCTTGCACTTCTTACAGGGACAAACGCAGAACCAAACATCTGTATGTGCACACTCTTAAACGTCTGCTATCAACAAATTCAAGTTTTAGAGTCACAGACAGTTCTTTGAAAGTGTTTAAAAACTTGCTTATTTTTCCATTTGCTGGACTTTTATGCATATTAGTTGGAACACAGATAATTAACTGTGGACCATTCCACTGATGAAATCTGCAAACTGACACATCACTAAAAAAAAAGATAGTGCCTTTGGGAACAAGAAAAGTATCGATTTTTTTTCCCCACAAACTTCTTTTGTAAAAACAAGCAGACAAAGACCATCACTCTACCAATATTTTTAAGCCTTTACTAATCTGTCCAAAACTTTTCTTTAGGACAACAGGCTGAAGAATTCATGATAGAGTTCAGATAACTATTTAGAGTTCAGAAAACTATTTTTTCCTTTCTCTTTCCCTTTGTTTTCCCTGTAGAAAGGTACCCAGTCAGTGCCCTGTTGCTTCTTGGCCTTCACTGGAGCACAATGGCAGGCACAGGTTGGGACTGGCACACCTGGAAGGCTTCCTTTGGGTCCTTCCTGATTGTGTTTGTCCCTGGTAAAAGTGTACATGGAAGTTCATGTCTTGAACAGATATAGGGGAAGGCAACTGAGTTATGTCTGGTCCCAGGTGAAGATGGTCTGGGCTCTGTTCCCAGTTTTGCCGTGCTGTCCTTCCGGTATGCATTTATCTGTACATCATTTTCCTCAGACACAGTGAATAAGGAAGGGTTCAGCTGAACCTGAGAGCTGGCCACACAGGGGTTGTGTCTCCAGTGCTTGGCCCCACTGGCCAGCATAGGACAGCAGGGAGACCCCAAAGCTGCAGGGATGGTGTCCAGAAGTCAATGTCCTCTCTGTAGCAGTGGGTGACTCTAGAGCAGGTTGAGCTTCCCTTAGCAACTGGTGTGTGTCTTCTGGTTTTGTGTCATCCCAAAGGACCCTGGTCCATGCACTTGGAGACTTCCCTGCCATGTGAACAACAAGCACAGAGAGGGTGAGCGCCTAGGAGACCCAGTCTAAGAGAGGAGCACAGAGGCACTGCCCTGGTCTGCCCAAAGCAGCTCTGGCTATCATTTCTTTTCTTGCTACCTGGCTCTTGTCAAGCTTTTCCTTAACCAAACACCATGCTTTTTGATTTCCAGGAGCGTCCGCTCCTTGCAGAGAGAGTGGATGTCATCGACTGGTATAGCTCTGATGCTGCTGGAGTTGGACTGTGAGTCCTGTCAAACAGTTGTACAGGGAGGATGGGGATGGTTACCTGCTGCTAACTAAACTTATGTATGTAATGTCCTGTGTAACCCTGATGTCAAACAACCTTCTTCTACTCAAGCTTGTGGAAGAGGTTTAGGAAGGCAGGAACCTCTGGAGGTTCCTGCACACTGCCTCCAGTCAGGAGCTGAGGCACAGCCTGTCATGAATTTTGGAAGCCTCCTAGCCCACACATCCTGCAATAAAGAAGGCCCATCTTCACCGGGTCCCTGGAGGCAGTCGCAGTCTGCTGTTTCTCTGGAACAAAACTCGTAATTTTCCTCCATAAGTGCTCCCAGTTGTAGCAACAATTTTGAAGTCCCTTCATGTTTTACTAACTTTGCATGCCTTTTACACCAAGTGGTTATCAAAGGATGAATATGTCTTGATTCAAACTTATTCAAGATGTGGAACCTCTGGATTTTATCAATGAAAAGGGATATGTTCACCTACAAAACTTTTTTAAAAATGCATCTCCTAAAATTCATTTACAAAGGCACAGAGATGCTCAGATGTGCCACTAGATTTAAATGACTGCAGCTTTAAAAATGCTGAACTCTGCTCTCTTCAAAACTAGCTTTTGTTCTTTATGAAATCTACAAGCAAAACCAAATCCTTTCAAGCTTAAAACATCTGGCCCCAGTCACTGCCAATTCACGTGCCCACGATTTTTGGTTTGAACCTGTGTGAGGATAGGCTGCTTCCTCCTCCACCCCAGACAGGCAGGGCTCAAGGGCAGCCTGGGCTGGTTTGGCTTAGAGTCTCTAAACTGAATTTCACGTACAAGGAAAAGGTCCCTTCTAAAATAGTTTCTTTGATAAAACTGTGTCTGCCTGAAAAGCGGAAAGTGCCGAAGGCCTCCACTAATGCTATCAGGGTCCAAACCCACCTCCTTCACATGCAGGTCTCATTAGGCAGCATCAGACTGGGTCTTCAAGAAGGTATTGCTGGAGGGTGTGTAAGGAAATGTAGCTGACCCAACCAGTGCCTTCCTGGGGTGCTCAGGGCAGCAGCTGCCGGGGGTCAGGGTTGCCGTGTGCGGAAGGATGCCCCTGTGAGAGGCCACCCATGGTGGGTGGCACAGCTGTGGCTGTGACTTCAAGGAGGCTGCAGCAATGCAGCTCAGTCCAGCACAGTCATTGATGTGGCTCTTGGCACCGCATCTGAAGAGACTGCTGCATGGCAATTACTTCACCTCAGGCATTTTGCACTTGAAACAGCCAAAATTTCAGCTGGTGTTGAACTAAAAATATCCTGGTTCTGTGCAACTGTAGCCCCTCTCTGAGATCTGTTTACTCCAGAGCAGCAGATCGGTAAAACACCCAAAGGAAAGTATTACTTTGAGTCTAGGAGCGTGCAGCAGATGAACTTTGCATCCTGAGAACATCCTTCATTTCTCTAACTTATCTAAGACAGACCTGTAAATCTGATGGAAGAATATATCCCTAAGAAATAAAGCCAAGTGAACATTAGTGAAATGAAGGATTAACTTTATTTGATACTGTATAACAGGAGACCTGTCTGCAAAAATGTACTTTTGAGATAATCCTTTTTTCCTCTCTGTCCTATTTTTACTTTGGAAAATTTCCTATGTCCTGTCCAACTGTATGGTATTTTTAAGAGATAAGCATGTCATCATCCAGTCTGCAGTAAAGGATATGGAAGGCAGAACAGTCAATACATTTAATAAAGACTCACTAAAATGAATCAGTTTTATTTTTGATGATAACAGTGTGTTTAATATCCTATACAGTGAGGCATTTTGTATATGACCATCAGAAGCATAGTTAACGGGAAACAGAATCTTATACCAGCGGCTGTAACTGTGTAAAGTCTTTCTCCCACCCAGCCCCTCAATCACACACTGAAATCTTGCCCCAAACTTCACCCTGCAATTTCTATCACTTTTGTTTTTTCATGGACACACACCACTCTGGACACCAGATGTCAGGAACATAGGGGTGCCAAGGAGCCCATGCAACCTCCCCGTGTACTAGAAAAAAGTAAGGACCATGGTCCTGCAGACCCTCCCCTTGCCATCTGGGCAGGCAGAGAGCCTTCAGAGGGAAGATGGGTGGGCTCTTGGTTTTGATCTTTGCAAAAACACATGTGGGTTGATTACAAATGCCAATCCAGAGCAAACCACTCCTACCTGCATATAGCTAGTAGCAAATGCACAGCCTGATCTGGTTGTTTTTGGTGCCCTGAAGTATGCAAGATACCATCCGAGGTGTTGGATTGCACTGATCCATATTGCAAAAATCTAAGAAGGTAGCTTTGGACTGAGCACAGTAAATTTTCAGAAATAACAGAGAAAAGAATAAAAGCTGGGATATCTTAAATTATTCCACTCTAATACGTGTGCAATTGGTGAACTGCATAGAAAAAATACTGTACTTCCTTTTGCCAAGCAGCTGTTCTCCCAAGGCTTTCAAATCAACAGCTTGTGATCTTTCATCCCTTACATGGTCCTGAAAATATCTAAGTGGAAATATCACTCAATCAAAGAACCAATGGCAAATGCACAGAAGAGCATATCTAGCCTTTGTGGAATGAGTCCTTCTCCATATACTGAGTAGTTTCCCCTCTAATATGGACTCGAGTTCTTAGATGCCTTTCATTTTTCAGATTTCAGGGAAAGGATATAAGTCTCTGAAAGAGTTATGTTACCCCTAAAGCTCTGGAACAAGGCAGTGATTTATGCTCTGTTCCTCTAGCCCAGTGGAAACTTGCCACAACCAAGAGAAAACCTACTCTTGTGGGAGACAGATTTCACAGGAGTTAGCCCAAAATGGTAGTAAGAAGCTTCCCTGGGAGGTGAAGACATTCCCAGCCCTCATTCTGTGCCGTGGTTACAGGCACGGCACATTTCTGTGTTGTTTTCTTCTTTCATATAAATGCAAGGAAAATTTGTGTATTTTCATATATGAATAGGCACATATATATTTACATAGAAGAGAATGCACACACATATACATATTTGTATATATACAAATATATGTACATCTATACATACATAGAGTTAAACAATCTCAAAAGCAAACACTGTGCTGTGCACACATCTTCCTATGAGGAGAGGATGAGAGAGAAAGCACACGACAGATGTTGCTTGTATTGCTTAATGAACCACCTTGAAGTATTGCACTGCTTAGTGTGGTATAACCAGCACAGAATAAACTAGAATCAAGTAGGCAGGACTGCATGCTGTGGAGAGAGAGAAGAGGAGCCTGGGGCCTCGGTGTTGGCTGGGGAGGAAAACAGGTGCGCAAAATGTTGTGTCACAGCCACTGGAGTGGAGTTTGGGAGTGCTTAAGGAAGGTGGTAGGTTGGGTGGGAAGATAAAGTAGTAGGGAAGTGGGATGCAGTATTCAAGAAATAAGGGGAAAGCGGAAATTTTGGGGAGGTGATTGGAAATAGGTAATTCAGTCAAAAAAACTTAAGTGTAAAGAAAGTAAGATGAAGGAAGGGAAGTTTTGCATTTACTGTGGAATTTATGTCAGATAATATTTAAAACTGTCTCCTTTACATGACTAATCTGTGATTTCATAGCACGGTTGTCCAACCGTATTGGAGAACCTGAGATGGGGTCTCTAATAGAGGTAAAGCAGCAACCTGTGTAACTGCCCTGAGAAGAGACTATCAGAAGCTCAAAAAAAAGCCTGCCATTCTCCACCACCACTCACTCTTTACTCTTGCTCCAGGCTCAGTCATGAAACGAGAAAATGTTTCCTGCAAACTATTTGAGACGGAAGCAAAGGAATTGCTGGTTATAAATGGAACAGCATGTCTTTTTTCATCTGTGTATTCACAACGCTAGAAACAAGCAAGAGCTGAAGATGTAGTTATTGAAGCAGATGAACAGACATCATCATTTGAGTTCTGCACATGAATATGGATGAGGAATTAAATCATGGGCAGTGTGTGATATTTTAACCCAAAACTACAACTTGTGCAGAACATTTTCTTACAAGTTTGTGCTCAAAGAGGTTCCTAAACTACCATCAATCAGACTATTCAGATTTCTGCTTCAGGAAAGCCAGAATAACAGCATGAACTTGAAAAATAAGATCAGAATGACCTTGTTAATGTTGTTCTCAGTCACATTGGGGTCTGCTGCATAATGTGAATTTCATTTTAGTAGCAGTCTGTTTTGCTATCCATCACTGAGCATGATGGAGTAACTTCCTAAAAGGAATCCTGGTCATTTTAGAAGCATCACACAGAGTAATCAATGATTTCCTGTAAGAGGTATCTGTTATTGGTAGCAGCCTGCTTTTATTTCCAATCAACGTGATTTACAGGCATGAACAGCAACGTGAGTATGGAGCACCTGGAGTTTTTGTTTCCAGCTTCATACATGGTTAGACAAGTGTCAATGTCCCACAAAGACAGTATACAGAGAAGGTACAGATTAATCAGGTGAGGTCCTGAGATGGCACTATTTAGGCGATAAATTATGCTCAGTGTGACTTGCTGTGTGTGACATTAACTATATCAAAAGGCAGAGAGAAAGAAAAACTGGCTGTAGAAAAATGGCACTATGACATTTCATATTCCTGCACTCATTCTCCTGATTTTCAGATGAAACCCAATGGCAAACTCAAAAACAATTTATTCATCACTGCTAGTCCTGCAAAGTGAAATAGGGATCTGTAACCTACTGAGTCCCAGGGAATTTTATCACTGACTTCAACAGAAATAGAATTTCCCCAAAGCTTTCTGGAAATGTATACATTTGGTAAAACAGAGAGTCTCAAACTCCGCCTTCTCTGACCACCTCATCTGATGCAGAACCATATGTCCTGTGTCTCGGGGATGGCAATAGATTAGGTCCACCAGCAAGTTTGCAACGGGTTAGTGTTACTGTTTGTTATCACTCTAGGATCTAGGGGATCCAGTTAAAACAAAAGCCCCACATTTTAGGAACTGAACACATAAACACATTTGAAATTCAAAATAGACAAGCTAATACTGCCATTGTGGTAGCGGGGGAGGGAGATAAGAGGTGAGCCTGTAGGAGAGCTGGGCTTCACACCTCAGTGTCTGAATGCAGGCTGCCTCTCTCCCTGGAGAGGAGTTGTGGTCCACTGAGAGACAGCAGAGCTCGCTGGTGCAGTGCATCCCCAGGCATTTTCTGAATATAGCTATAATTCAAACTGATGGGATTTTTGAAAAATGTTTTACCACCTCATCTATCTAGGTCCGATTTGATTCCATCAACAAAGTAGCTGAGTTTTCTCTTTTTTTTTTTTTTTTTCCCAACATGAATGCAAACTCTGTAAGTTGCAAGTGTCAGGAAATCTTAACATAATGTTGTGAAGGGATGGGAAGCAAAATAAATACTTCTGCAGCTCCTACATATTTAATAATAATAAAAAGATACCACAAGGAAGGTCCTATAATACTGATTTACTGCAACCCCATCTGCATGTATACATGAATATACACTTTTATTTGGACTTTATGATTTATTCATTATATACATAAAGAGATAACTAACAACACATCTGAATGCTATGAATCCAGGTTTCATTTAGGCTTTTTACTGACAGAAGAGAGACAAAATTGCTGAGGATGAACCTTTTGCCCTCTTCCTAGTGTACTGTATTTGAGATGTCAGGAGTCTTTTTAAGTTAGTCTTTTATTTAAAATAAACACACAGACATCATGAGATCAAGCATACTACCACACAGAGAGACAGGCAGACTATATCTTCAAGTTAAGAAAACACATTTTTAACATGAATTGAACTCCTGCTCTTTTTTCTCCTTTTACTAGGAAAATCACACAAAACAGGAATTCACCCATTAAGCTGCAGTTTTTCAAATGCCTCTGCATGACAACGACTTAACAGAGTGGAAAAAAAATTGAGCAGTACAACTGCTCAAAACCTTCTTATAGAAGGTAGTGATGATGTATTGCTGCTGGACGTTACAGTTTTCACATCAACTTTTAGTTGTATTTTTTTAAAATCCTTCTGTCGTGCAAACAAAATATTATGAGTTTTGCAGCAACCAAAAACCGGAAAGCCTGTTGGATTTGGGAAAAGACCCCTCAACCAACAAAGCTGAAACATGCTTCACCTCAATATACTGGCTCTCTAAAGTGTGAAATTGTAAAAACCAGTTACCTTGATTTTTGCAGTAAGAACTTAAAATATTAAACCCAGGTGTAGAAGCAGTAGTCCTGGAGAAATGTATACAAGTCATTTTAGTATAACACAGGTGCGTGAAAAATTTTTTCCATCTCATGAAAATTTAAAACTTTTACTGAGATTTCAGCACTGCTTTGAACTCCCATGAATATAACTCTTGATTGCCTACACTTCCACTACAAAGCTCTAGTAGGTCATTAACTGTGATGCCTATACCAGTGGATGGTATAATCCCCAGGAACCCTGTGAGTGTGACTGCAGAAGGTGTATCACTCAAAAGCATGCTTTCTCAGGTTGTAAGATATACTAAATGCAAAAGTCAGCAAATTCTCTAATGATTTCTGTTTCTAATAATTCTGTTTGTCCTATCCCTCTTCTCTGTAGTTTGATAGGTAAAAATGATGTATTCCCTGTTAAATTTTGTAATTTAGCCACAGATTCTACATCAAAAATTGTACATGTGCAGCATATTCTGTATATTTATATGGAAATAAGAACACACTACTTGGAACCTATTGGTCCACACAGCTGAAGCAGCCTGGGATCCATCTTTTGTGGAGTGGTGGACCAAATGACCTCCAGAGAATGCTTCCAACCTCAGCCATTATGTTTCCAGTGTATTTATGCAAAATAAGCTCTCAGTGTATTAAACTTAGTCCCATGAAAGCTGCAGTCTGCTCAAAGGGGTGTATATAAAGCCAGCAGAGTGTAGAAAAAGTATGTTATCACAGCAGGTCTGCATCGGCCCCTTGTGCTTTTATTGTGGCCCTGGATACTCAGAAAATAAAATGTGAAGGGCATACAGTTTAGGAGAAACATTAGGATATTTGAAATATGTATATATAAATAATTCTTCAAATTTGGCTACAACTGAAAAAGACACACTTCATTTGAAAGGATCTAGACTAGGTCTGTCTTGGCTGGTGGTGTCAACTCACTAGCAGGTCAGATTCAGCATGTCCTGCAGTGCTGCAGGTGGCTGAAAAATCTGGTTTAGGAAAGTCTTTGCCTGTGCAGACATAAAGGAACAGGGACGAGAGAAGAACTTGGGATACCTGGGCTATCACTGCTGCCTCTGTTCCTCTCTGAACACTTTCCTTCATCTTCCCTGTGCCTAGGAGCTTTCACAGTTTTGGCTGTCTGAACTAGTTCCACTTGTTATCTATATTGTTTCTCTTATATAAGGCTCTTTAGTAATTAACAGACAGCTTCGTCTTTGAGAAGAATATATCAACCCCCCTAAAACAACTCCCAGACAACCAAGGGAGAGCATAGGCCCTTGTACAGTGGGGTTTTTTTAATCTCTGGCCCCTCCTGCTCCTTAGGGACAGTGATCACATAGATTGCAGGCAGAAAAATAAAAAAACCTCTGAGACATCTTCAGCCTCTCATCTGGTTTCTCTCCCTGCAACCTTTTCCTTTTCCAGTGCTATGGTAATTTTCATGCAAGGGGACTGGGGTGAAGGAACAGATGCTGCTCCTATTTCCTCCCTGTTATCATCCCACTCCCAGTGATGCTCCCTGTAATCGTTCCATTGTACGGCTGCTTTCCTATAAAGCTGAACAATGAATAATGGATGCAAAAACTAAGTGGCGTTTCAGGTTCATTAGTATGCATATTGTTATAAATTCATTTCAGTTGGTGCTGTGAAGCCACTCTCCTCTCTTTTGTACTTTGAGGTGTCACTGCTTCAGGCTTTGCTAATGTTCATTTTGTATTCACTCATTTGTGTCAGTAGTTTTACCTGGATTGTAGGCTATTGTTCTTATTTGCAAAGCTTGGGTTTAATTTCCTGTAGGAAGCTTTTCTTTTGTCTCTAGGGCTCATTCTCCTATTATCATCCACCTTCAGAGTACTAAAGCACTGTCCTGCTGCTAAAATATAATTTGTTTTGTAGTGTTTTAATGAAAATTTTACCACTTATATCCTAAAAAAAAAAAAAAGAAAAGAAAAATCAAGATTTTCTCATTTCAGCTGCTGGTATTCAGCGCTTCCCTTCTGTTCATTCTTATTCCTGAATGTTAAACAGCTCACAAGGCCCCCAGCCACAGTCCTGCAAATCCTTGTTACCTTTGACCCATGTCCAGCTGCCTGCAGAGGCTTTGCTGGTCATGCTGGGCTCCTGAAAAGAATTCCTGTCAGCCATGCAGAAAGCAACTAATGCATCAGCATTTCCTTATAAAGTGCAACAGAAGATAGTTCCTGTTCCATTTCAGACCCCCAGCCCCTTGCAGTTACTCCCTTTACTTATATGACATACATATTTTATTCATTCTCATTAGGCTGTTCAATAACAACCCATTATCTTTCAACAGATTCATAGCAGATAAAACATTCATATTATTACCCCTATTTTTATTTCTGTTTTATGATATTCTCCCTCACACATTCAGACTCATTCTTCCTAACAACAGCATATCATTAGGCCTTGCCTTCAGCTATTGTTAACAGTGAACTGATAAAATGCAGTAGGATGCTCCAAAAAGTAGAGCTCATCCCAAGTCTTTTTTCCTCTCTACCCTATCTGTATTGGACCAATAGTAGTACAGAGCTATCAGCTCAAGAAAGTACAAAATGAACTCCAGCTACAATAGAAGAAAGAGACAATAGTGAGCTATAGCTGTGCTCTCCCAGGACGCTTTGCACAAAGGAACAATCGCCCACAGCAGTCTCAGTAAAACAGAATTTGCAGTGGATAATATTCAGTGTATGCACAGTGCATATAAAATACAGTAGTTGCTGATAGCAGTTACTCTGTGCATGAAGAGCATCTCTTATTGAAACTGTTTCTTGTCTTTGATGGTGTGTGTAAAGCCTTCTTAACATTATAAGCAGCACTGAGTGTTAAGGATAAACTATTCATATCAGGCTGACAAAGACAGGTGTTGAAGCCCAAGTACTGCAATGCACTGTCCTATATTCAGTACCTGGAACCAGTAGCCACATTTTGAAAATGCTGGTGTGATTCTCTGAAGATAAAAGGCAGAGCCCTTGGCAGAGAAAAGCTTCAGTCCTCTCTGCCTGGATCATCATCACCTTTTTTTTCCTTTTTTCTTCCCACGGCAGCAAAAAAGTTCAGCTCTCCAGTTCTTTAGTCATATGAAACGAAAGACAAAAATGGATCTAATATCGCTAGCAAAGGCTACCAAAAAACAGGTGAGTCAGACTCTTAAGGTGCTTTATTGGGAAGCTTATAACCTCAGCTATGTCTAGGATACCCGTGGTGAGAGCATACGTGCTTCCACTGGAGACCCCTTGCTAAGAAAGCCCAGACATTGGTCCCTGGGCAGAGCATGGGTGCCCACAGATAAGTGGACAGCATATCTAAGAGGTACAAGAGCGTGTCATGTAGACATACCACACGAGGAGGCAGAGACCAGCCATAAGCAGCTCATTTCCACTTTTATTATGGTAAATTGCCAGCTTATGGTATATTGAACAGATCTCTGAAGTCTGAAATATGAAAAACCTAAATCTCACAAAAATATTCTCATTATGCAGTCCCACTACAGAGGGTATCATGACTACAGGAACAGGCATCTTCATAAGTACCACAGTCTCCCGCATTGTGTGTGTTTATATGTGGGGGAGCCCAGCTGGCTCTGGGCTCTCTGTAAGCTAGGATACTGAAGACGGAACTTTACACCTGGCAGAGGG
>JAYRBT010000114.1:43136340-43171907 GCA_036023395.1 Myiotriccus ornatus | reverse complement strand
GAAGATCCATGGTAGGCAAGTGTCCCCTTGCAAGTCCATGGAAAAACCTTCAGGGCCTGGGTAACCCCCAGCCTCCAGTCTTAGCCCAGGAAGGAGGTAAGCCTAGCCTAGAGGCCAACACAGAGAAGGAGAAAGAGTTCCAACTGCAACAAAAGTGCTGCAAAGTTGTTAAGGAAACCTGGAGCTCCAAGAATGGAAAAAAAACCTGCTTCTCCTCCTTAAACTGATATAAGGGGGGCAGGAGAGAAGTATTTTTTGTAAATACATAGCACCTTTACTTAAGTAAAATTGTTATAGTTATAGTTCTTTAATAGTTTTTATTTTGCTAGTAATAAATGTTCATGTTATTTTTCCAAATTAAGTCTCTTTTGTCTGCATAAACCTTCTCTCAACTTAGAGTAATTGTGTGAGAGGTGTGAAAACAAATTGGCCCAAGGCAAAACCGCAACAACAGACCATGTGGCCTCTGCTGCTTCTCATATGGCTTCCCCTCCAGGCCCTTCACCATCTTTGTTGCCCTTCTTCGGACACTCTCTAGTAGCTTAATATCTTTCTTATATTGCAGTGCTCAAAACTGCACACAGTATTCAAGGTGAGGCCACATCATGTCCCAGAAGCTTTACCTCACTTTCCTACTCCTGTTTTATTATCAATTTTGACTTATTCTTCAGGTAATGCTAAAAGAATCTCCTGTCGAAACTTGCATCATTAAAAATACAGCAAAATCCCAAAAGCATGAACATGACTGTTTCTAAAGGAAGTCAGTCACCTGTAGCAGAGCCAAACAGGCACCTCACATACAGATGGGGTTACATAAGGAAACAATCTGCTTTTCAAGAAGGGCTGTAGCTACCTTTTGCCAAACACAAGGCACCAATCAACAACCAATAGACTGGTTAGAGAAAGCAGGTGCTCTGCATAGACCATCTACTTTTAAGGAGTGAACACGGCCACCCCAGTGACTTTCCATGTCAGTCAGGCAGGGAGAAAACAGAACAGGTTTTGTAATGTCAGGTGGAAAGCAGCTGGGTGACCCATAAGTCCACGATCACATCGGTTAGCATGGTGACTCTGCTCACCAGAGGGGTGACACCACATGGGTGTCCCATGGTCCCCCATGTCAGCAGAGGCATCACGGCACCCCCATCACTTCAGTCCTCTGGGCTAGTCAACCCAGGCACCTTGGCAGCCACAGTCGGTCACCCAATCAGCTCTGAAAAGCAGGTGAACTACCCAAAAAGACTGACCATGTAGCAACATCTCTGTGTGCAAAGAAGCATTTCAGACTTCAGATGCTTCAAATATTCTGCAGTGAAAACAGAAAGATAATTTAATATGAAAGTGGTTATTAAGAATGTTTTTGTGCCAAAGCTACTTTATCAACAAAGTTTTACAGATGTATCCTAATTATTTTGGATCCCTATCTGCCGCCTTCCAATTTTTAATTCAAAATAGTACAATCATCTAATTAAGCAGAAGAAATAATGCTAGGTGACCATGACACACTGAAAATCATAAGTAATTTGTGGTCTAATGAAATAATTAAAAAAATGCTGCTGACTGAAATAAACACTTGTAAACTATCAGGAATACTTGGAAATAATGAAAGATTTTTTAGATGTAAGTTCTTTACTGAAGTACTGAAGACAAAGCTGACCTTATCTGATAATTCATTTGCAGTGAATGATCTTGCTGCCTCTAGTGCCTGAACACCTCTGCATGGTCAACAAGTTTCATTAGACAGACAAAAGGGCAAAGCAAAGGAATTGTGTGTTCATTCAAATATCAGCCAAGGAAAAATGCTAAGATGCTGAGTTTTTCTCAAAAATATGAAGCAAATGTTCAAACATGCCCAGCATCTGTAAGGGGGAAAAAACTAGTAGGTATATTGGTTTGCAGTTTCGAAGTTTAAGAAACTTCACAAAAAATGAAAGTGTATTTCTGTTGCCAGGCAAGGAGCAAAACCCATTTTGTTAACGTTTGCATCAGCAGGTCAGAAATTGTATGAAGGGAAACTGGGCTTTTTTCTTTGAAATACCCAGGCACTGAATGCCACTGAGGTCACTGAAACATGTAAGTGACAGCAGGATAAATTCCTCAGTCAAATTTTAATCTGATTTAAATAGATATTTCAGAGACCAGGCACCTAAATCTCTATTTTAAAAATGACCTTAAAGCTTTAATCCTTCCCTCAATTACAGCATTTTAAACTGGCTTCAGAGTGTTTATTTTGAATTTACATTAGCACAAGTAAGATTAAAATCGGAGCCAAAGGCAGTTCACACCCCATGCAGTTCTCAATAGCAGAAAGACGAGGGTTGAAGCACACTGTAGCACATTGTAGAGAGAAATAACTTGACTTTTTCAAGGATTTTCATCTATATATCTTAAATGATATTTTGAACTTATGTTCTTTCGTGTTTTTTCACCTAACTAAATAAAAACATTAGTTATGATCCAGAGCATATTATTTAGTTTTCCACTATTCTTAGTTTAAAACAACACCCCCACTAAAACAAGCTTTAATCATCTGATAGCTTGATCTAAGGTGTTTCTTTATGTTATTTACAGATATTACTGCCTGGCACTGTAAAAGGAGAAGAAACCCACTGAAAGTAGTAAAGAAAGGTGAATGTAATGGTTTGTGTAGAGGTCACAGGACAAAGAAATTGTAAGGTTATGAAGAATGTCATGGTATATGGAAGGCTTTCATGGGAATCAATCAAGTAACAGAAAATCTGTAAAATGCCACTGCATCTTTCTTCCCAGTTCATGGTAGGATCAATTATTTCTCTTTGCTCTTTGCTAGGTGTTTCTCTCATCTATTCTTCAAAACCTCTTCCATGTCAAGTATTCTAGAGGTGCTTTCTCTTTCACAATGTATTTCTGTTTGCCTATGACATTTTTCCTTGCAGATTTTCTAATCCCATCATAGCATTCACTTAAACATTTAGTTAGCAGTACACTTGGTACCTTATATACTAGCTGAACCTCTCACCTCCAGAGAACTATAAAATTGAAATAAACTCCATTACCTTTTTTCCATTTCAGTAATCTGAATTTAGTGGCTTAATTGAGAACTAGAAAACTGAATAGGTTACCAAGACTGTCTTTCCTAGATTATCCAGCATAAAAATCCAAGGTTTCTCCAAGGCTCTTGATATGATTATCCACAGCGTCCTCCAGAGTAACTGATGTGTTAGGGTCGAGACAAGGGGTGTGTGCAGTGGGTGGGCACTGGTTGCCTGTCTGCACCCAGAGGGTTGTGGTAAATGGCTCCTTTTCAAACTGGCAACTCTCACAAGTGGAGTTCCCTGGGGACTGATATTGCCCCAAAGCTATTTAATATCCTCATAAGTGATCCTGGATGATGAAATCAAGTATACCCCGATGGAGTTTGCTGATGATACCAAACTGAGTGGGGAAGCAGACATTTAGAAAGGGAGAGCCACTCTGCAGGAAGACTGGTGATCTGTGGGAGTAAGCTGAGAAGAACTTTACAAAATTCAACAAGGACAAATATAACACCTCGCACCAGGGAAAACATAATCCAGGAGTGTACACGGCCTGGGATCTGCAGATCTGGAGAGCAGCTCTGTGGAAAGGAACTCGTGGTCTCAGTGTAGTGAACAGCAGTGCTGTTGTGGCAAGGAAAGCCAACAGGATGCTGGGCTGCATCAACAAGGGCATCACCATCAGAGAGAAAGAAGTCTTTATCCCACTCTACTCAGTGCTTGTCAGGTCACACCTGGAATACCATGTTCACTTTGGTCCCTACTATGCACAGAAGATGTGGATGGGCTGGAAAGGGCCCAGGCAAGGGCCATAAAGATGATCAAAGGACTGGGAAGCTTTCTGTGGAAGCAAAGGGTGAGAGAACTGGGTTTCTTCAGCTTGAGGATTAGGGGAGACTTTATCATTTTGTTCTAGTATTTAAAGGGTGGCTACAAAGTAGTTGGAGACTCCCTTTTTCCAAGGAGTCGCATGAAAAGACAAAGGTTAATGGGTACAAGTTTTTCCTGGGGAAATTCCTACTGGACACAAGGAAAAATGTTCATGATGAGAACAGCCGGCCATTGGAATAATTTCCCCAAAGGAATAATGAATTCCACAACATTGGACACTGGTAAGATTTCTGTAGACAGGGTGCTGGGTAGTCTTGTCTAGACTGTGCATCTGCCAAGAAACGTTGGACCAGATAATCCTGGAGGTCCCTTCCAACTTGGTATCGTATAATTCCATCGTTCTATGGAAATCATCCTTTAAATTGATCCAGTTATTTCACAAGTGAGACTCACCCTTGCAGCATAAAGGACTGGAGTCTCATATATTCCAGCTATGTGAATTATGGCTCTAAACTCCATCATACTCAACTGAAAATGATGGAAAGCCTCTGAAGCGACCCAGCTTCTCAGAAACCTGAGGCAGCAGGATGACTATCATCCATGCACTATATGGAGGGATTGGTTCCCCATCACAGTTTAGACAGAGTGGTGCCATCAAACACATGTACCCAGTGATATGCACAATACCTCAAGCACCCTTCCAGGCCTCCAACACTGACACACAGTGTGCAGCTCTCCCAGGATCTCTTCTGTGTCATGTCTGGTCAAGAAAGTTGTCTCAAGTATCCCAGAACATTTTGAAGGGCACCACAAATCTGTGTTTCA
The DNA here is from genome assembly GCA_036023395.1 of Myiotriccus ornatus. Classification (NCBI taxonomy): domain Eukaryota; kingdom Metazoa; phylum Chordata; class Aves; order Passeriformes; family Tyrannidae; genus Myiotriccus; species Myiotriccus ornatus. Next base: position 43,167,237 of record JAYRBT010000114.1, on the reverse strand, counting down.
GTGCTGGAATCACTCCTTAAATGTCTAAATGCCTAAGCATTGCTCAGTATCTGGAACCCCTGTTGAACTGAGACTCCAGTTAGTCCTGACTTTGGCCTGCCAGAGCATGCTGGGGAACGCTGGACTGTGCTTGCTGAGGAAGTCAAGGGGACTGTCACCAGACAGCAGGTCTACTATTGCCAGCAAAATGCAATGTGTCTTACACGACATCATTTTTTCCAGACACTAAGTTTGTTGCTTTTATTTCATTCTAATACTGAGGCAGTCCCTTTTCTTTGATGTTGGGCAGGCAAAACTTCTAAATGGCAGTTGTCTCAGTTAAAAACAGCCTGGCCCCTTCCTGTGTTGACTGGAAACATTTCTCTCCCAAGGCTTTGCACGTTGCACAGCAAAGGGGCAGAGGTGAGACTCTACATGTAAATGACATCATGGTGTTTGTAAGACATCAGTCTCTAAACTCAGCAGAAGAATTGAGTCTCTGTGCTCCCCAACTCACTGATTTCTGTGGGATTTGTGTCAGACACTAATTTTGCTTCTCCTTCTCAGTCTTCGTGCCCATTACCAAGCAGGATGACTTGACTGCTGTGCATCTATTTAATACATGTTTCCTGTATTTATTACATGATTCCTTGCCTTCTTTGTATTAGCTCATTTGGTTAGAGCATGGTGCTAATAACACCAAGATTGTGGGTTTGATCCCTGTATGAGCCATTCACTTAAGAGTTGGGTTTAATGATCCTTGTGGGTCCTTTCCAACTCAGAACATTCTTTGAAATCTCTGAAATTTTTGACAAGTGTTTGTGGAAGCCACACATGTTCTGGATAGGATCAAGTCTTAAATTACTATTTCCTTGAGGCAGAAAAACAATCTAGAAAGACTTTAAATTACTAGGAAAAAATCACTAACAAAAAATTATTGAATATATCAGTCTTGGTCACGACTCACATATTTGTTTCTCTGGGGTTTCTGTTTGTAGAAATAACTTGAGGTTGACAGATGTATTCCACGGAATAAGAGAGATGCAGTGATGAATTGGGCCCTTGATTTACCAGCTATTCTGTCAGAATCTCACTGCTTGGGAGTTAGCATTTTATGTATGTCTTGCTAAATGGAAAATTTGCTATCACGATGATGTTCAAGGAGTAGTCTTTGCTTTCCCTATTAATTGGCTAAGCTAGTGTATTGGCAGTTGTCCTGGAGCCACTGATAAAATAGAGTACATATAATATGTATCATAAAGTTTGCCTGGCATAAATAAAAAGGTCATGACTATTTTCTCTGTTGCTTTTCCATATATTTTGTATTTTCTTTCTCAGTGTTGTGCTGTTCCTTGTTTTCTGTAGAGATATTTTTGCTAGTAGCAATATAGGGGTTGTTTATGAAGCTATTGAAAGAATTTTGGAACACCTAGCTGAAAAAGAAAAGTGACCCCACAAAACCCTATAGAACCAGACAAAATGTCATTCATTCACACATTTTGTATAATATAAGCTAAGCATCAATGAAATATAACAGACATTTTGATTTGAAAATCCAGGAAGATTTGTGCTCCAGTGAAGAGAAAATGCCTTAATTTCAGAGTGACAAAAGGAACTGTTTTAGATTGAATCTTCCTGTCTTTTCTGTAACCTTCAGCTTCCTCTTTACTGTACTGCATAAGGTAATGAGAATGCCAAAGAAACATGGAGATAATTGCTATGTTCCCTGGAACTTAGTTTGTTCATTAATTGAGATGCACTTCTTTAAGCAGATTGGGTTACCTCTAGGAAAGACATCTTGGCTAACCATCTGTGCATAGAAGTTAGCCAGTTAAGCTTGAAATCAGTGGTTCATGAAGGCAGCCTCTGTCCAGCCTACCAGAAATTGGGAATCCCCTTTGGGACACAAAGCAGTCCACACACATAGTACAGAGTTGATAACTGCTACCAGTTTTCTATCAAGTAGCTATCACCTTTGAAACTTTCTTATCTGCATACAGAGTAAAGGAAATTATGCACAAGTGGAAAAGTTTCTGTCTGCTTTCTGCTGGAAACAGAAATGTTTCTCCCATTAACCAAGAAAAAATTGCACACTATGAACATTCCATACATGCAGTAAGCCTTCTTAAGTATTTACAGCTTACATATCCTCTCTTCCGATATAGGTGTCTCTTTCATCCTGCTGAGTAACTAAGGTTACAGTTTTAAAGGTCATTTCCAAACTTAATGAATCTATGATTCTATGAGCCGAATAATATGAACCTGAATAAACTCCTGCCTTACTACTCCAAATCTCACCACCAGGGTACTTGATATTCACTCAGAAAAGGAGCAGCCTTAAAATTCCAGCTTGTTTAATTGACACTGTCTGTCTTGACACTGTCCTGCTTGCACTGACAAGCTTTCACCTCCTGTTTCTAAACACCTTGTGAAAATAATTTCCATTCCTGGCTGGTGCTGAGCTGCCTTCCTCTTCACTCTGCTGTGCCTTGGGCAGAGCTTTCCCAGGAGCAGGTTGGAAGATGGGAGTACACCGTGACACACAAAACCCAGCTTGACATTGCTTCCTCCTTTACTCCAGATAGTCATTCAGAAACACAGGGCGTGCTATGCTGCCTCTTTCATCTTTTCTGTGTCGCATTGGTTAAAGGGTTAGGGGAAAACAAGATCCTATTTCCTTCCTTCCTTTTCCAAATGCTACTTTATATTGTAGTCCCCTCAGGCTGGCAGTGTCTTTCACCATACCAGGGCTGGTTTGAATAGTGCTGGCACTGCTGTGGCACACCCTGCTCTGGGGAGCAGAGTAAAGAAGTGGTTGAAGCAGGGAGGTGAATTTTCAAACCATTCATAACCACCTACCTACAACTGGGCTAAATATTGTCACTCAGCAAAGACGGGGGCAACTTGGACCTATATAAAGAAGGGCTTTTAAAAGTCTGGGGAGAGTGAGCAATGCCAAGCCTTAAACTTAAACCTTGCACTGTAAGTTTTTGCTCCTTCCATCATGAAAGCTTATGTTCCACACACAACAGGTAGAAGAAATTTTGCATCAAATTAGGGTATATTTTTCTACATATTTCATTAATAACAAAAGGAAAACTGATTATTTCACACAGTGCTGACCTGTTGTACATTCTTTCTCTATGTACTGGTTATTTGAACCCATCCTCTGTCTTGTGAGCTGTTGATGATTACATCTAAAACGTTATCTTTTAAACACAGCATGAAACCAATTACTGTCACCCATATCTTTAGGCACCTTGGCTGCAGCCTAGATTATTCTTAGCTCTAGATCAAGAAAACCCACTGACCCCTTATTTTATAAATTCTTCAGTATAGATTTTCTCTACGCTGTGTCTGTACTTCAGACACATCTTTTAGACAAAGAAATACAGTCAAGGACAGTTCTTTGACCTAAGCACTAGCCTCCATTTCCTACTTTCCCCAAATTCTTTGTTACCAAAGCTGTACAGGAACTTTGTTCTCAAAGCAGCTATAACAGGAGCAATGCCAGTGACCTCAACAAATTACCTATGAATGACTCTGATGTCAGTAAGAAAAGGGCCTTTTATGTCTCTCATTTGGAGATTCAGTTTTGCTGTCACAGAATAAGGCTTCAACCTTCCTTTCTTGTACTTTGTACTTGTTTACCTCTGTGGAACAATTTGTCCAGCAAGAGCATGCAGTGCACGTTTAGAAAGTTTACCAACAAACAAACTTTATGTGGGCTCCCTCCTCCTCTATTTCTTTTTCTCTTTACTTTTCTTTGTGTTTCTTCCATGACATCCTGCAGGAGTTGGTGGCAGCTTCAATTCTCTGCCAGCTCAGTGACAGTATACAAAGCCAGTGGTGCTGATAAGGAAGTGAGAGAGATTTGAGGGCAAATTATCGAAACATCTGACAGGTATTGTCACCCTGAGGGGATGAGCAAAAGACATTTAATTTTCACTTACCAATAACAGCCTTGCCCTACAGGGAAAGATGCGAGCCCATCTCAAAACCCACCATTTAATTGCTTTGAGCTATCCATCTAGTGTTGCCTTTCACCTCCAGTCTCTGAGGATGCTCTTGCCTCTCACATGGATTCAGGCTCCCAAATCTTTCTCCCAGCTGCAGTGATCTCCACTGCTCTTGGCTGTCGACAAGTAAAACCCAGGCAGACACGCCTACCCAGTGCATGGGCAAGTCTCTGTTTGGAGGAACACAGCCCTGCCACACTTCTGTACTTCATGGGTCCCCCAAGAACCACCTTGCCACCTGCCCTCCACCACAGCCTGGGAACATGGGGACCAGAGGCCACGCACTGCCCTTTTGCACAGCAGGAAGGAGGGGAGGTTTGCCCCAGCTAAAAGCGTTTTATTTTTTGCAAATGTTCTGCTTTGGAAACAGGGATTTCTATTTCCTTTGGGACAGTCACCAGAACCACAGTAGAGCAGGAACAACTGGCAGAAAAGACAAAGAGAGCCTTCCCACTTCACATGCTTCCAACAACACAAAACTTGCCAAAACATATTTGAATCCAGCTTTATTTTCCATCTCCGCTATTTCCTAGGGATGAAATAATGGGTTTAATGCCCTGGGTGCAGATGGTTCTGAGGTGTGTGAGTCCCAGAGATGCTCAGGGAACAAACTTTTCTTCATGAACTGCTGAGTCTGAGGACCCTCTAGAATAAGGGAGTCCAAGCACCCTTCAGAGTAAGTGGCCAGGCCACAAGTTTAATTCATTGATTCGTTATAGGTCAAAGAGAAGTTAATTGTGTGACACTGTGCAGGATGTATCATCATTGCTATTATTCATGTTTAGTGTGCTAGTGTCTTAAGACCAGCCATGGATGAATCCTTGTACAAGATTAGCTGACAGCCCCTGAATCATGAAAGTTACAGTTCAGTAGACAGGGTTGGGAAAAACATCTAACACACACAACATTCATGTATTGTAGTAATCTCAGAGTGCTTTATTTTACTTCTGTCTCTCTTTGTGTAGGTTAAATAAGCATGGCTAAGATAAATGGAAAGATGAATGCAGAATAGACGAGAAAGGGCAGATGAGACAAGAACAAAAGGGACAAAATACATATTTTAAAGAACTGAATTTCTCTTTCACCCCAAGACCCTAAGTTTTCACCCAGCCTAGGATCCAATCCACATGTTTGCACACACATTCTCCAGTCGTAGCCCAATGCACCTGGGAAGGGCTTGAAGAAGTTGCTACATTAGAGATGCAGGTTGTCTGTCAGTCATGCAGGTTTGTAAGTTGTTCTGCCTGTTTAGATATTTTATCCAGACAAGGGAACACAGCTCCCGGTTTGTTTTCTATTACTGGCAAGTATCCATCCATCAGTCCCATCTGTTATGCTTGGCCTGCCTGACACACGCAGAGAACTCAGTCCTGAGGGCAGACTGACAAGGGGCTGGTGCACATTTACATTTCCTACCAGTGACTGAAATGTATATGCCAGCATTTTCTGCAGATGGGAAGTGGGAGAGTACCCAAAAGTCAGGAAGAGGTCTGACATCAATAATTCTAGAAGCCAACACTCCTAAAGGTCAGTACTCCACAGATAAGATAGCAACAATATTTGGACCTTTTTTTTGTAATTCTATTCTTAATTCTGCCTCCAAAACAGGTCTGTCATCAGGTATTTCTGGGAATGTTCAGTGAGTTTCCTCCCTTCTACTTTTTGGGTGCCAATGACAGGAGAGAAATACATAGGGATATTCAGCAACTTTGAGTTTCCTCAGTTTGCAGCTCCCATCTTCTTGGACAATTCAGTTTCTTATGACCCTTCCTTCCACATCAGCTACGAGTACCATTTACATGCCAAGTTGTTCATGTAAAACTTTTATTTCTGATCTCCAGACTGCTTGTGAAGAGGTAGTGCTCTGTCCTCCCATGCTATCTTTAACCATAGCACAAGCAGCTGTGTCTTGAAGTGCTGCAAGTGACTGGAAGAAGTCGCCCCAGCTGGTGAAAGCACTGCTACTGAGACCTGAGAAATGAGACGTAACTCTTGCAGGTGTATAAGGGCAGTAGCAGGAATCCTGAAAACACAACTGATAATAGACCAACAAGCAGAAAAATTGTGTCTTTCCTCAGCTGAAATCTGCACAAGACACTGAAAGGCAATATCCATAAATAACATCCAGTGATATGACACTAATGGAATTGCTAGGGATTGTAACATTCATATGTGCTAAATGTATGGATATTTAGGTAATTAAAACGAAGTGTGTAGTAGAAGACTGTGACCAAGGAGAACACATTATGCAATGTAAAGAAAATGAAATATATATATATATAAAGGAAAGGCTGTCTTTGAACACATGTTGCTGGACAGCCAAACCCCACTTCATGTCGCTTGATCACTGGCATACCTGTAGGTAAACCTGTAGCTTTTTCCCACTGTGCACTGGTATGGAAACCTCCTGAATGAACCTGGTGTACAGCTGACCTGCACAGTTGGTGGTGGCCAAGTCCTGGGTTAAGTTAGGGTCTGCCACAGCTTACTGTGACAAGGATGGAATATCTTCTGCACAGAGTGCTGACCAAGTGGTACCCTGTGCTGCCAGCATGTTTCCAACCCTCATGCTCTGCAAAAGGCTTCCCAGAGCCCAAAAGCTGCCAGGCATGCCAGCCAAAACCTTTCAAGAACCCCAGCTTTAGTTTCCACCCTTGTAACTTTGTGCATGGTCAGCTCCGTAGATCCATCTGCCGTGTTCCTCGCCATCACAAGCAGACTCTGACATTTGCTTATTAAACCAGCTGTGAACTGATTTCCACACTGCACCATCACAGCAGTGTAGCAGACCTGCACATAGCTTTTAGTAAAGCTGCAGCTAAATGACACCTTATATCCATGTAGCAGGTTTTGCTTCCCCTACTCAGTGTAATGCAGTTTCTTTTAAAGTACCAAGCTACCTTAGAGATATCAGTTTAGCTAAAGTAACATGTATAAGAATCAAGAAGTTTTCCTAGTAAGATTTGGTATTTGATAGCAGCTCTGAACAGCAGTTTCCGTCTGTGGCTGATTAGCAGGTGGTATCCCTGGGTTCCACATAAAAAATTGCACCACTCATTGTATTAATCAGTTTTCTGCAGGTCATGGCTCCTTCTACACCTTTTCACTTGTCACACAGGAAAACATATGGCCCTTGCTCATTATTGCTTTGTATTTTCCAAATTCACGTATGGATCCCATTGCCAAACCACTTGCAAGCTGTTGTTTATTAAAGCAGTGGGACCCAGGTGTTTCTTCTGCCTTTGTGCCAGTGTAGGCAGGGGAACTGTAGAGACATGGACCCATTTCATGCGTCACTGCATTTTTGCCCATAAGCTCCTTGGGTTTTTTGTGGCCTCCATGCACACAAGCAACAATCTCCCTGACTAGAGGAGAAAATCCCCCTTCTTGTGAGTGAGTTCTGCAAAATAATTAAAACAGGTCTGAGGAACATTAAAAATATCCTGCGGTTCTGCATCTCTGTAATTAGTGGCTGGCGGACAAAGACAGAGGAAGAAGTCAATTACTCTATCTCTTCTCAAGATACTATGCCTCCAGAAAGGCCTGGCAAATGAGTACTAACCAAAGGAGAGCAAGATATCATCCACAGGAACACCAGCCAGTAGCCCCCATGTTACTCTGTTGTCTCTGCTCTTTGGAGATCATTGGGTTCGGTAAGTTTTCAAGGTTATAGCTCTTCTTCTGTTTGCCAGGGGAAAACCTCCTCTTTGCTGGGGGAGATATGTGGCAGCAGTGGTTCAGAATGACATCTGTGGGATTTAACGTGCTTTGCCTTTCTCATGGGTGCCCAAAACAGTGATTGTCTTGAGAAAACCATCAGACTCTGCAGTGCTGCATCAAAAATGCCAATTAAACAGTGTAGTGAAAAGGAAGAGAGAACATGTTTGGGAAAAGGGGTGTTGAGAAGGATGCAAGATGAAATGGATTAGCTCACTGACAGACTTTAGTGGTTCCAATCCAAATGTCACATTTTGTCCACTCTCAACAGGAAGGGTTCCCTCGGGGAAGAAAATCCAGCTCTAATGGCTGAAAGATATTTTCTATGGTTTCCCAAGGTATTTTGCCTCAGTTGATCTGGTTTTTATACAACAGCCTGTCTAATGAAGTCGTTCTGTTGTCCTTTCCAACAGTTTTGAAGTACAGCATGTGTTGATTATCTCAGTTGAATGAATCTGAGTACATTTATAAGTTGCTTTGTTTTGGCCTTTTTTTCTTTCCATTTCTTTGTTCCTCCCTACTCTGTCTAAAGCACACAAATTGTTTGTAGAGGGAAAAACATATAAACAGTATGATTCAGTACAATAAAGAACAGCTTGTTAAAAATGTGCTTTTGGTGTATGTGGAACACAAGCTTTTTGTCTTTCTAGCATGCCTTGGTACAGAAAGCATTAGCTGAGGTTGCTCTGGAACTTCAATTTTAAAACCCTCTTTTCTTCTTCCCATAAAAGCCTGAAAAATTCTTCTTTTCAGCTGAAATTATGCGTGCTTTCCTTTAAACCAAAGACAATATTTTACAAAAGTTTGAATCAGACTCATACACCTTTTAGTTTTATGAAATTTATGAAACTTATCAGAAACAAATCTTATTGCAATGATTAGTCGTGGCATGGAAAATCTATTTATTTTTCCTTTCCTTTCTTCTTTTTATCCAGCTGAAAGGAAGACTATAAGAGCTTTTCTATCCTTATGCTGAAACAGAATCAAATCCCATCCCTTCAGCTGAAAAATTGCATGTGACTCATTCTTACGAGGGAGGCCAACCTGTGGTTGCCATTAAAGTTGGCTTTAACTTCTCAAGAGTTGCAGCAACTGAACATCTGTTTCGTACGCACACAGTCATACGCATTCACTGAGCGTCAACCTATATGTCTGGAGCTGCACACTGGCATAAATGCACCCAGTGAATGTTAATTGTGTTTCATTCTGGAGATCTATCACTGCGTAAGCCTCCTTAAAAGAGCACCACTCTCTCAGCATTGAGACTGATGTGTTTGGGCCTGTTTCTATGGCTTCACTAGCCCGGGCAAACTGCAGAGGCAAGAATTCTTTGAATAAAAATTTCAAAGCTGACATGCTTTGAATAACAAATAAATAATGGCATACAGGTAGGGATGCAGTTCTGGCTAGGAATCAGCCAGCCAGCAGGAATGGTTTGCATGAAAGGGAGAGGCACAGCTCTGAAGCCGAGGGCAGATCTTGGGGCTAGGGAGGGAAGGGGACCCTGGAGCCTCTGCCAGCCCTTGCATCTCTTGTCTCCCTGTGCCCAAGGCACCAGGATGAAGAGCAAGATATTTGCCTTGAGACACAGGGACAGGGTGTGGGAAGTGAGGGTGGGTGGACAGAGGTGGGAGGAGTGGTGGACTGAGTAACCATGGGCTCAGAGGCTGCCCTGTGGCTGTGGCATGACCTGTGGATGTGGGCACAGCGCTGCCTCCTCGATGTGCCCATCTCCTCTCCCCCCTGCAGGGGCTGCATCTGTTGCACTGGCAGGGCTGGGTACACAAGCCGTAGGGAGCTGCACTTCAGTGAAGACAGACACTTTGTCTGGGCCCCTGAAGGCAGGAGCCATCAGGGCTGGTGGCCAGAGCTGGAGAGAGCGGGGCTGCCCTGGCAGGGGCAGGCAGTCAGGATATTGCCAGGCAGCTTGGTTGAGTTGAGGAGAAGGGGGAGGGAAGAACCCCTTTGCTGCAGATTGGGGATCACAGGGTTTCTTTGTAGGGAAGGATACAGGTTACATGTCAAATCTGAAGGCTGGGGTACACAGCACCAGGGCAGGCCAGAGCAGACAGCAGATGCCAGAGGAAGGGTTGAACACATACAGAAAAGAAAGGGGAATGTGAGCTGAAAATATTAAAAACCACCACTACAGAGGAAGTATTTCAGGGCCTTCTGTTCTTTTTTTTTTTTTAATAGCAAAAAAGGAAAAGGGGACAGACTCTGGAAATACCAGACCATGTATTTCTGATGAAGGAACCCGCTTCCAGCCACAGGCTAATGAAACACATGGAGGTCCTCCGCAGGAGCTCCCAAAGGTCAGGGATACCATAGGATTCAAACAGGGACTGTATTTTTCCACAGCAGTCAAGGTGGTTCATGGGAAACTTCTGGCCTGTTAAAGAGCAGACATTTCACAGATTTCACAGAAAAGCTTACTGTCGTGAGACTTTCATCTAAATTTGCAGACACAAGAGCCTCAGGTGCTTTATAGATACATTTGGATGCTTATGTATATGTAGCATCATCCAGCTGTGTCTTTGCTCTTCTCCAGCAGAATCACTAGGATGAGGAACAGCTTTTGCCACTGCAGATATTTGAAGAAAGCAAATGCAATTGGATTCATCAAGCTGTTTCCTTAGCACGACATGAACTTTAGGTCTCAAGTTCTGAGAAGAGAATTGATCAGTCAGTCTCTTGAAGACAGAAACCCTTAGGTAATTAGGATGATGGCATTATTCAGAAGACTTTGCTTTTAGTGCCCTTTGCTGAACAGTTGGTTTGGGGTAATTATGGTCCCTGGGGGATAGGTTTCAGTGACTGACAGCCCCCAGTGATGCTTAGGCCTCATCCTCCCAGCTGCACAGAGAAGTGAAACTGCACACAGAAGCAGTTTTTGTTTCAATTTGCAGTAGCAGAGATTTCTCTGTGTGTGCACACTTGTATGTCTGTGGGTTTATTCAGGTTTAGCAGTTCCAAATATAAGACATAAGTTGTGTGTACAACATTTTCCTTACATCAGCACCAATGCCATTTTTGAAGTCTAAGAGCAGTTAATGTACTGTGAATTTTTAACTCCTTTCTTACTCATATGCTGCTGTGAAAACTCACCAAGCCAAGTGCAAAGTTCACTAACCTCTAAGTATCATAAGTACAGAATATGAACCAAAGAGCAATCTTTTATTCACCTGTTTATTGGAAAGAATGTATTTGCCAAAATTCATGGACATGTGCTATTACGCAAGACTCCTATATATGAGAAATATTGAACTATTTAGCAATGTCAGCACAACATGTACAGTTAGAAATAAGTACAGTGGATGCTTCTGATTTGCAGTTTACTTCTAGCAAATTTCTTTTGGGGCAGAACCAGCTATACTTCTTGTTCTGAATAGTCCAAGCCATTTCTGTATTTCTGAAATTTTCCACATTCTTTTCTGTGAAAGATCTGTGAGTTTCAACATATTTTCCATTGAGTTATTTGGTGTTCTTTTTCTTTTTAATTCAATGTGAATTCTGAATTTCCTGGGTTACAAATATCTTTCTGATATAAGATATTACCCATCAGTTTATTGATGTGTGTATCTAACCTGAACAGCAAATTAAGTGAGGGGATTGTCTGGATGCGAAGCTGTTCATTAGACTTTCTTTTCTCATGTTAAACTAACATCTGTAGGTTTTTTTGTTTAAAATAAAAAACCAGCACAGGGTAATTTCTTACCATGAAGAATTTTTGGATGGATGGATTACAATTAATTGTGAGCTGCCTCAGGACCCATTTTGAGACTTTTTATTTTAGGCTAAACTATCTGATTAAACAGTCATCAAACTAAGAAACAAGGACTCATATCCATAAAACAAAAGCCAAAAAGGCCTCAGAAATTAAGTTTGTGGAGAGATGGGTATTTGTTTCTGCAGATGGCTTGAAGAATTTTGTTATGTATAGGAATGGCATAGGATGCATCAGGCAGAGGTAGATCTGATCAAACGAGCTTAAGCCTTGGTAAAAATCCAACCAGGTGAGTGAATCATAACAGCTTTAGCAAACTGGATATGAGAACAGTATAGCACTCTGTGAATGCACCCCAAAGATACACTTGTAACAGCATGGAGATAGGGAAGGTGAGACTTGACATTTCAAGGGAATGAGAAATTTGATCTGAAGATGAATAAGTAAGGTGAAATAGTCTTTTGACAATCAGGGTAAGCAGCAGCAACAGCTTCACATCCAGACTTTCACATGTACCAACACTTCAGCCCATTTACAGCACTGTATTCACGTTTCTCTCTCTCAGTAACCTCTATACTTTTTGTGGGCAGCCTTCCCTTGACTGCTGTGTGGAACATAAACTCTTCACAACCAAGACCATTTTGTGAGAGTAAGAGCCATCAGTACTGCCCAGTCAAACACCTCAAAGCTCCCGACAGCACCTCCTGACCATGTAACATAAGAATGATGTATTATAGAATGCTGCCAACGAGGCCAGGGACATGCACATGCTAAGAGCTCAGCTTCCCACAGTACAGTTTTCTCTGCATCCATTTATCCCTTAATTAGTGTGATGCCACATGAAAGCCCATGCTCTCCCACATTTTCTCTCCTCATTGAAGATGTTCCCAGTGTATTTACGTCCTTCTTACTTAAACAGCACAGAAATGCTTTTTTGCATTTGCACTCCTGGAATGGTATAATCACAAACAAGGGTTGCTGGTTTGAAGCCAGGGCAATAGAGGAGCAGGAATGGATGCTGTAGACTTTGGGCACACAAATGTGGCAGCTATTTGGACCTGACTTTATTTGGACCTGGTTTCTGACTTTCTGAGGCCATCAAATACTAGGTTCATATTATGGTGCAGGTCTAGTTGAAGAAAATTTGTATTCATATGAAGATTCTTCATGACGTGTATGGTGATGCATATTGTGGTGTTCAGAGGACATGACTGTGGTCATTAGAACCACAGGAAAGGACAAAGGACATCAGGAAAGATGCAAAACAAGTTAGCAGGAGGAACTGCATGGGCAGAGGACAGAAACATAGAATCATTTAGGTTGCAAAAGACCTTTGAGATCATCAAGTCCAACCATTATTCTAGCCCTGCCAAGTCTGCCACTAAATCACGTCCCTAAAAGCCATGTGTACGTATCTTTTAAATACCTTCACGGGTGCGGCTACACCACTTCCCTGGGCAGTCCATTCCAATGCCTGACAACCTTTTCGGCGAAGAAAGTTTTCCTAATATCCACCACTGGCACAGCTAGAGGCCATTTCCTCTGTCCTGTCACTGTTTACCTGGGAGAAGAGACCACACCCCACCTGGCTACAGTCTCCTTTTAGGTAGTTGTAGAGAGTGGTAAGGTTCCCCCTGAGCCTCCTTTTCTCCAGGCTAAACACCCCCAGCTCCCTCAGCCACTCCTCATAAGACTTGTTCTCCAGACTCTTCACCAGCTCCATTACCCTTCTCTGGCCGTGTTCCAGCACCTCATTGTCTTTCTTGTAGTGAGGGGCCCAAAACTGAACACAGGATTGCAGCCTCACCAGGGCCGGGAGAATACTCAGTTCCCTGGTTCTGCTGGCCTCACAATTGCTTATACAAGCCAGGATGCCATTGGCAGAACAGAGCAGACTCACCTCAATGCCAGAACTTGTCTGTAGGTTAGGAGAAAAGAAGAATTATTCTTCAGCTGTCAGGCCTTGCCTGAGTTTGTTAGCTGCTGTGGTTGCCATGAGGCACAGAAGCAAGTGCTCAAGCCCGCTCTTGTTCTGGGGAATCTCCTACTGCTGAGATGACCCAAGCCTACATGATGCATAAGTTTGAGAGAGCACAGTAGATCTCCCTGATGAGTAATATTGTTGATTTGCTTGCACAAACGCTAGCAAACACCTTAAGTCCTCAGTGTGGAATCTCTTGCTGCTGCACTGTCTGGTTTTAGAGGCTTCCCACTTGCACATAAATTTGGTTGCTCGGTTTCGGCTTTCTGTAACCACCCTTTCAGCTCATTAAATGCCTACAATAAAAAAACAGCACTAGACCAGTGAAAGTTAACCTCTTAAAAATGTTGTACATCTAGCTGGGAATGTATTACTCCTCAGGAATCTGACATCCCGTTTTCGAATATTGATGCTGAAATTCAGGAATTCTCTTCTGAACTATTCCAAATCTCACCTGATGCCTATTCACAGTGTCTGAAATCTAACCCACCAAAAAATGTTATTCATCCCACTGCACAGACAGTGCTTCCTCTGCCTGTGTGAAAAGACTTAGCAGTGCCGGTCAAAACTGAAGCAGCTGCCTTAGCTTTTGCTCATGGCCCAATCACCAGAAGTGGAACAAGACCATTTGGTTGCATCCTCAGAAGAGACTGGACAAAAAGCAGATGCCTTTATTTCATACAGGCATGCAGCAGAACAGGGAGAATGGAGAACTCTCCAGCCAGCGTGGGCAATCTTGGTTTTCTTGTCAGAAGATGGACCAGAAATTTGTCCCATGAGACTGATTCTGCTATTTAATTGTGGTGTCTACATACTCTAGTGAACAGTGGATTAAAATGTAGAAAATCAATAAATACAGTGACTTCAACTGACATGGAGACTTGGATAGTGTTCAGAGGATTTTGAAGGACAAATATCTATATTTTGAAACAAATATTGGACAAGAAAAAACAAGGGTTTTAGTGTTACTTTGCAGCAAATGATGGGAACTATGAAAACAATTTAAAAGGCAATATTTTCCCTATCTAGATTAAAGCTGCACTATCTCTGTAAACTTCCCATATTAGCTTTTTGAGAAGCAAGGAATTTCTTGTTAATCAAACCCCAGAGGAATGAGTTTCCAAGAACTACATACACAATTATCTTGAGCATGTTACACTGCATATCCTCTCCCTCAGCCAACTCATTTGATTCAAAACTTCAGCTGAAAAGTTTTAGTTTTCTTTTTTGTCACTTTTCAAGTCTATTCTAGCATCTAAGATGATGAAAACCCTAATCTGATTCAAATAAGATGGACTCAATCTGGGATCAAAATTATTAACACTGTATACTATTTCATCTCTTCAGGGACAAATGGAGTTTTCCTTTACATAAGCATCAGTCCAGTCTAATTAAGAAAGACTTTTAAAAAATTTATCTTGCTGTTTCTCTCTGTTCTGGGTCTTGTTACCAAGGTCTGTGTAGTCCACACTTCAGGGAAGCACAGAGTCCCTTCACCTTTTCCAGTGCTGTCAGTCACTAATCATTACTACTTTTTTGCACAGATTGCCACAGGTCTTTGCTGTAAGGGTACCTATTAGATGTTGTACGTGTAAGGCACTGTACACATCAGAGTCTGTACATCAGCAGACATATCTGACCAATAACTTGATAAAACCCTCTAAAAGAACAGTGCATTTAATGTATTTAAATGAAACTGTGTTGCAATAGAGCAGTTCCAGCAAGAGATTGGCTGTCATTTGGCCTTGTATCTGTATGTGCTCGTATGTATCACCAGCTCCGGCTGCTGAAGTGAGTGGTGATAAAAGATTTATTTTGAGACAGTACATTACCTTGAATAGCATCACAGTCCTGGGCACCAGTGACAAATGAATAATGGAAGTGCTTTTTCTGCCAACAGCGTGTATATTTGTCCATTGCATCTGCTGTCAACAACTTTTTTGCGAATCCAGGGTGTGAATTTACATAGAATATGAATAGATATTATTTACTATGGCTTGTTTTTTCAGATACAATACATTTTTATACTGTTATTTCTTAAACCCTATTTCTCAGAAACCAAAAAGCAAGCAAGCAAGCAGTCTTTCATTTGATTTTTAAACTGATGAATGCAAAGTGAAAAAGCTTATCAGTCTTAAACTCCACAATAAATCCTCTTTTGACTTGAGAACTTAATATCCTTGCAAAAGTAATCTCTTCCTTTTGTATGTAAACTGTCAGCAAACTTGCAAGAAGGAAGTAACTGCTGCTTCACAAAGGTGACACTTACAGTTTTGATCCTTTATCAGCCAACCTATGCACTGAATGAAGATCAAAAGGTAAAGGACCTTTTCATAAAGACCAGACATAGTTATTCTGTGGTGCTGTAGGAGTCATGCTGCTACTGACCAGTGTCTGTACAGTATCTGCACTGCCTGCCATATAACCAGGCTGTAGTGCATGATGGAAACTGGAGCTACACCCCTTTCTGAGACCTGGATCATAAGGTAGAGGCAGAAGGGGAAAGATTAAGACCAGCTGAACCTTGGCCTGTTTCCCATCTCATTCTGAAGAGATTTATGTCTTGGAGGAGAGAAGGGAGAAGTGGTTCTTATTTGAGGGGTCAGACTTTGGCAAGGGAAAAGAACAGGTTTGGGAAGCCACTGTGTGCCCACGCCCCATCCTGTGCAGTCTGCACAAAAGCTGTGGGTGCTTCAGTCCTTGTTAATTGAGACAGACAGAGACAGGATTTTTAGAAATGAGTCTGACATATCACATTCCCTTGGCGATGGCCACTGCCAAGTCACATTGACTTCTGATGTTTCCTTCCCAGTGTGGTCCTTACCCCAAGGTTATCTCAAGGGGAAGGGACCATGCTCCTCACTTTTCCTCGCCTGAAGAGCTGATCCCTGTTTGTGCTTGTCTGTGAAATTACTTCCTCCCTAATTATAGCTGTCCTCTTGGAAGGATGGCATATTTATTTCAATTGAAAATTATGTTATCTGAATCCCTGTACTCACTTATTGCTGGCTATCAGTTTGTGTTATATATCCCTTGATGACTTCATCTCTGACTTCCAAATCTGCAACACTGCCTTTCTGCTTCCTTCCCCTTGACTATCAGCATCTAGGTTCTGGTTCACTTCACTCACCTTCTGTCCCTTTCCTAAAGGCCACTCTGAGGCCGCATCATTTTCACTCCTCGATCCCTAAACAGGCCAGAAGCCTATATGCAGGAGAAAGGACACAGGGATGGAGTGGGCAAGTGGCTGTCACTGAGCAGAAATTTTACCCTGCATGGTCAGGCAGTGCTGTGGTCTGGTGAGGAGAAGCTGCATGAAAATATTGTTTAATAATTTTTAACCTAGCCAAGGCTGCCTGAAGCACACAAGTCTTGACTCCCCTCAAAACCTTTTATTACACATGGAGAGCTGCTAGGTCAGGGATCATGAGATGTCTGCTTTACTTGCCTTCATCTACAGAGCTTTCTAGGCTGCTGTGCAGCTGTGTGGTGTCATTCATGTCCCCTGGATTTTTTTCTATATGAATTTTGATTACACATAAACCAGCACACTATTTAAAGGAAAAACACTGATTTAAAAAAAAAACGCAAACAAACCAGAACAGTAGTAGAACTGACTGTACTGCCATTGATTTAAAAATCAAATTTTACAGGAGAGCAGATCTGTTTAAGTCCCTTACTCCAATTAGACTTCCAGTTACAATGAACACTGTCAGCTGAAATGTGTTAACAATTCAGCAAATGCTGAATCACAGTAGACACCTTATAACTAGCCTATCATTTTCCAGTGTACAGAAATTGGCTGTTGCCATTTTCCCTGTAGTGATGGGTGACATAATATACTAACATCAAGACACAACTGTAAGAAAGTCCAAGTGAGAAGAACACAAACTTAGTAAGGTTTAGGTTTGAGGAGGGATTTATAAAACTGCCTCAGCAAACTAGTTCATGATCTTCATTCAATCATTGTGCACAAAGAAAAGCATGTCTCTGAGTATAGCAGTGCCTCAGACTTCACAGGCATGACTAATGGCAGACTCCATTCAGTCTACAGGCCAGTGTTATGGATTAGTCAGTCCCCAAGTGCCTTTATATTTGAACTATAGATCTATTCTCTATATTTAACAGTAAATGAGATGAATAACTGAAAATGAACAATGCTGCATGCATTTTAATCTGCCTGGTACCTAATACCTCAGACCAACTGTAGACTGTTAAACAAAACAGTGTCTTTTCTGTTTAAATGAACTCAATTAGTGGTGCCACCCAGAGCAAAGGAGGGATGCTTCCTATCTGTCTTAGGCCTTCAACACAGTCATCATGGCAGGATTTCTATTTGCAGAGAACTAAGGCACAGAACAATTAAGTACCAAGACCTTGTTTGAGCTGAGGTGAGTTTCATCCCTAAAGCTTGTGGTGGTACGAAGAGGAGCAGAGTTCATGTTCAGACCATATTCCATACATCTCTGATCTAAGCTCTAACCCCACTCACTGGCAACAGAAGAAAGTTAATGTTTGATGTCTCTGCTTGCCCTGTGTAAAAGATGAGGCAAAGTGCTTTTCTTTCTGTGAAGACACTACTTCTATTAGAGGAGTCCTGTTATGCTGTGGCAACTTGACCTGACCTATCCCTGTTCCTGGTGGAGGATGAGATGCCTTCACCATCTGCCCTAAAGAGAGGCTGGCTCACTCAGGCATGGGATAGCCAACGGCTGCTACAGTCCAGCTCCCTGGGTCCCCTTCCTCTCACCATGTAAACCCAGTCATTGCCTAAACTACACTTTAAATGAGCTCATCCTTAGGTCTTCCTTCCTTTCCTAAAAGTC
This sequence comes from Myiotriccus ornatus, assembly GCA_036023395.1. Lineage (NCBI taxonomy): Eukaryota > Metazoa > Chordata > Aves > Passeriformes > Tyrannidae > Myiotriccus > Myiotriccus ornatus. Next base: position 43,148,988 of record JAYRBT010000114.1, on the reverse strand, counting down.
CATCACAGAATTTTACTGCTCTGATTTCATGAAAACCTTCTTGTTTCCCAACTAAATATATTCCTGACGGGGAAATACTTGACACAATCTATAGGCAGTGGCCAAGCTCACATGGTTCACGTGCCCACTGCCTCCTCTTACCCTGCCAGATGCAGAGTTCTGGGCTGGGGGAACCTCATGCAAAATGCCAGGAATTGCTGGGAGAGAGCTGGTAACACAGATTTGATGCCCTGCAACAGAACCTCCCACAGATTTCTGGAAAAGGAAGCTTGCCCCACCACCAGGACTCAGCTGGTGGTGGGGGGCTGCTGGCCCCCTGGCCCTCCCTTGCCTGCCTGGCCACGAGGTTCTGGGGGGGCAGCAGAGTAGGTAGCAGGAACACCCCGGGGGTTAGGACAGCTGGTGACATGTTCTGAAGAGGATAAGGGAAAGCTCTTTGCACCCTTATCATCTTTGCACATTTGTTCAGGGATCTGGCTATAAAGATGCAGATCCGTGTATCTGTTAACACATCTGAAGAGAAGAAAAAGATACATTAAATTCCCATTAAACTGACAAAACAGCAGAAGGTCTGCCTCTGCTGAGAGTCTGGAACAAAATGTGAAGCTACCCTGTGCAAACAGTAAAACTATGGTCGGGATCCTGATCCCTTCTCCCCGTTTTCCCCAGGGTGCTGCTGGAAAGCTCAGTTGTGCTGTTGCCCCTGGTTTACTTAAAGGCAATGGAGATCTGGACGAGATCCAGAGTGTTTTTAAAGGCCTAAAATAGGCCACAGCTTGGCCAAAAATCTAAATTAAAACTCTGTTTCCAAGGTTTTGACCAGCAGCTCCAGCTGTCACAGTGACTGGAAAGCCAGGCGCTCAGCTGCGCATGGCTTCCCTTGTCCAGGGCCGGAACATTTTAATTGGGGAAGTGTGGGGGAAGCTACAAGGCCAGGAACCTGTCAAGAAAGAGGAAGGCTTGAGAATTCTGGGAGAGTGTGGAGGTTTGGTTTTGCAAAAGCAGCACAGTGGGCTGCTGAGCCATTCCGGGCCTGTTGTTAATCAAGGGAAGCATCCTGAGAAAAAAACCGCACAGTAACAGACACTGTAGCATTATTTTATTTGCCATAGGGGTGTCCCCTTTAAAGCATATAAAAATAGTGGGAATGATGTGCAATGCCTGCACAAGTACTTATACACTTTGTTTTTTGCGTGCTCCTTCCCAGTGTTGTGCCCAAAGCTGAGCTCACTGTTGGCACCAAGTAAGTTTTGTCTACTTCCCAGAGGAGTGAATTTGGTCTGTTTATTGCTCCTGTCCTCTCCCAGATGCCTACCTTAAACAGACTCTTTCAAGCAAATTTTTCAAGTTTCAGTATCATACTAGCTGACTTTAGCTGAAAGTCAGAGGCAGACTTCAGCTGACTTCAGAGGAAGAGACTGCAAGCAGTTATGGTAAGGCAGCACTGTCCATGGAGGGACCAAATTCTGAGCAACTTATTTTGGCTTGCTACTAGCTCTGAAGTTAGCTGCTATGTTTCAGACCTGGCAAAGGTGCTATGTGCTAGAAACCTTGCATAGTCTTCTCCAGCTGTGTCATTTAGTCTAACAAAAGACAGTCTGTGGGATGAAGTCTCAGAGTAATAGATAATAGCAAAGTACCTGACTCCCACCACTCCCAAATGCCTCTTTGCTATGCGAGGGGAAGATGTGAGCACAAAATGGGTGTGCTTATTTGTGAAGGCAGCTCTAAACAAATGCCTCATGTTACCGATGTCCTTGTACTCCTATGGTTACGGCAAGACTCTTACTGATATATTTCAGTTATGTCGTTCACTTGCCAATATTCACGTGAAAAGGAAAAGGAGGACTCACATTCCCACTGCATGGCTGCAGAGTGTGCAATTAGAAATGCCTGTATGCATATCAGTGGAAATTTCCAAGGTCAATACACAGGGTGCTTCCTCTTCTCTTTCATAACAAACCTATCTCTGGCATCTTCCAGGCACAAATATCGGTATGAAAATCAAAACAGTCAGTTTTTAACTATTGTATGCTTTTTTTTTAATATTCTCAATAAAAGCAAAAATGAATCGCAAAGAAATCTTCAGTAGGATGTAAGTAATCTCCTTATAGCATAAGAGAACATACATTTAGAAGTGGAAACTCTTACAATGTATCTGCTTGTACAGGAAGAATCCTTGAAAAGCATAAGAAGTCTGTAAAATGAGCACTACTGTTGAAAAGCAGATCAGTGCAAAACTTATGATTTGTTTCCTGGAGAATTTCATTCACATCAGTCCAAATATACAGAGCCACGCTTATGTGCACACACACAAATATCCAAATGCTTTTGTTAAAACAATATTTTTATGACTGAGTGTTTTTCAACAGAAAGATTCTGGACTACTTCACCAAAAAGCTCTTTTCTAATCAAAGGAAATTGCAGAGATCCCCATCAGTATGAAATGTGTTTTCAACAATCCTTTATTATTAACTCCTGATGGTGCATATGTTTCATCCCATTCAATAAAGTCTTTTATAGACTTTGATTCTTCCCTCTCTTGCATCAAACTAACACTTCTTGCTGTAGGCTTTGGATGTGCACCCTTTCATTTCCATGTCCTTCTACGTGCTGTTGCTGTCCTGGAACCTTCCACCCAGTGATTGCTCTTGTTCCTGACCCTTTGGTGAAGATCAGACAATCTATTCATTTTTCCATAACTTTGCCCTTGATTTTGTGTCCTTAGAAATGTCTCTAGTAGTTCACTTTACACAACAGCCCATTTTCATAAAACCTGTGAAGACCAATGGGGTTTTCAGCAGTCGCACCTCACATTTCAGACATGTATCTGCCTTCCATCTTCTCTTTAATATGACACTTCTCAGTCTTCTACCACTTAGCACCAACTATTTCTGTTTTCACCTTATTACCTTTTCATTAACTTTAAGAATTTCTCAGGGAAGGAACCAATAAAATAATTCTTACCTGCTGTGTAACACTTTTGAAGGCCTCTGTCTTATCATTGCATCCCATAAATATTGGCCTTAGGATAAACTGGAATTATTTCCCCGTCCTATACTCTGTCCATACATGGGAAAACCCAAGCTTCAACAACTGAATGTCCAGAATACATACAGGGTGGATCTTCAGGTGACCTTGGTGATAAAACCCACGTTTGAAAAGAACTTCAACCCCATCCCTGAAAAATCTTGAACATTTAAGGGCTCCACACTTAACAATGGGTCTTCTTCCAGGAGGGCAAACTCCCTGCAGAAAATACACGTGCTTTCTTCTTCACTGCTAAAGGTTATGAACCTGTTACTTACTCTGAGAAAGAAACATAGCCACACTGACTGCATAAGGGCAGATCGTGCTGATAAGGAATGGTTCCCACTCAATGAACCCCTCTTTAATATTGTGAGACAGTTATTTCGAGCATGGCAGAGGTGTCTGAGCCATATCTAAACAGAAGTATTTGTCCTGAACTACCTTACTGTGCCATCTGGTTTGCCACTAATTCTGGGGACTTGGCTGGGTCTCTTAGCCAGACCAACCATAGTTTTCCTTCCCCTGGCTGGGCTATGTCCAGGCATCCCATGCAGGCCTTTGGCATAGACACACCCATGCTGAGCTATCAACTTTCAACATAATCATGAATTGTTACTGTAATTGAAGGGACCATTCCTACTGTGAACTGTAGGAAAGGACTTTACCACCAGAAAGATTAGCTTGGATTTATCCAGTCCACAGACAACTACATCGCTTCTACGATGATCAGAATCTCCACCGGAAAAGGTTACATGCAAATCAAAGAAGTCGTTTACAAAGCACTTACAAAGCCATTCCAAGTGATTATTATAAATCTTATGACTCTTGCCTAGACAGAGCAGTGCTGGAGATGATTCAGCTGGGTTTGACAGAAATGGCTGTCGAGATCCCAGCCAAAGTGTCTGTTAAAAAACACTTTTGGTGAATTCCGTTCCCTGCTACTGAACTTCAGTCTCCCAGAGGCAGTGCTGCTATCCTTTGCTAGAGAAACTGCTTCTTCCTAGCTCACCAGTAAATCTCTGGTCTGGAAATCTCTAGGTCGACTACATAAAGGTAGTGGTAGATTGTTCTGCAAGGTGCTATGGCCCCTCTCCTGCTCCCACCCTAGCCTTGCCAGGCACCCCTGGCTCCAGAAAGAGCTCTTCATCTTCTAGCAGTGCCCTTTGCATCCAGGTGGACAGTGAGATCACTCCTTCCAGCAATATAGAAAAAGTAGCCATGCCTGCACATTATAAAAAGCAGATATTTTCCAGTGTTATCAACACTGACATCAAGCTTCGCACCATTTTATAAATTCTTCTCATCGGTCTTTTTTTTTACCTCTCTTTGATGATGTGTTTATTCCCTAAACCCTGTATTACCTTAAGAAACTTTTTCTCAGTAAGTCTTCCAAGACCCCTAATGTCATTCACAAGTGACCTTCCAGAGGTCAAAAACAAGCCTCAAATACAGTCATTGACTGTTTCCTTATGAGTCCAGTAATTCAGGGTCTTAATTCTTCCTTGATTCCTTTCATTCTTTTCTCACTGATCCAGAGCAATATTAAAATCCAACTGCTTTGCATGTGTAGTACACAGATATACTGCCAACAGCTTATGAATTGTACCCTGGGGAAGAAGGAGATCACAGACCCACAGGATGCACCATCACCAGGAAGGCTTACTCTGGGGCCAAGCAATTCTGTCAGTGTAAGAAATGGTTAAGACTGTCAAACAACATAATTGGCTGTGCTAGGGAACTGTGTAGACAGCGACAAAAAAATGAAACTGCACAGTTTGTGTTCTCCATATCTCCAGGAGCACTCTTGTCTTTCTGCAATGTTAGAAGCCAGCCCTCCATGTTCAGGCAGACAAGACCAAGGACAAGATGTTTCTCGTGGTATAATCTCAGACCCACATGTTACCCACATTTGATATTTTTTGTGACTGTTCTCAAAACACATCTGTTTTTCAAGTACATTCCACTCAAGCTGCTTTCTGAAAATTAACATTTCTACACTGAGGTTTCAGCTTACCCTAGTGAATTCCCTTTGCACAGACAGGTTGCAGTTCTGTGTCTGTCCCTCTGTGCCTCTCCTGTGTAAATGTGTCTCTCCAGCTCTGACCCCTAGGTTTAGCTGCAGCAGCATCAGGCAATCTTTTCTGTGCAGTTTCACAAAGAAGCAGTGCTTGGGTATACCTGTCAGCAGCTGATGAATTTGGTGGTATTGCATGGTAAAAACATTTGTGTTTTATGAGAGCACAAAGAAACCTTAAGGAATATCCTTGCAGGAATTTTTGCTGATGTAGTTTGTTTTGTTGCTTCCTAATTGGAATGAGGACTTGTTATCAGCATTTGTGCCCAATTGCACAGATTGTTTGCCTGCTGTGAGGGAACTGCAGCTCTCTGTATTTTAAATCAGAGCTGCTAATACCATTATTTTCTGAGGACACAGCTGACAAAAAATCAAAGCTGTCTGAGATTAACATGATGGTACCTCCCCTTAGCTTTGGCCTCCAGCTAGAAGAAGCTTTGTGGTTACTCAGAGAAAATCTCCCAGTTCTTGAGAGTTTAAACCTTAGTTTGAGTGAACTTGAAGGGGAACAGATTTATGCTACTAAGGGTTATTTCAAGAATGATGGTGGTTTCAGGAGCAGAGTCCTATTTTCACTTCCCAAACTCTTCTGAGAATCTTCTTAAACCCTGGGTGACTTTATTTGAGATGCAGTTGTGAAAGGGCTTGGGATACACTAGGCAGTACATATCAATATTGATAACTGAGACTGACAAAAACATGATTCTGTTTCGAGATGTTACCTAACATTTCCAGTGGGGTACAGCGAGCCCAGGATCCCTCCAACCTGAAGTTAGATGGAATGCAGTCAAAGAAAAGAGGTTCATGCCCTGGAGGATGGGTGGATCTCAGATCACAAGACAACGAGGAATGAGGGTCAGTGATTCATCTCCTTTCTTTGGAGCCACTCAGCTTTACAAGGAATGAGAGAAGAAGCTATTTTTTGGTATAGAAAGGCTAGGAAGAGGGAAGCTATTACTTTCAGCAATTGAAGAGGAACTAGAAGCGCTCTTGATTAAAGGGTATCTTCTCAGAAACCTTTGTTTAATTTAACATTAATGCATTCATCAGCCTCTTTTTTTAATGGATTGTTCTCAGTAAATTTATGATGTTTTCCCTGAAGCATCCAGGAACATGCTGTATTTACATATTCAGTACTTATACATAAAATGGGAAATATGTGTTTACTAACCCATTACATTTCACTTGTCAAGTGAAGGTTATTTTTTTCAGTTATCGGGTTGATTGCAGACTTTTTTTGCTTAATTGAGTACATATGTGCTGTCTACATCTGCGATGGCAGAGCCCCAAAAAGGAATGTGAAATAGGGAAGTGGCTGAAATTCACTGAAGATCACCTCCTATTCACATGCTTTTGTCTGAAACAGGTGTATTGGGAGGGAGTTATTTTAAGCTTAAGTCAATGCTGACCTCAGCTGAAATAGTTTACCTTCTCACTCTTCCTCCAGTACAGAGTCAAGAGGGAGTTGTCTGACTGCTCTGTGTGATTGTACACATCTGTCAACAGAATCGGAGATCTGAATGCAAAATGTAGCACTTGGGAGCACCGTGTGGGTTTCCAACAGTCCCTGAAGGACACGAGGACCATAAACCAGTGAATGGATTACAATAAGGCATAAATAGAGCATTTTTATCTCTGACAGATGTAATCCTGCTCCAGCACTGCTTATGTTATTTAAAGGAAAATGGTATCTATTTCAGACCAGCTCTCTGAATTTGAATGAAAAGAGAAATTACAAGCCTTCTTTCCATGTGGATAATTGTGAGGTTCCTTTGGAAGTGGTTTGGCAGCCTTATTTTGAGGAGGGCTGGCCATTACCTCCTACAGGGCACCCTCTTCCCATGAGCACAATGCCACAGAAGGGACCGTAGGCTTTCACATAGCTTGCCACCCCAAGCAGGGAAAGGCCTGTTTTGCTGCCCTGGCTTGCCATTTGAAGCCTGCAACACCACAAGCCAGCCAGGCAGTAAGGGAGTGATGAGAAATAATGTCCCAAAGCCAAGAAGCAGGTGTGAGACATGCTTCTCTCTTGCGCAGACATATGCTACAAAATGTTGCAACCTTTCTTGCATAGTATCCTAATGTATAGTCATTAGGCAGGACAGAGTGGAGAGCACACTTAGGGAAAATGTCTCTTACTTGGAGACAGGAGCACGTACTTTCCCTTTAATGCTGGCACATGCAAGGAAAAACTGATATGTCAACTCCAAACTGCCAATCACAACCCAATAAAGAGACAATCTTGAAGAAGGAAGAAATTTTACTGGGTTTTAGGCTATAAACATCTTTTTATCAATTGTTCCCAGAAGTGACATAGCTGGATTCTGGGTGACTGCATCTGGAAGTCAGTGCACCGGTAAGTCTTAAGGGAGAAATAAGCTGAAAGACAAAGACTGAAAGTTAAGGTTGTGCTAAATTCAGCTAACAAGGGCATATGGCACTCGTTTGCACAACCTCCAACATGCACCCAGCTTTCAAGGCAGGAGGAGAAATGTGCATGTCAAATACCTGGACAAGAGTATGCAGCTGAATAGGATATTCATTTTTAAAAATGGCCATATTCTAACATCTTTGTAGTACTGGATTATTTTAATTTTCACCAAAGTAGGTCCTGATGAAATTTGATGAAATCCAGGACATTCTAGACTATTTAGCTGGCCAAGAGGCAATCAGACACTGGCTTGCCTTGAGAAACAAACTTGCAGAGCAGCTGATGGCTGGGGTTTAAGGAACTTTGCATTGTATTATTGGGCAAAAACTGGCAGAATTCAGGCAGGACAAAATAATTCCATCACTGAAAAGACTAGATTGATAAAGGTCTGATTATCTATAGATTTTTGAAAGATTCAGGCATTAAGTGAGATTAAGAATGATGTCTATCAGTACTGAACTGAAATTAGTAAGTTGAAAATGTTGATTGAAATTTAAAAAAAACCCCAACAAACCTTTGCAATGTCATCTGTGAAAAAACTTTTCTTGGGAAGTTTCATTTCTTGAGACGTTGAAAAACTAACTAAAAACTAGGAAATACGTTGCAGAAGATGGACATGCATTGTCATGGAGATGAATTAGATGAACTGCTTGGCACAACAGGCATTTTTTCACCTCTGTGCCTGTTCATCTTTAGCTACACAGACATATCATACTGGTATAACAATCCAGTGATTTTGTAGACTTGATCTTTTGACACAGACCCATAAATATACCCCAACAAATTCCTCTCTTTCTCCCAGCCATTGTAGTTTAGATTTTTATACAGATCACATCATGTGCTGCTGTTCTCTTCCCAGCTGGGGAGATGATCGGTGACTTCCAGGTCAAATAAATTCAGCAGGGTCCAGCAGCAAAAATAACACACTGACGCAAATCCGTGCACATTTATTCAGCTGCCATTGAGACCATGCTCAGGCTCAGTCCTGTTGCTTGTAGTGCACTTCCTGCATATGTGCCTGCTGGGACAAGACATGGGCACTGGAGCCACACAGCATCCAGCTGTCACATTTCTCTCCCTCTTTTTGGCCTTTCACTTAAAAACTGCTCAGATCCCAGACGTGAAATCTTGGGCTCTCCCTCAGCGGTACCCAGAGAAGCAGAGAAGATATTACCAAGGAAGCACATAACTCTTTTGCTCTCCAAGGGAGCCAGTGGAGCCAGAGGTATATGGTTCCTTTCCTCTGCATGTTCCAGAGTAAGAAAAACTTGCAAAAGATGAAGTTTTCCTCATGTCTATTTCTTAAAGACTAGGTCTGTGCAGCGTGAGCTATAAGTTATGTATTTTTATTGTGGTGTTACTTTTACTGACTGTGAAGCTTTGACATAATGAACCAGGTAAACCTTGCCATGTTCATCAACTACCCAAGCTGCTTCCTAGTGTATCTTTAGCAAGTGACAACCCAGTCGCTTGTAGGACAAGGAATTTTTAGGTGACTGTTCTTCAAAGGCAGCTCCCAGGTAGGCAGTGAAGGAAGCCATGACACACACTGATCATGGAGAACGGCTCCCTTTCCCCTGCCACCCATCCAAAACAAAGTACACTTGTGCATCTGCTTTCAGATAAGTCAGCACGTACCGTGTTTTCTCTACTATGAATGTCAATGCACTGAAGTCATCCTATAACTCCCTGTTATTTATAGCACTGGTGCATCTTTCCAGCTGCAGCCAAGGGAGAAATGCTCACTGGACTTGCCACAATTTGTTAATGGCACAAAACGTTTGATTTTTGTCAAGCACAAGGGCATATTTGGTACAGCCAAGACAAGCTGCAAAATTTTTCTGTTTTTTCAATGACCTGTCATCACCTGCCTTCTAGCCAAGACATGGTTTGGAAGAACCAGTGGGTAAACAGCATGTGGAACAAATTATTTCGGGAAAGAGAGGAAATCTGAAGCAGTGCTGCATGCCATGCTGGCTCTCATGCAGGGATCTTCTTGCTGGTCTCTGCAGGCACTTAGTGAACAAGGAACACTTCTTTTATTAACATTATCCTGTGCTCTTTCATGTTATCTCCCAACTGTACCTGCTAGTAAGCAAATGATGATTTTAGCACACATGATTTAGCACATGTGGCATGAAATCAGGTTTTGCTGGGGGAACAAAAATTCACCTCTCGGAAGAAAAACACCAAGCCCATGCCAGGTCTCCTTTAGTTTGTTTTCTGTTTGTTGCCATGTAGTTATATGTAACCTGTGTATGTAACATGGTTGCACTTAACACAGTAGGGATCAAACTGTTTTCAATTTTACGGATGCAAATAATATGACATACAGTCATATATTTAAGGAAATTATCTACCCATATTACAAATGACACATACAAACTTTTAAAATCAAATCTTTTTTCTTCTGACTGCTTATGCTTCTTTATTTTACATGGTAAGTGTTGAGTAGGCTTTTTTTAGCTTGGATAGTTAAGGCAGAGTTGTTTACTTTCCTGCTTTTCTAGTTCCCGTATGCCAGAGAAAAGAGCTGGCTTTGATTTCTAACAATGTAGAACATTTCAGTTCACAATTATAGCAATAGAATTTAAACTGACATAGTTTTGTTAAATGTTATACATTAAGATCATAGCCTAGTCTGTAAAATCCACTTTTAAAACTACTTAAACTATTTAAACTGCTCAGCAGTGGCAGTATGACAGGAAAGAGGAAAAGAATAAAACTAACTGTGCCTGATTTCCCTTGCCTCTGTGTAGGGAATTAAAGTCATAAAGTTTCCCATCACCACCCCACTATCAGGCAACACTTCCTTCTCTCTGCCAGGCTCCATACAGCAGGAAAAGGGTCCCTGATTTCCCCCTGTGCCCCACTCCACAGGAGGGAGGGAACACTTCTGAGACAGTAGGTTGTCGGGGATAGAGTGCATGCTGGGGTAGGTGGGAGGGATGGGGAACTCGCATAGGCCAGAATGAGGGGCTTGGAGGGAAGCACTGAGGTCCATGCAGCATGGGTCACTCTGGAGGGAAGGGCTGGTGGGCCCTATATAGGTGTACCTACCGAGTATAGGTAGCTATAGCCCTGACCCCACACCCAAAGGGCTGCATGTGGGGATCAAGGGAAGAACACCTAGTGCAGGAGAAAGGAAAGGATATGGGAAGAGATCACCTCCCCACCACTGTGCATGTGCTGTGCCTCCTGCTATTCGTTTTCCACATGACTATTTGAGGCCAAATCCTGGATGGCAGTAGTGTTTTTCTGCAGGGAAGAGGTGGGAGCTCGTCCATCTGTGTTTGGCTATCAGTTCCCCCCTCCATGAGCTTGCACTATCCTCACCGTGTGCTCTTCAAGAAAAGTCAGTTAAGTTGCTCAGGAAAGGTGAAAATGCTCAGCTATGATGAAGGGCTGGTCTTTCTCAAGGTTCAGCTTCTCCTTTGCCTGGTAAGGATCTCAGTGGGAGAGTGACTTTCTCAGCCATGCTCAGTGGTATGTCTGCAATTGTTTCTTAACTTCTCTCTATCTCCAAGACCATGAGACCAACTAATATTGGATCCCTGGGGAGGGTTTTCTCTGTGCAGCTGTCCCTTTAACCTTTTAATGAGCTTCTAGTTTAAGCTGTTTGTGGCAAGACCCAGACTTAAATTGCAGAACGGAGATGTCACAAATTGCTTTTCAATATGCTCTGGTGATGCCTGGAGCTGCTGACAAGACCTAAAAGGGTGAGTTCTGAAAGAAAGTTTTAGTTTGTACAAGCTTTAAACTGCTTTCTCCTAGTTCAGCATCTGGTCCCACATGAGTGATGAACTGATGAGTACTAAGGAAAAAAGGAAAGTGCTTTCTCAAAGAACAGGCTCACGGCCGGTTGAAACTCTGCCAGAAGATAAAATTAAACATTATAAAGAAACTCAACTCTGAAGAAGGTAGGAAGCCTTCTTCCATGCAGTTTTCAAAGAGAAACTAAGAGAAAATGTGAAGCATGGCCGTTTGCAATCGCCTTCCATGGGATTACTGCTCTATCCCTCCTAAGCAGTCCGTGGCAGGGACTACTAGATCTGGGTAACTGGACAAGACAGATGCTCTCTCCAGTTGGTTATGACAATTCCTGTTTCCTGAGGGACCTTTGATGATTCACCCCAGGAGAGAAGTGGCCCCCAGAATGCCATCTGGGAAAGACACTGCTCCTGCAGCGCTAACAATATCAGAACCAACAAATCAAGAACCTGTTTAGGAAAAAGTGTGGCTCTTTGGTGCTCATCACCAGAGGGGCAGAGAACTCGATGCAAAAGTCCTCTCTTCTGTACCGTGACACATGCTTCTCACAAGCACTGCCACAAAAATTCTCAATCAAATCCTCTTTAATGAAAGGACGAGATGTACCAAAATATGCTTGAAGCCAGTTACATATTTTTTTGGTTATTATCTTCTTTATAAGTGTGTTCATCTGGGTGGTAAATGTCCGTGATATCGGCTATTCAGGTTGTATTCTTCTGTTAGTTATGGGAATGCCTCGATCTTATTTTACAAAGAATGTTTGATTTTCCTCCTTCCTCTGTTCTTCTCTTTTCACCCAAATTTTTGGAGATGCAGGGAGTTACTGGTCTGCAGTTAGTGACTGGAAGGTTTTGCTGAGCTTATTAAATGTGTTATTTAATTTTTATATCAATATTGATATTTGACATAAATCTAGCAGGCATGATTCTAGTGCAGATATCTAGTTATTTGCCATTTTTTTCCCCCAAAATGCATCAATCTCACCATCAATTGCAGACCAGTCCAGATTGGGATCACCTTGCTGACAGGTCTGCATGGGAAGGCGTAAGTTTTCCCTTGCTGGCTGCTGCTGGTTCATTTGAGGCTGTGTCTGTGCCACCAGCCCCCAGCTTGTCCTAAACACAGTGGAGAAGCTGGGATGGAAGACATAACTGCCAGCCTGCCACCTGCATGGCCTCTGACACCTTGGGAGAAACAGCATCATGACATGTGTGACTCAAGAATTTGGGGCTGCTGAAGAGATTATACTTTACAATTTTGGGTCATGCAGATCTAGGAGTCAGAGTGAGACACAAAATTATACATCTGTCCGTGACTTGCAGAAAGAGGCAAACCCTCTCCA
>JAYRBT010000114.1:43093358-43136240 GCA_036023395.1 Myiotriccus ornatus | reverse complement strand
TGCAGATCTAGGAGTCAGAGTGAGACACAAAATTATACATCTGTCCGTGACTTGCAGAAAGAGGCAAACCCTCTCCACAGACACAAATTCCCCAGGTCTCCAGCGGGAAGATTTGGCTGCCTACCGGCTCAGTTTTTGGAAGGGCATCCAGCTCACCATGTGGTTTCCCACTGAAGCAGTCAGACATGAGCCCCTGGGACAGGGGAAGGGAGGGCACCCTGACACCTACACTGTGCACAGCAGATCACAACTGCACCTGGGCACCACCACCTCAAGGGCCAGAAATCACTGCAAATTTGAAAGCATATAGCTCAGGTGTGGGTTCAGAGAAGAAGGAAAGTTGAGTATGAAAGGAGACTGAGAAAGAAAACCTTCACGTTTGGGTAGGCTACCAAGCAGGAGAAGGGAGCTGCAGGCTAGCAACAAAGAGCAGCAAAGTCCATAACTGCACTGGCACAAGGGAGGCAGGTCTCCTTGTCCCTGACAAAACGAGAACTCTATTCTGACAGGACACAGCTCTGTACCTTGTTCCTGACTGATGCTTGGAGGCTGCATGTTTATTTATCTTTTAAATTCAAAATCTCTATGATAAACACCAGGTAGCACACAACACTGTGTTTACCATCGCTTCTCCTGTGAACAGATTTCTTAATTGTCTTGAGTGATGACTGTATATTGCACTAACGCTCCCAGTCCCCACGAGAGATCTCACGCTTGCCTGGCTTTCCTGCAGGGGTTTGCTAAGAGCAGATGGTTTTGGTCTCAAAGGCTGCATTTTTTTCTAGCAGGAGGAACAGTTACGGACCAGCAGCTGAGCGGTCCCCAAGGCAGGTGCGGGACTGTCTCTGGAAAGAGCCTTCTGGCAGAAGTGGGAATGGATCATGGCTTGGGCTGCTGCCTGGTGAGAGAGCAAAGGCCCACAGGACAGGAACAAAGCACAGCAGGCTGGGTGCAATCCACTCCTACAATAGCACATCTGAACTTTAAGTTTATTTAAAACAATATTTCACAGTAGGAAAAAGACTTGATGAGTTCTCACTCATCTGAGAACTTTACCTTCCTATCTTTCACAACAGTGCCAGCTAATCAGGCAATTTTTATGTATAACAATGAACAACCCTTTCCCAGAATGATTTTCTGTGCTCCTGGTGCAATTTTCTTTGTTATATTGGACAGCTCTCAGAGAAATGATTATATTCACTCTGCAAATGAGGAAGATGAGATACAAAAAACTTATGTGACCAGGTCAGGACACAATTACATTCACAGAAACAGGTAAGAAAATTCTGACAGCTGAGTAAGATCACTTGTTCTTTTTTTCATGGCACCAACACTAGCTCATTCTCGAGCATATTGCACTGGGTAGGGGCATTTATTGTTGGTGCCGTTTGTTTTCTGTACTTGTTTCTCATAAAATGAGCACTAACAGAGATCCACCAGTCTTGAGACTATGCAAATAATTATTTAACCTATTACCAATGGTTATGGTCATGTGGGCACATACATATTTGTACACGAACTCTGCATATGGAAACGACACAAAGCAGCTGCTTTTGAAGTGTCATATTTTAAGTGATTTTTTAAAAGCAAATGTCTAAGGAATGTCTCCTCAAGCCTCTAAAAAATTCAAGTGCACATATTTTGACTAATCTCTTGCCAAAGTTTGTTTTTAATTGGCATTTTTTACATTTAATTACCATGTATAAGTGCAGAAATACAAATCAAACCACAAAAATCCCCCTATTTTATTTCACACTTATAATAAGTTACAGTAAAATTATCAAATGCATAGATTTTTTTAACAAACTTGGAAACCCTTTGTCTTGAGCAGGGACAGTTGCATTTTTGCATCGAAACCACTCTGCAATAAAGCTATTTCCAAAAACACCTCCTATTCTTAGACTAGGGAATAAACTTAGTGAGATGCTCTTTCTTAAAAATAGTAACAGTATATGCTCAATAAAGCAGCAGGGGTAACCACAAGGGTTTCCAGCAAAATGATCTGACTTGTATATGGCAAAGCCTTTCCACCAACATTTTGGAGACAAAGTTTTGTGAACAAGTTCAACCTCTGAGTTCCACAAATTCTAAACTTGAAATGCCTTTGAGTGCTTACCATTATGATGCTCCTGGGACTCATTTCAGGAGCACCAAACACACCTCATCCTTGTTGACACACTGGGAATTAGGAATGCTTTTTGAAGGTTGGGCTGGCAGCATCTCAAAAATCAGTTGCCTGCTAATGAGTTGCCACATCTGACAAATTGATCCTGAATTTTTTAAGGCCTTTCAATTACGAAGCTGTTGCCCACCTGATCCTGTCACTGCTTACAACATGCCCTACCACCAACTTTAATGGCCTTTATAGTGGCCCGAGGGAGAGGGTTCTGTACCTTAATACAAGCCTCCCCTCAGGGATGGAAAGGCACAGCCAGTCTGTGAGCACATTAGAGGTTTAACACTTTGGTGTCCTGAAGGCAAAGCTATCTATGAAAGACTCCTATGGCTCTGTGGTAAAGGATATATGGAGTGGAGGGCAGTGGGATGCCGGTGAGGGTTAAACTAATGTCCTGAGAAACAACAAAGTGTGAAATTGTGAGACAGTGGCTTTAAGGAGGGAATAATGCATGGTAGCCTAAATCCAGCCAAATCAGCAGCCTCCAAAAATACTGAGAGGTGGCTTGTCTTTCTCTCTTCTGTAGCCCCAGACTCTTTCTGGTGCAGTAGTCAGAGTGAAAGCTTCACAGAAGCATGGGCTTTAAACTGTGTGTGATGAGCAGTGCTCAGCAGCCACACACAGTTGTCTTGACCCAAGAAGGAAAAACCCACTGTTAGGGGTGGCAGTCAGTACCAGGGCTGTAAGTGGGGTGGAGTACCACATGCAGATGGGAAGGCATGGTATGGTGGCATGCTTGCTCTGGAGCGATGGCTTAGTCTCCTGCCTGAGGCACAGGTATAAAAATAAGCATAATTTTCTCAAGGCCTTACTAGCAGCAGACTAAAACCTGCTCCAAGCACCAGTGCATTTATTTTTTTCCTGAAAGGTTTAAATGTTTGTTAGTCGTCGTGTTATGCTGAGTAAAAAGAAGTATAGTCCTCTACCAACTGGACAAAAATATCGTGGGTGGCAGATAAGCAAGCTTGCCTGCTCCATCCTCCCCATCCTTTCTGGATAGGTAAGTGTGTCTCTAAACCTGTTTCACTCTTACCATGCAAGCAGTGGTATGTGGAAACATACCACTTGCTCTACAGCACCCTCACTGATATTAGCGAGACATGTTTGAGCCATGAGATCTGACAGAGGTTGCAGCACTTCCTTCCCCTTGTTTCTGAGGTGCAGATCACCAGAGTGCAACACAGCATTGTGAATGAACAGAATATCTTCAGAATGGGGATCCTTGGAGGACTTACTCCCAGTGACCCTTGTCCAGCTGTTCTCTGCCAAGTGTGATTTGATGCAATATCTCACTGCTGCCAGCTCTTACCTTTCATCCATAGTCTTGTGATAGCTGATGATTTAATGAGAGGATAGCTGTGGAAACAAGAGGTTACCTGAACAGCTGAGGGCTACTTTTTAGATTGTTTGTGGGTTTTGTTGGTTTTGTGGGTTTTTTTCCACAGCAAACACATTTCTGATTTTCGCAGGAAAACAAACAAAAAATCAACCAACCAAAAAACAAAACAGAACAAAACCACAATTAACAAACTGTGTTTGAAAATACTGCAGTCTTTTGTTTTGCGGACTTTTAAGCCTGTCTGACTGTTTAGGGGAGAGAAAAGGCTGGGTACCAAAACGGGGAGGAATGTAGGATCAGGAGGAATGCAGCTAGACAGAAAAATCTCTCAAACTTCTGAGGAGAACTTCAGGGATTTTGAGAAACAAGCCTGTTTCACATAAACTGCCCTCACACAGTGGTTTCATTTAATGCTGCAGCCTTGTTTTTTGGCTACCTTGTCTGGCCTACTGCTTAATCTCAACCTAGCAAATGTGGATGTGTGGATGTGTAGCAGCAAATGGATACCATTGTTTCAGTAAATCTTTATTACAATGTTTGTGGGTAGTGCAAAGGAAGGGACGCTGAAGGATTCCAGAAAGGCGGGGGTTTCAAAGGCTCTGCAGATTACTTGCAGAATAGATTCACCACAGATCTGATGACCCATGACGCTGGTGGGTTAACCACTGCAGCTGCTGCAGTGGCTTATCTGCGGTGGTGTCCCAAAGGCAGATGTTTGTGCTGCTGAGCTGCTGGACATCTACATTGCATCAGGACAGATGAAGAAGGAGCACACTGCAGACAGGTTGCCTAGATTATTTGCTCTGTTTGACTGAGACCTTTGATGTTAGATCAAAACCAGTTTGCTCAAATGTGATTTTTTTTTTTTTTTTACAAGGGTCTGGCTGGAGGTATTCATTCATTGACCTGCATGCACAGTCATTTCTTTGAGATCTATGTAAAAAAGGCATCAGTGAACAGATAAAGATATACAGATAGACAAATGAGAGCTGGCTGGAATTGCTTTAGCATATTTTTTTTTCACTCTTCAGACTTTTTAAAAAAGAATTTTAAAAATCCAGGAGCTCTAAAGGGGAATTGAAATCTCATAGTGGAAACTTGCAGCATCAGTCTTAGCTAACAAAATACACCAAAACAACTCCCAGAGAGCCAGAGAAGACAAGAGCTGGAGTGTTCCTCTCTTTGCACCCGAGTTCATTCCAGATTGAAGACTCCATCTCCTCAGTCACTGGTGTAGTATTCCCCTAGGACCACCAGTACAGGAGATGGTATCATTTCGTGCAGCAGTAAATCCTGTGGCTTGGAAATACCAGTTTCAGAATGATAAAGACAATTTCTGGATGGGGTATGTATGATCCTAAATCCTGTTAGGATATAAACAGTGAGTGAACTTGATTTTTTCCATACAAAAGCTGAAGTAAGTATGGCTAAGGCTAAAGCATTGATATTCTCACTTAGAGGCAGTAACATTGCCTCTGTGTGTATATATATATATATATATATATGCTGTCTATAGCTGCATTGGGATATCTCTAGTTAAATCCATGTAGATTGGCACACCTGTGTAGCAAAAAGCTACAAGGCTGTGTCCTGAAAGCCCTGTAAGCTGTTAGAAACTCCCCTGTTCAGTAGCAGCATGAGGAGCACCTTGTGGCCTATGGGCCCCTACACTGCAAAGTGTGTCCCAGTTCAGCATGTCCCAGCCTCTCAGGGGAAAGAGCTAGATCCCTGTGGCATCATAGACCACACCTGCCATGAGTGATGGACCGGCAGAAGGTGTTTTCAAGACAGCAGAAGTTACTCAGAGGGCAAGCACTGTTTCTAAGTCAGTTTTCTGCTATGCGCAGGTCACACAGATTTCACCTCAGCATGCTCTCTCTCCAAGAACTTGGAAGGCTCATTTCAGAGAGATTAATGAGGGCTTTTTTAAACTGCTGAACTTGCCTTAGTGTGTCCTCGATCTGGCCACGACCTTATATTTCACTGGAACCAAGGCAGGTTACTTCCTCTATCTGTCCTTGGCTGAGAGCAACCTCAAGGTGTTCGACAGTACCACCGGTGGGCTGTGTTCGTCATTCCCTAATGCAGCTGACACCGTGATACATTTTCTGTCAGGTGAAATTTAGAGGCACATTAACCTGCTTGATGGGAGCACTGAGTCACAAACAGCTCCTGAGGGGAAACTGTCCCCTCAGTCCTAACTGTGGCTGCAGTTTGATACATCTGCTGATTGTATTCACAGTCTCACAGATATTCCCCACCAAAAACCATAAAAATACATAACCTTCCTAGAAACACCACTGGCTTTGCTGCCTGAATTTTCTAGGCGTTTCTGTCTTCTTTAAGCAACCAAAAGCAAAATCAGCTTTGAGACTCTCTTTTCGTGCCTGCTATTCTGCTTGTAATTTCAGAGTTGTTTGATGTACATCATGAGGGCTGGTAGTGAGCAATTCATGGACTCCAGAGCCAAATCAAGAGTCAAGAAGAAATTACCTTTCCCTGGCTGAACTTTCATATGCCTGTGTGTCCTACAGAGTTTCCAGCTCTGCTAGCGCTGGTGTTGGACCTGGTTGTGTTGCCATCCGTGGCTGTGGAGGGGCCTGGCTTGGCATCTTTGCGCTTAGTAGCTCTGCAGAGCAAGAGGGTGCCCTGGGGTCCTAGCTGTGGCACAGTGCAGGGACTCCTGTACCATTTTCCTTCAAGGACTGTCTCTTTCCCAGCTGGTGCACCAGTGAGACATTGCCACTCAGCTGATCTCCATCAAGCCCAGAGAGGAGCCTGAAAGTGATCTGAGCATACCAGGCAGCTTAGGAAGAGCAATTGGTACTGGTTATCTCTAGTCATTTGCTTTAGGAGAGTCATTCGTAGTTGGTAGTGATGGCTATTATCAGAGATGTTTGAAGCCAGAGTCAACAGTACCGTCAGTATCTTTAACTGAAAGTGACCATAGTTGGAAAGAAATCTTCCTGTAAAGTATCATGTTTCCTGGTTCAGATTCATCTTATAGCCAGCAGTGTAACCAAGCCACATTATTCACTTTTCTCTTTCTCTTCTCTCATTCTATGTACTTGTATGGCTCTTGTCACACTCATATCTGAGTGTCTCTCCCTCAGTGGAATTTAAGAGTAAAAATAACTCTCTGTCTCCTTTCCCAGGCTGGAGAATGCTTCCAGTTTACAGTTTCCTAAAAGAGCGCTAAACATACTTTATCCCAAAAGAAACTTTTTCTTTGACATGAGTATGTGCTGGGAAAGTTCCATCAAAAAACAGATGAAGGTAAAAAGAAGAGGGAGAGATTGTAGGAACTGGGTCTGGTCCTAGACATATAATAGGAATGTGATTTCTGTTAAGTTTGTGTAATCTTTAATTACACCAAGGTACTAAGGAAATATTTACCTGCACTAGTTCACCTATTTA
Organism: Myiotriccus ornatus; assembly: GCA_036023395.1. Lineage (NCBI taxonomy): Eukaryota > Metazoa > Chordata > Aves > Passeriformes > Tyrannidae > Myiotriccus > Myiotriccus ornatus. The sequence goes on along the minus strand of JAYRBT010000114.1, from coordinate 43,129,308 downwards.
ATTCAAGTGAAGGATGTTTTGTGATGAATTAGTTAATGCTGTAGGCCTCTATGAAGATGCAAAATGCTGCATCTGTGCTTTGTATTATTTTCATTATTATTGTTATTAAAAGTGAATTGAATAATGTAGTAAAGGTGCTGCAGAGTAATTAAAAAGAAACATTTTTTCTGTCTATTTAGGGGAATGAGTATAGAACGATTAATGCCTCCTATAAAGAATTGGCAAACCGTTAACTGCATTTGCTGTAGGGAGATAAGTGTTTATTTCCTGGCAAAAGACCCTCTTCTAGATAGACCCATCCGTTAGACACTTCCAGTTAAATTGAACAACATGTTTCTTTTTAGAGATTTTTTACTGCTTGCTACTGATGTTAACAATTGCTATGAAAAGAATTGTAAATCCTAAGTACTTGAAAGTAGTGCCAGTATAAAGGACGGTATTAGTCTATAAAGCCACCTGGTAAGACCTTGAACTGAAAGATCGGGAGATGTTTGCAACTACACTTCCAGTGTAAGAAAGTGCTCTTTGATCAATTTATGCCACCACTTTTCTACCCTTACAGTCATTTCTACCTTGTCACTCCAGCTTCTCAGGAAGTTACACAGGCCTCTATGCTGATTCTATGTATGATCCCATGTACCCCAGGCAAACTTCCATTGGCATCAGTAGTATATACAGGGCAGGGGATGTGCACACACAACATGATGAAAACTTAGTCTGTGTAGCCAGTACTTTGTACTAGCAATGACACATCTTCAGAGGAAGGTGCAAAGAACTGTGCCTTTGTGTTTGAAACAATACCTTCAGAGTGGCTGGAGACACAGGCATCTAGGTTGGATTTTCAGATGCTCCTTAGTGCCTAACTCCACAGACTGCAGCAAGTGGGGAGAAGTTAACAGAACAATTAACAGATGTTTTTGATCACCCATGTAGAACAAGGGTCAAAGAACCTTAGAGTACTTTTCTAGAGCAAAACATGGAAGGACAATTACATACTGATTTACCTATAATGGAAATCCTATTTAGAAAAACACGTGCCCTTGTGTATACGGCCATTTGCTAGGAGAATTGTTACAGCATATTTTCCTTAGGTATCTCTGATATGTAGATGCCTACTTAGTGGCAACATGCACTCTTTATAAGACAGCCAAATCCCCAGGTGATTCAAATTTGAAGGATGCAACTCAGCTGACTGATGTGTGTAAGAGCGCAACTGAAATCAAAGAGCTCATCTTGGAGAGCTTTGCAATGTATCCCTTTCAGGGAAGGCAGGGAGGAACCCACATTATTCTCTGGGAGTGCACAGCAAGCTCACCAAAATTGAATTAAACCTTTGAAAGCAATCACTAGCCTGTTATATCTGAGTGGCTGAACCCTGTGTGAGGTTACATACAGAAAGAAGTTATTTTGCATTAGCAAAGCTGATTAGATTTTCATATTTTACTCTTTGTTGTGACCTTGGCTATGCATTAAACAACAGCAAGTGTGAACTCACCAGGGCTTGCTCCTTGGGGAGAAGTGGAAAGAAGTATGTGATAAACTCCTGATTCTGCCATTATATGGGAAAAGACTCTCACAACCAGCACTCCTCCATTCCCATATACTGTGCCTGTGGCCAGGACTCTCTTAACCCTTTTTCTTGCTTAGGTCACATCAACATAGCACAAGACATTTTCAGAGTGGACTTGAACCTTAATTGAATGTTGGTTAATGTTGGTTCAGGGTCCTTGATAAAATGAGGTTTTGGTATTTGCTACTGAACCGGCTTGATGTAATAAATAACAGGAATATATTCATGAGTAAGGTATAATCTGAAAAGTCTCCTCAGGACTTCTCTGTATGAAAGCATTAGTACTTCAGTCCCAGGAGCTGGATCCATAGTCCTTCACTGGGCTGTTGACCTGAAGAAGTCAGGATAAAGCAGAGCAGCCTCAGAGTATGAGGGCGGCTGGACTGGTATGGAATTGTTAGTATGCCTATTCCTCAACATCAGTATTTACTGAGGCTCTTATTACCACACATCTCTCCTGGAGAATTTTGCCACTCTGCCAGCTCCAGCCATGCTCTGGATACCCCAGGCCAGCAAAGGGGACTCCGGCAGCTACTCCCAGCACCAGCCAGGTCTTGTGGTGGGACTTCACACTGAATCAGCGGCAATTGCTTCTTCTCATGTATCTTCATGTCACAAGTACCCCACGCATCTGATCCTGTACCAGCAATTTGAGACCAGAAATCACTTTGCTTCAGCAAGAATGTGTGTTTGTCTAGTGTTTCTGAGTTTGGATATTCCTTAAATGCGTTCTTTCCTGGCTTCATTCAATTAAGCTTGCTAGTTAATAAAAACTCACACCTCCAAACCTTATACTTCCTTAGTTTAGGAATGCTTTGGTGTCATTAAGTGATGGGAGACTTGGCTGACATTCAATGTCTCTCATTTTGGGTGAACTCTTAAAAAACATACTCTATAAAGAAGTTGACTGAGCTGCAGGAGGAAAAAAAATAAAAGGGAGGTGGGGAAATGGCATCACAAACAAAACATATTCTTCTCTCCAAAGAAATAAATTCACACTATGAATTACTCCAGTAAAACTAATCAGTTTGAATTCATACCTTTGTTTATGCCACTGTAAGTTTTCCAAGTAGACAACCCCATATAGGGAAGTTACATTTTACATTATAATGAGGTTACAATGTGCTAATCCCCTTGGACTGAAGCAATTATCACCTGATTGCTAGGTGTTAAATGCTGCATTACAAGGGGATTATTTTCTCTTTTGTTCTTACTGAGGTCTGGTCTACCCACAAATTCACACTGGTTAAACTGATTCAGGAGGGAGTTTTGCATTTTGCTGCTTTTGAATCAGTTATGTATTGCATTATTAAGACTGGACTCAATGACAGTTCCCTTGATATGTTGTAATTCAATGTAGTAAAATGATTATTTCTGTGCTACCTGGCCATTTACCATTATTCTCTAGCCTCAGTTTTTTTGATTTTATTAGTAGCACATTTTATTTTATAGTTGGGCATTTTCTCTTCCACAGCCTAGCTTTTAACCACGCATTGAAGCACAGTTAAATACTATAAATGAGGAAATTTTGAGACTTTTTGAGTCTCTGGAATAAAACAGTGAATGTTGGTGCTACAAAAAGTAGGTCAACAATCTGCCCTTTTTCCCCCCTTATCACTTAGAGCAATAAAATAGTGCCAGGGGACACCTGGTTGTCAGAGATGCAGTCTTTTGAACAAGCTATAAGCATCTAGCTCCCACGTCAATCCTCACAGCAGTAATGAAAGGTTGCTGCCTTGAGTGTCCTGGGTGAGATCCAGCTACATTATTACAGTTTACATGTCTCAGTTTCCTTATAACTTCTTTGTACGAAGAACTGATCACAAACTTTTCGTGCAGACGTGTATCGAGTTTAGAGGCATCCGTCTACCACTTCAGAGCAGACTGTGGTCTGGTGATGGTTGAGTGAGCTGTACCCGTACACACGTCGCACACCAACACGCACTGCTCCTCATCTATAGTCTCAACACAGACAAGGACAGAAACACCCACTCCAGCGTGTGCTTCAGATCTTGTATCCTGAGCTGGCCCTTTGCTGTTCACTTCAAAGCTGAAAGATGTGTTACGGCATGAGCCATTGTGACCTATTCTGCCGAGTGTGTTCATAACGCTGCTGGGCACAGCTCTTGAATACATCTCCTCCTGCCTTTCTCTCCACACTTCCTCAAGGTTGCAGGACAGACATTATGTCTTTAGCCAGGCAATTCATGACTGTGCACAGTTGTATTGGACTTGCCCAACGTTTTGAGAACATAGTCTTATTTGGAGGAAAGACACCATATATACCATAATTTGTTCCCATCATTTGTTGTTTGTAATGTATCCAAAGACTCCTTAAAGACCAATTATATTGTGCCTATTGTTTCAAGAACTTGGAAAAGCTTCTGTGAAGTATCTCAAATAAAAATAGAAATTTTTTGTGGCTGTACAAATGCTCTTTATGAGTCTGAGTCCTGCAGACACTGTTAAGAACAAAGTTGATGCCAGAAATCTTCATAAAACCATCTTGAAACCCACTTCTTTTTCTTACTCAGTCACACACTTAATATAATCAATGTAAGACCAGCACATTTTAAAACAATCTCAGACTTCAAATAGGTCAGTAATAATAAGTAATAAATAATAAGTAAGAAATCAGAGTTTACCTTGCAGATTCCTACTGATTTCATGGTGCTTACAACCTAGGTGCTGTTTTTCCCTGCTGGATAAGCAACATGGCAAGATTCACCAAGGCTTCCTAATACTGCCGTTCTATGTGGTGACTCAAATCAAAAGTCAGTCCAATTTAGACAGCAGATTAAGATGCATTTGCAGTTGGTTTGTACCACAGGAGTACAGCAAGCTTCCTGCACTGGCTTGTGTATTATACTGTGAGCTGTGGCACATCAAAATCAGGGACATACAATTCTCAAACAAGCTCCAATACTTGAGAAGCCCTGAAGGGTGCAGGCCCCTTCAGAGGGAATGCAGTCAACATTTTGAACAGGTAATATCACCTTTAGCAAAGGTCTAAAAGAGGCATAAAGGATGTTGGCTGAACTCTCTGTCATCTCTTTCCACCTTAGCTGAATCATGAAACAAGGCAGAGTGTGGCCAGGATTGGGTGCCATCACAGCAAGTGTTTATCTGTGGAAGGTGTCTCTGAGCATGCAGCAAAAAGACTGGCCTTTGCCCCTGGCAGAGTTCCCTGCTGCTGCTTCTGGGGAGTAAGCAGGAAGGAGGGAAAGGAGCTGACAGCACTGAAAAGAGAAGTGTTACTCAATTATTTTGGTACACTCTGCCCCCTCTCTCCCCCAGCCACTTCTTGTGATGGAAGTCATTCAGTCTCTCCTTCCTAGGAGGGCATAAGTAGGAAAGCATATTCCACCCCTAAGGAGAAACCTGAGCCACCTCTGGCACAGGGAGGAGAGCAAAGGGAAAGGCCAATCTAAAGTAGCTGATGACTGAGCTGAAGTCAGGGAAGGCATGTGACAACATATAACCAAAAAACCGGCATTTTATCTGGATATCTCCTTCACCCGCACACTTCACTATCACTATTATTTAATTAGGAGCTGTGCAACTGCAGATTTCTCACTTGCAAAATAAGAAGGAATGATAAACACACCATGTGGTAGGTAAGCAATTTGCTCACAGGTCGAGCATGGACAGTAATAGTGAATGGGGTGACATCAGACTGGCCACCTGTCACTAGTGGAGTTACACAGGGCCCCATCTTGGGCCCTGTGCTCTTCAACATCTTCATAAATGACTCGGACACAGAACTGGAGGGGATACTAAATAAGTTTGCAGGCAACATAAAACTCAGAGGAGCTGTTGACTTCCTCAGTGATAGGGAGGTCCTGCAGAGAGACCTGGACAAATGAGAGGACTGGGCAATCACCAACTATAAGAAGTTGAACAAGGGAAAGTGCCAGATTCTGTACCTGGGATGGGGCAACCCTGGATGTTCACACAGACTGGGGAATGAGATGCTGGAAAGCAGTGCCATGGAAAAGGACGTGGGGGTCCTTGTGGATGTCAAGTTGAATAAGAGTCAGCAGTGCCCTGGCAGCCAGGAGGGCCAACCGGGGGAGCATCAGGCAAAGCACCACCAGCTGGTCGAGGGACGGGATTGGCACACTCTGCTCTGCATTGGGGCGGCCTCACATCAAGTACTGTGTGCAGTTTTGGCCACCACAGTGTAAGAAAGATATAAAGCCATTAGACAGTGTTCAAAGGAGGGCTACAAAGATGGTGAAGGGCCTTGAAGGGAAGCCATATGAGTAGCAGCTGAGGTCACTTGGACTGTTCATCCTGGAGAAAAGGAGACTGAGGAAAGACCTCATAGCAGTATACAACTTTCTCATGAGGGGAAGGACAGGTACTGGTCTCTTCTCTGTGGTGACCAGTGACTTGACCTGAGGGAATGGCCTGAAGCTGTGTCAGGGGAGGTTTAAGTTTGATATTAGAAAAAGGTTCTTCATCCAAGGGGTGGTTGGGCACTGGAACAGGCTCCCCAGGGAAATGGTCATAGGACCAAGTCTGACAGAGTTCAAGAAGCATTTGGACAATATTCTCATGGTGTGACTTTTGGGGGTGGTCCTGTGCAGGGCTAAGAGTTGTTGGATTCAATGATGCTTGTGGGTACCTTCCAACTCAGTGTTTTCTGTGATTCTGTGATTATTATTTTTTCCTTAACTGTTTTGTTACTTGAGCCGCATTTCATCTAAATCTAGTAGGAAGCCAAAACTCTAATTGTGAGCACTGCTGAAGGATTTTTTTCTTCTACTGATTAATGATGGCAAATGAAACCCTGACTAGGCCCCTGCCTTTTGGCTCGCAATAAAGCCCAGAGTGCCATGTATCTTGTATGTCTTCCCCAAAGGGTTGCCTAGTTGGTCCATTTTATTAAGGAATGCAACAGGGATGGTCATATTTGGCAACCAAGCGTTTACCAAAATCCTTAACTCCAACAGATGGAAGAGAAGGAGGAGGATGGAGCAGGAAAGTCATAGAACCAGCTGTGATGGAGGCAGGAGGAAGCAACATCTGTAAATGATTCACAGCCCACTACTTCAGGTCTTTGCTGGTTTTCCTTCTGCCTGCCCTACCTGTCCCACCACCCTGGGAACTCAAGCTGGCTTCTGGTGCTCCTGCCAGGTATGGAAGGTAACAGTATATGAGAAAGTGAAACCCTTTTAACAAGGACAGTCATTGTCCCCATCCTGCCTATTTCCGTGGTGGCAGGAGGAGCAATAATACTGGTTTTATGGATCCCCACATACCTGGGGAGCCTTTGACCAGTGTTGACTGCTCCCTCCTATGTTCCCTGCTTCTTCCATGCCTTAAAGCTGCTCCCAGGCTGACTGGTGAACATTTCTAGAGCAAATTCTGCTGACCGTGGTCTATAGCTAAGTGCTTTTCACTCTGGTTAAGAGCAAGGCAGATAATTAGCATACTCCTTTGCTAATACTCCCTTCAGATGGCTGGAATTCCTGGTCAAACATTGTTAAATCCATGGCAGCCTGCACATGACACAATCTTTCCAAAGGTCATCATTTTCCAAATGGTTTTGTATGTCTGGCTTGTGGCACTAGTTTTCTGATTTGCAGGGACAATCTTTAACTTCTGTTCTTGTAAACTTCATGCAGGCTTTTGAGCCTCTGGCACTACTCAGAGACAGGCCATCGTGCCTGAAATTGGGACTGAACAGCTGATGGCACCCCAAAGGAAGGAATAGAAATTCATGGAAATGTGACTATAAGTGCGCAATGAGCTTTATTCCAGGCATGTGAGAACAATGCTCTAGAAATCCTCAGGTTCTGCCTCTGCAACAGAGTCTCAGGGACTGAATGTTGATCATCAGCTCATACTGAAAGGTATTTTAACCTCTTGAGTTTATTTATAGCTCAGGGAAACCTTGTTCTTGCCCTTTTTCCTTCAGAACTTGTAATGATTCAGTGTTCTGTGACTGTGAACTTTCATCTTTTCAGAGTCATAAACTCCCTGTTCTGCTGCAACATTATTGAAAGGAGCAGTTCTCCTTGCTCCTGTCATCTCTCGTGCACTAGGTCTGGATGAGGGGCCTCGCAGTTGGACAGCAAGGTAAATGATATAGCGCTAAAACAAGGACATCACATTTAGCCATTGAGGTAGAAAATTATCTGTTTCCAGACTGAAAATCCTTTTCTTTTTTTTTTTTTCTTCTTCTCAATATTGACTGTTACAAACAAAGGAAAGCTGTGGGAGAACCATAATTGCAATTCATATAGATATCTTCAGTGATGAAATTTCCTTCTGTCAGACTGCAAAGAAGAAAGATGAAATCCTCAGCTGGAGGTGCCCCCAAATTAGTTGAATGGACAACTGGTTTACATTAAATTTCAGAGGCCTGCAATTTCAAAATTACAGTAGGCCTGAGTTCAGATCTTTTTTTCCTGTTATTATTCCTTCTGAAGTATCATGCAAATGCCTTCATCTAGAGTCCTTTTTTGACAGAGGAACTGCGAGCTCTGTTGTGGCCACTGGTTCTTGTGTTCTAAGGCTTTGGTTCAACAGTGTGTGTTTTGCACCATTGTACAGCACGTGGATCTACTCTAGGATTAAAAGCAGAGAAGCCCATAGAATGAAAGAGGAAATGGCAAGAGATATGGCATTGTTATCACCTTCTCTGGAACTTGCAGGGTTAAGGAGTGCTCCCCTTCATACGTGCCTGTAGGTTTTCTTTTGTGCCTGCTTTCCAAGAGGTCCTTTATTCACAGTGAGCCCCGAGAAAGCAGCTCCTGGAAGTGGGTCAGCACAGCTTCTGTGATCCTGAGCTGCCTTCTCTTCCTGAAAGGGCTGTGTTGGGAAGCAGGACATCCATACCAGGACCCTTGCTCATTAAGTCACACAACTTTGGCTGAGGAACCTGTTGTCATGTGTCACTTAACTCTGGATAAATTTAACTACTAGATGAAATTTAAAGAGGAAATATTTGCAATAATGCAATAGAATACAAACATAAAGCAATAAAAATCTCACTGTTTATATTTACTGCTATTCTTCAGCTATTTTTTGTATTTCTTTCTTCTTATGTTAGGCACCAGAATCTCCCTTTCTTGACATCAGATGGAGTTTCTTTGTCAGATATGGCTGTTGCCACTATTGCCTCCTGTTACTCCCCATTTGCCCAAGGAAGACGGTAGAGGGAAAAAGCTAAAACTGTTTTGCTATGCCATCCCAAGCTCAAATACCCCAGTTTTGACGTAGCTTACTTGAAAAAGCTGTCTTCTAAACATTTGTGATTAGTTTCTGGGCTCTACATGGCTTCATATAAAAAGAATTATCTTCTTTCTTCCCTCTTCCTCAAGATCCTTTCACTAAAATTTTTTACCTATGCCTTAAATAGCAAAATCCTAGCTCTGGAATATTGTCTTTGTCATTGTCTTCTGCAGACAAACAAACCACTGCGCCTATATAATTCTTCTCACTAGGTTTAAAGCCATTGTTTTTCTGGTTACCATCTTACAAAAAAAAAAAAAAGAAGAAAAGCAGATCATGCTGAGCAATACCAAACACTACTCTCTACATTTTAGTTTTGATAGATATTATCACAGATACTATGTGAAAAGCCATCTCAACTTATACCACATGCAGGAAAGAAGCAGCCTTGCTTCATTGTCTGTATATGGATTTTTAAGCAAGATGTTACATCTGAGATTGCATTTATCCAAGAACTGATTAGTATGTGAATAAGAGTTACTAACAAGATGGCAGAAATTAAAATCTATTCATACTTTTGAAAGACAGATGTGTAGGCACTGCAGTGCTCCATTCCATGCTCTGACACCTTCTCTCTTTCTCTTGAATAATCTAATAATAACTGAAGTTTCCACTCCAAAAAGCCCTCTGCATTAATCATTTGGTCTGTCGAGATCTCATCTCAATTATTGTCAGTCTTGCATCTCTGCAACTAGGAAATTACATTAAAAGTTACTTCGAAGTGATGTCAGAGTGCAAGAGTTGAATGGAGAAGGGGTAGCTGGGCTTTACTCTGTATCAGCAAAGCATCCTCTCCAGGACAGTGCTGAGCTGGTATGCAGTACTGTTTCCAAGGGGAAAAAAAAATTAATGCAATCAATTTACTTCAGGTTTTGCCTTGTCTCAAAAATTATTGAGTCATTAATCTTAGCAATGTCATGGTGTTGTCATTCACTGAATTAAATTAAACAGGAGCTCACCACTGGAAATCTGTGTGTTCTTCACATGCAGTAATAGCCTTCTTGACCGTAATGAATGGAGTTCCCCTTGCTGAATTAGGGAGAATTTAAAGGAAAGGAGCTAATGAAGATGAATAGGGTAAACTGCTTCAGAATACTACATCTTGCACACACCTAACCCTGATAGTACTGGGGCAAATTCTTCTTATATAGGCATAGGCGTTAAATGGAAATGCAAGTTCACAAGCTTGATTCCAGGGTCCCTAGCTCTTATGCTCTTCCATTCTCTAATTTCCATTTTCACTGAGCTAGTGAACAGTCTAGAGCAAGAGTCCAAGGGCTTTCATGCACAAGGGCACCCAGCTGCCTTCCCCTGAAAGCTGTGCTGTAAAGTGACTTTGTGCCCTTGTGTCATGGTAGCCACTGTTGAAACAGCACGGAATTGCAATGCAGAGAAGTGTTCATCAGAGGAGCCGAGCGCTGATGCTCTGAAGGAAAACTAGCAGGTCTGAAGAGAAATTGGAAAAAACAACATATGTCAATAGGTTAATTGAGCTGAAGCTAATTTACACTGCATGAGCAAGCAGAAGTTTCTGTGATGCCAGACAAGAGTGGGATTAACATGGAATATCAATGCAATTGCATTACATTAGATCAATAGATCATCAGGGAAAAAAGAAAATCTGATCATCTCTAAGGGAACTGCCAGAACAAAAAGTCAGATAGGAAACTTGGCTTTGTCCAGCAAATTGAAATTATGTCACTGGGAATGCTACAAAAGATGGCATGCAGAGTCTGATGAAGGAAAAGCACAGTTGCTGACTGCCATGGAATGCTTGTTGGGGATCTTGGGGTCACCTCTATTTCACACAAGAGCATGGTGCCAGGAATCCCAGGCTACCACTGACTGATCTCTGGCCACCTTAAGACACAGGCTGCAGGCTATTAGCAATAACAAATGCTAGTTTGATTCCCTAAGAATATATAGGTGGAAGATAACAGGGCTGCACATAAGGTAATTAGTCTTGCCTGTCAGCAGAACTTATCAGCTATAGCAGTAGTGATAGTATAATGGTATAACAATAGGGCTTCTGGTTTTGGATGCTGTGGGATGGCGTGGATGGGTGTCTGTGATCTACCTGTGCAGTATGCAGCACTCATGCTATCTCATGCACCAAACTCAGCCTTAAATCCAGTCCTTACGCTTTTAAGTGCTATATGCAAAATGTATGCTGGATACACGAGGCACTTTTTGAGCTGTTTCCCAAAATTACCAATATGAAACAGGATCACCACATGTACTGGCTGTATTGCCATAGTGTCATGGGGCTGTGTAGAGCCACTGGTAGGCAGTGTAGATGCACAAGCCGAAGATGGTTCCGGCTTTGTCTCTGAAGACCTTCCTTCAAAAGAAACCTAAGTGGAGGAAGGGACAGAGCACACAGGTACATACACACAGAGCTTACTAGGAACATGTAAACATGGAATACAGTAAATTACTACAAAACAATTCCACTCAATGTGTGATATTAATGCACCTAAATTAGAGGGTATAGAGTGTGTTAAATCCTCAGGTGAGTAGTTTCATTCAGATGTGTATTACATTTGCACTGCAGCATTCTCTTTAGAGGATGATGCTCTTACCAGAGGAGGGCATCTGCATAGGAGCTGAATACACTTTAACTTTTGTTTCTTGACTTTGTACCATTAACTGACTTGTTATCCTGAATACACCTATGAAGGATGAAATTTTGTTATCACTGCAGCTCTAATCTTCACAAGTAAGACCCACTGGTATTATGGACCAAAGAGACGAGGGCAAGTTATCTCTCACACTGTGCTCCTGTGAGCAAGAGGTATGACTTCAGTTGCAAAGGCAGTGGTGGTTGTGTGATTGATAGTGCCCCACTTCTGTGTAATAAAAGGAATAGAAAAAGAATATCAAGACTTGAGGAGCTTTGCTCTGTCCCTGGTCAGGTGTAGCCACTGGAGTGGCACTAGAGAATTGTTGAATGTGTCTTCATCTGTGATCATTTCCTGTACTCCTAGGCCAAACAGATTCTTCCAGAGGGAAGATTAGGTTCTGTTCTAACCCTGTGCAGTTACTCAGTGCATGTTTCACATATTCAAAATGTTTCATCAGGTATATGAAATGACTACAGAGTGCAATAGGCACTGATTATTGTTCATACAGTAAACATCCCCATCATTTGATTAGTGACCCTTTTTTTGAGATAATTCCTTCATCAGAAGAGAATAACTCCCTATACAAAATGTAGGGATATGAAAAGAATAAGTGATGACAATCTGGTGAGGGATAAAAATGGTCTTTATTCACATAGTTGTGTCCATTTGTAGCTGATAATTTTCAGCAGATTTTTCAAGTACTTGGAAATACCAAGTCCTGTGTATTGATGGTTTTATCACCTTACACATTTTTTCTGCATTCTGTCCTTGTTTTGTCATTGATAAAATATCTCTGACTAGGAGAATAAGGAAAAAAGCAACAAATGGGCATATCTTAAAAATGAATGGTTTTAGTTTATATATTTTCACCTTCTCTTGTGTTTCTGATAGATTCTCAGTTTGCAACACATTTTTACTATGTTGTAAAACTTCAGACAACGTTTACTATTATTGAAGTAATCTTTGAGTTCTCACAATGTACAGCAGAAAACAGCTTGTGTCTGTGTATGTGTAACTATTTTAGTTCATTTGCTAGTTTAATTTGATTATTAAGGTGTTAACAGCACTGAGGAGCTACCTCTGTTCTGCCCTGGACCATTGCAGCTGCAGTTTTTTGCATGATGAAGCCACCAAAGCTGGTCTGTGCTAAGCAAAGGGTGTCATCCCAGCCCAGCGTGCCACAAACAGGCTCACCCTACATCACCTCTGTCATGGGAAGTGGCTGGTGTGACAGCTGCTGTGGGATCCCACCTGAGGCATGGAGAGGGCAGATGGAGGGGGCAAGCTGGGGTGGGGAGGAAAAGGAAGGGAAGGCTAGCACCAAGCAGAGAGGTTGCTGGCAAGGGGGACTGGACTAGAGCAGGAAAGGGGAGGGATGGCCCTGCAGATGAGGTGGGGGCACTGGGAAGGAATGAGATCCCCAGCACCTGGGGAGAAGGGGAGAAGACTGACGAAAGGCACCAGTACTAGGAGAAACGCAGGGAGAAGGAATTGGGATGAATGGGATGAGATGGGAGGGAAGGTGGATTTGGTAGAGGTGGGAAGACTGGGAAGGGAAGAAAGCCTCGTCTGCTGCAGAAATCAGCAGTTATGGGAGGAAATAGGTATTGAAGAACAGGAAATTAAAAGCTTATCACAAGGTTGAAGGAACTGATCATTGTTCTAAAAGATCCAATTCTGACCTTACAATCATCAAAGAGATCCTGTGTCATGCCTGACATGCTATTTAACCCAAATCTAGTATTAGTGATCACTGATGCTGTATTTCTTTTCTGGTTTTTTGCTGGGATGCCAGAGCTCTTACATCTGCAGAGGCTGACAATGGACAGAGCTAGGGGGTGTCTTTCTTGCCCTAAATTGTCAAATACACCCAAATCATCACACCCCCTCTACTTCTATGACATGCTGAGATCAGTGCTACCTTTTGGCCTTATCCTTTCTGTATCTCAGCTGTGAAACAGGATCAGACAGCCTCCACCCCTCATAGCACCTGCTGTAGTGCAAAGTCACGCAAAAGTACAGTGGGACTCCAGGTGTGAATCAGCATGCAGGGAGGCTGGTGGCCTGTGGGACACAGTGCAGGGCTGGCTGCAGAGCTGGAAGTTGTACGTCAGAGGATGCTGCATTGTCTTGGCCACAGTGTGAAGGAAGAGTGTTGTTATGGGTCTCGCCAGGAAGGCCATAATGGGAAAAGCAGCTTGGGATTCTTGGACCAGCATTTGAGATGGGTTCAAAGATGGTAGTGGTCTCATCTGGCAGACAGTCAGACCAGAAACATAGCTTTCTGGGAAAGGTTTTGTATAGTGAGCAGAAAAGTAGGCTTCATCTGCAGAAGGCTGCACTGGAAACAGAAAATATTGAATATCTGCCCATCAAGGGAGCACAATCTACTATGTATAGCTACTGCAATAGGGTCTACAATAAGAAAAGAGATGTGGGCAAGGCGATCTCAAACATGATGCATTTCTAATTACCTAATTTTTGAGCATGTCATTTGACAACCCTTATAACAGTTTTCAGTGTTGTTTTTCTCTTTAATGACTGGCATCTGGGAAATTTTCAGCACCTGTCTAGAACAAAAGCAGAATATATTCAGCCTCACTCTTCAGGGCTCTTAAAAAACCAAAGATTTCAGACACACAGCATTTCATTTGATCCTTTGTTGAGCTCAATTAGTCATTTATCACCTTTGGGATGGAATGAGGTTAAAAGTACCAGTATTGCTGAATTTCATGTTAAATGATCTAATCTCCTAAAGAAATTCTTCTTATTAATGACACTGTAACAGGCTTTAAGCCAAAAAGAGTGTTGACAGAAAACGGAGTCTAAAGATGACATCTGCGGGGACAAAGCGAAAACCAGTCTGATGTCATCATGGCTAGGCTTCGTGAACGAAGTGGAGAAAAGCAGACGTTTCTCTCCAGATCCTTTTCTCTTGTGATGTTTTGTATCTGGCATTAAATGTGATATTTTTTAAGAAAGTTGCAACTGTCTCACAGGAGAAAGAAAGGGACCGGTAGGTGGGAAACCTCTGCTGTGCAACTAAGGTAAGAAATTCTAATTGGGACACTGTAAATCAGGATGATTTCTGCAGTAGCCATGAGGAGGAGGAGAGTGGAGCCATTTGGGCTTGTCTAGGAAACTATTCTATACCACCTCATGTCAATTGCCCAGGGTGTGGGTAAGGGACTCTCTCTGGCTTCCAAGAAGAAGGCATGGAGTTCCAGTGGAACAAAATGTGGTGGTGTGGGGAATCTGTCTGCCATTGTTCATTGTGTCAGCATCCACGGTGAGCGTTTTTGTGCGTGGATCACCCTCTTTTTTATACTTTTGTTATTAATATTGTTGCTATTATTGTTAATTTCCTTATCTCATTACTGTTTCCAGTAAATTTTTGTTATCTCAGTGCGTGATCTCTACCTTTTCTGCCTCCCATGTTGGGGCGGGGAGGGGAGTGATTTGTGGTCTTTTTAATGGAAGTACTAAATTGGGGAGTACCATTCCTAAACCACAACACATCCCTTTCCCTTCACTGTTATTGCCCCTCACAGCTTGGTGTCATGGGCAAACCTGCTGAGGGTGCCACTCAATCCCACTGTCCACACCACCAGCAAAGATGTTAAAAAGTGCTGGTCCCAATACTAACTCCTGTGGAATGCCACTTGTCACTGCTCTCCACTTGGACATTGAGCTGTTGACCACAACTCTTTGAGTGTGACCAGCCAGCCAATTCCTTATCCATTTAGTGGTCCATCCATCAAATCCATCTCTCCAGTTTAGAGACAAAGATGTCATGAGGAACAGTGTCAAATGCTTTGCACAAGTCCAGGTAGATGATATCAGTTGCTTGTCCCTCCTTCACCACCACTGTAACCCCATCATAGAAGGCCACTAAATTTGTCAGCCATTATTTGCCCTTATTGAAGCCATGTTGGCTGTCACCAATCACCTCCTTGTTTTCCATGTGCCTTAGTAAGGTTTCCAGGAGCACCTTCTCCATGATATTGCTGGGCATGGAGGTGAGACTGACCAGCCTATAGTTCCCTGGGTCTTCCTTATTTCCCTTTTTAAAAATAGAGGTTATGTTTCTCCTTTTTCAGGGGAAATGTTTTCCTTATTAGTCCCCCTTGTACCACAGAAGCCTGGGGCCAGATCCTGAGCCTTTACCAAGGAAGATGGTTCCACTGGCTCCTGATGAACTCTCTGTTCTCTAAAGGTTGCAGACCTGGCTGGGAGTTTTGCAGCCCATTCATTCTTTTCAAACTGCTACTGAATCTCTAAATAAAAACAAAAGCAGTAACCACACAGCCCTTCTCCCTATCTTTGTGTGTGCCCCTCTTTTAGTATGAGCAGTGCAAAGTACAAATAGTGAAAATTTTTAAAAAATTACTTAGTTTTTCAAAAGTCAGTGGAGGTTCACAGGAGGTCTCATGTCAGGAAACTCTACCATCTCCAAAGATGGGTCACAAGGAATTATTTTATTTTTGAAGGGAACATTTCTAATGAGGCTGAGTCAGAGTATGATCTGCTCTTGAAAAAAACTGAGATGAAAAAGTGGAAAGATGCTCCTGTATTTATTACCAACATATTTGTTTGCGCTGTTAGATGCATCCAGGAACTGATCCTGCAAGATACATCCAGGAGCAGAAGCTGGCCTTCCAGAGATCAGGCCATTGTCAGTGCCCCAGTCTCCTGCTGCCCTTCAATAAAATGCAGATTCTTCAGGAAAACTTATCCTGTTTATGCTGTCATTCAAAGGCATTAAGTTGGAAAGACCTAGGCTTCCTTCATAAATTATCAGCATGATTTGAATTTCTTTCTTAGAAAAACAAAATCAAGAGTCTCTTTCAATCCTAAATGCTTCTAACTCACATATTTGTATTCAGTGCACTGGCTCTGAAAATGTAAACAGCTATTCCACAGTCATATCAGAGAAAGATTTGACTGTTTCCATTTTTTCCTTAGCTAATTTCTTATAAAATATCCTAAAGTCATGGGCCATAGAACTTCTGATTAATGTGTACTGAATCAGTTGCCTCAGTGCCATAAAGAAACCAAAATAAATTACTGAACAACCAGATTAACACTTTAGCTCTTAGCTAAATATGTAAATGCAATTCTTGGTTAACACAGTAACTTCAACATCTTGCCCCAATGGCCATAACAACCACCAGCACCTGCAATGCTGTTGTGCCTCATTTCTATAGTGGGGGCCCATCCGTGACCTGGCTAGGGCAAGTTTCCCAGTAGAAAAAAAATCACAACCGACAAATAAACAAAGGCTTTCTCCGTCCTTAACAGCCTTGGAGAGGAGAAGGGAAGCGGGTGACAGGCTTACTGCTGTCATGAGTGAACACAATATAAACACCTTGACAGGCAGAATCTGAGATTTTGACAGATGTAACACAGCTGCAAAGCCAGTAATAACCGAGTGTTAAACCCCTGTAGTGAGGGCGCAGCCCATCTCTGCTGGCATTCTCCTTATCCTCTCTCCCCACCCCTTCTTCGTAAGATCTTCTTTGTGTTTTTTAGCTTTTTCTTCCGCCTCTTTCCGCCTTTCTTCCTTCTGTGCTTTCCCCCCACCCCCTTCTCCCTCTTGGGCGCTGGCAGTTTAGGCCCTGCGATTCTTCATGGTTCATTGGGTTTGCTTTGCAAGGCTTCATTCCTCCGCATCAAACAAAGATTGCGAGGAGGAGAGAAGAGGCTATAGAAAGGAGGTTATATCAGGCATGTTGTAGACAGCACTGAAATGTGTTTGTAACCTTGCCAGATGGATGGACAGCCCCTGCACAGCAGGAGTTCTCAAAAGTAGATTCGAAGTCATATATACCAGAGGGTGGGGAGGGGGACAGAGAGGCAGAATGTTGAATTTCCATATATTTCCATGAGCTTACTGTCATTTCTGCCTAGCATGTCACTAGCAGCATATTACAAGGCTTTCCTATAATAGTCCTGCCTATTAAAAGCATATCCTGACCTAGTTGATTCATTTCCACCCCTCCCCCCCAAAAAAAAAAAAAAAACAAAAACCACTCATACTGTGGAAAGATAGTAGACACTGCCTGGAGCTGGTAGCAAGCATTCCCTGTCATGGTTTGCTTGTTCATGCTTGTTGCAGTTGCTGTTCTAAGCCATGCAAAACAATTAACAACTATAGGCAGGGGTATCCCCGTCACTCTTTGAGCTTATCAAGGATTTGATTTAACATCATCCAGACACAAAGGAATGGAGTGTAAGCAGGCAGATGCTTGTCATGCTGGCAAGTCATACAGGTGTTACAGTCCATATCGCTGCAGTGCGTGTGGCCTCAGCCCTGGTTGGAAATCTGCAGGGCCAGGTGCCATCAAGAGGTCAACAGGGAAGAGCCTGGACCGGGCAGCTCACATGGTAAGCACATCTGAACAAATGTCACCATTACAAATAGCAGATAAGAGCATTCAGCACTGTCTATAAAAGGGTCTTTCAGCAGTGGCCAGTCCTCGGTACTTCTCTCCTGTCAAAGCTCCAGGGAAGAAGCAGCCTCACAGATACCTCATCCCAAATGTGGTCTGTCTTGGGCATGGTGGGCAACACAAGTCTGTCCCGCCACCGCCAAGCCACCGCCATCAGCTTTGCTACCTCGAAGACCAAAGAGACAGCTCTGTCCAGGGAGCCTTGAGGATGAGGTGTTCTCTGGAGAGATGTACTGGGAGGATTCATTCTCTCACTGCTCATACCCAAGCAGGGCAAGACAGTTTGGCAGGAGTTCCTGCCTTAGAAGGATTTGAACAGTATTTTAGTATCCATATTTTAGTATCCAAAAATAGTATTATATCATGTCTGTCTAGTACCCACTTTAAAACCAAGTCTAGTTCAACTCCCTTAATTTATCTATTTACAAAGGCTAAACTACTTTTGAGATAATTTTTCTTATATTTTGTCTTATGCCAGTGCCAACTATATGTGAGTGTACATGTGTGTTTTTAACTTTTGCCAAAGTGAGCCAATTCTTTATTTTAGCAAGAAATAAATAAACTTTTCCTCCCCATTCTGTTGTCTACCTTCCTGCTCCTACCACCACTCCCTGCTCCAGCAGTTGAAGGCTGTAAAATTTTCACAGAATTCACAGAATCCTAAAAAATGTACAAGATAAGCCTGAAGGCAACAGGTTTTATGGTGTGAGAGGGGTCAGCTGGACCTCCAGCCCATTTTGCCACTGTGTGTGGCACAACGAAGTCCAGCATGCTCTAGCATGTAGCAAACTGCTTAGCTGTTAGATGACTTCCAGCAGCTTAAAATAAGACCTTCCCTCACAAGCAAATGCAGTGGCTGAGAATGAGCAAGAGCATCAGAATGAGCCTTTAAATGCAGTGACTTTCCACTGCTTTTCTAAAGGCATTTCATCTTTCCTTGGCACTCTGTAAAACAGGGAGTACTGGGCCCCTCAAATGCCTTCAGTTGCTGCTGAGACATTTGTCACTGAATGTTAAAGCTGTTGTTTAATCACTTTACTCACAGCCAGATTCCTCCTTTTGCTTATAGAAATTTCTGCAGTCTGGTATGTGTTTTCAGGCAAAATCAAGCTGTTTTCCAGCAAAAAGGTCTTTTCAAATCTGCAGTCATGTCTTATTTGAACTCCAGCTGGACTCCTTTCTGAGTGAAACTTGTCATGGTCTACAACACATCTCTTTCTGTAGCTGTTGTTTTACCGTTCGTATTTGAAGCTGACTCCAAGCTTCTGCCAGTCTGTGCCCATATCATCTGGTAGGAAGTGCTGGGAAATAGGGGCCACCACCATGCCATACTTGGTTTGTTGTAACACAGAAAATACATAAAGATGTTATGTTATACTATGTTATGTTATATGCTTTGCTATGTTATATGTTATGTTATAAGCAGAACGCTGCAGCCATCTGTGCGGAGCCACATCCAGAAGATGTATGATGCCATGCATGATAGACAGCTGGTTTACCCAAATATCTGGTGAATACTTGGGACTCTGCTACAGTTAGATTACTGTCTAACCACTGTTTCCTATACCCATTCATTGGTTTAATGCCAGTAATAAATAAAGTTGACATTTCAGGGAATGAAAATTTTGGAGACATTTTTAACTTCACAGCCCCACATTGTCTGATTTGGCAAGTTAAATGATCAGTCCAAGATCTCTCTTAACCTGCTGTCATGAGTGAGACATGCCTAATCTTTTTTTTCTTCTGGGTCATCTATAGGTTTGGGTTTTTGTTTGGTAATTTTTCTTTCCTTCCCACTTAAAATAAGAAAAGGTTAAGTAAAGAATCTTTCAAGGATAGTTTAAATGATCTTTTTTCTTCTTCCTAATTTCTAAATAATAATAACAATAATTTTTTAAAAAGCTTTCACCTCAACCCAGTTTGTGTCAAGTGTAGAAGTAAATTTTCATTGATGTTTACAATAAATGCTGTCTAGGGAATGACGATTCTTTCCAGGATGTCTCACATGTGAACTTTACAGTGTTCAGAGTAAGAAAAAGTAGACAGGATAGCCCAGGTACATCCCAAAAATTAATATAACAGTGTCAACAGCTGATCTACTGTTCAGGGGCTGTGTGCACAGAGCCTTTTCACTGCACACAGATGGAGTTTGCATAAAACTATTTTGTCAATTATCTAGGTCAATTATCTACTATTGCCCTGTTTGTCTGTATGCACAAAGGGGAATAAAACACAGAAAAACCCCCAGCATACAAACCAGTTAGATATCGAAGTAGTAACAGGACATGTAGGATGACTTCTAACGGTAGGTACTTTCAGAGCTCACAGATAGCATAACCTGTTAATTAATTTATTGATGCTACCCAGCAATAGTGGTAAGTGTGGATGGATAGAAAAGGATACTAGAGGAAAAAAAAATCTACAGAGTTTACATTAAGTTTGGCAGTGTCAGCTAGCAAAAGGGATGCAGCAGAGCAGGTCACAGCCAGGTTAGCTGCAGAGTGCAGAAGTAGGTCTACCCAGCACTCAGCCACTGCTGCCTCCCAGTGCCTGGACTGGTCTGCTCAGCCACGGGTGACAATGCAGGGAGCAATATCTCCTTTCATCCATTGGCAGATCCACACATCATAAGAGAGGGGTTTTTTTTCCCCAAATCTCAGTGAATCCTGCTTCAAAAAAAATCATGGAATCTACCAATTTTGTTCCAATTAGTTATGTATACAGAAAAACGAGTCACTGAAGAGGGAAACTAAATGGATTCCTAAGCCCTAGAGTTACAAGATTTCAGCTCCTGCTGAAGTCACTGGGATTGATGCACCTATTTTTCCTTGGAGCTGATGAACTGAAGTACATCCTGCATCTCGTGCAGTTAAAGGAGTTCCAAAACAGGAACAGGGCTGTAAAGCTTAATTTCTAAAAGAAGCAGTGCACCCTGTGAAAAAACTCGTGTTATATTTCATTTGGTGGTTGCTCCCAAAATACTCTCAGCAGCTGTTGCAGTATCTTGGTTGGGAATCCTCTCACCTAACTTTAGTTCTTCTCAAGTAAGACCTCCAATCTAAACTTGATCCCTTGGCCTCCCCTGCATCCAGGCGGCTCCTCCAGATGGTGATTCAGAACTCAAAAAATGTAGTAAGGGGAATTTCTGTGGCTCCATAGTTGAATTTACTTCAACAATCAACCTGTTTATAAAGTCCTGCTCTGAGAAAACACCCTTTAAGCCATTAAAAATCACAGCATTTTGTGAGCATGAGACACACAGGAACCTTGATACAAAATAAAACAATTGTGTTTCCTCTTTGAGATTTCAACTGCTCATGAGCTGCAAACTGGCAGGGAGCTGGCTTGGGATGACCCCCAGGAGTAGGGTGCTGAGCTCCCAGGAATTCTGGTGGACCCAAAACCAGAAAATAACTATTGCTGTGGCCTCATTTCTGTCTCCAAGGATCAGAAGGAGCAGGGCAGGATGCTTCTATTTCAACAGCATTACTATGTTTGAATTGAGAGTGGCATAACCTGTAGTATCACACTAGCTAGAGCTGGAGTCTTCAGCCTTATAGTAAAAAGGCCTTTCCCAAGCACAGGGGGAAAAAGGAGGAGTAAGGGGATTGCTCTCTGGTGCCCACTGCTCACTCCCAGCACTGCAGAAGCAGCTCTGGGACAGCCATCTGAGCTGAGACAGCTCCCTGGGAGGGTGAAAAGAAATGGAGTCACTTCCCCAAGGAGCACTGGGGAAGTCCTCTGTGCCACAGCTTTGTCACATTAGCAAGCTCTACTTAAAAGCAGCTCATCCTTCCAGGTGAAATACAGACCTTTCTAAAACAATGATCTCCTTCAGCTCTGGGTAAAAAGCAGTTTCTAGAATATGCAGAACTAAATCCTTTTTTGTGTAGAGACCCTGAAAAGAAGTGGGATTAGGACAAGCACCAAGACTTTTAGCAGTATGGCAAATTTAGCTATTAACCTGGGCTGCTAGTGTTGTTCTCTTTCCAAAAGGTTTTGGGGTTTTTTGTTGTGGGTTTTCTGTTTGTTTGGGGGGCTTTTGTTTTTGTTTTTTAAATTCCCTATGCTCTGTGCATATGAGGATGGGACATTTTTGTTCATTCAGGCCACCTGAAGGTGGTAATTTAATTTACCAGTGTGGTAGTCAAAGCTGTAATTAATCTCAGGGTTTACAGTTGTGGTGAATGCTCATCAGCTGTCACTAGTGATAAGGTGCTTCTGCAGGGGCTCTCTGGTCTTACAACCCAGAGCAAGGATGTCAGCCCTGCTGAGAAGTGGGGTAAATCCTGATTGCCTTTGGGTGGCTGAGGGTGAAGGGTTGTGAAGCTATGCCTGCTTTAGGTGCCAAGAGCTGCAGAGGCAGTTTTCTGGACTGAGCTTCATAGATCTCTGAAAAAAAGAAATTACTGGTGAGTGTTCATTTCTACCCGCTAAACCCTTCTGCAGCAGCTTGGGTGCAATCAGCAGAAGAGAACACGGTAAAAGGTGACTGCTTAAAGTGTTTATGTCCTTACTAAATGTATCTGAACATCTCTTTAGCTGCCTTAGTGGCAGAGTTCTTTGAAAAGTATTGCTTTCAGATGAGGGAGTTGTATCTTTGCATGTTGAAACTCTAGTGCTCTGATATTGAAGTTTGCAGTAGAGTTAAATTCGAAAGTAATCTTCTTCTAGTCAGACTTTTCTGGACCCTGCTGAGGTCTAGGCACCCATCCCTTTTGCTTGGAGAGACTGGTCCTGGCCATGCTGAAATAGGTCTGCTGGAAGAGCTGTTCTTGGTTTGGCCTGAGGTGACTTCTCCCTTCTCCTTTGAAAAGGGAATTGCTCCCTTTGAACTGTTTTTTAATCTCAGCTTTTAGATCTCTTTCATGTGAAGAGGCTGTGTCCTCCTGGGACGTGGTATTTCCCTTTCCTTAAACCTTAGCTCCTACAGCCTCTCCAGCTGGTGCTGCTTCCAGAAACTAACTTTGTCCCTGTTGG
This sequence comes from Myiotriccus ornatus, assembly GCA_036023395.1. Taxonomy (NCBI): domain Eukaryota; kingdom Metazoa; phylum Chordata; class Aves; order Passeriformes; family Tyrannidae; genus Myiotriccus; species Myiotriccus ornatus. Next base: position 43,106,437 of record JAYRBT010000114.1, on the reverse strand, counting down.
TGAAGAGGAGTCTCAATCTGTTTCTCACAAAGCGAAGCTTCTCCCTTATTCTTGGGGTTCTGCCTGCATGAATGGTGTGAGTTCACATGCACTGAGTCAGAGCTATGAAGCAGAGAGGTATTTCTAGGAAGACTTTAAATTGAGGAAGGGGAGGCATTGAGCTGCTGGTGTATGGCCACTGCCACAGTTGTGCTGTGCATATCTTGGCTCTGTGCTGTAGCTTCCATTCTGCTTGTAATTCGGTTGAAATCAAAACATAACCATGTCACTGATGCTCTGGTTGCTAATTAGCAGTGCTGTGAGTAAACCAGTGTTACTTAAGAGAACCACTTAATGTGGCAGAATTGCAGTAACTGGGGTATAAAGTTAGATTTAAGAGTATCTGGTAAAGGAGCTGATTGGCATCCAAAGGAAAGCTGCCTTTGTTCAATCTTTCTGCAAGTGGGAGCAAGCATCATCCAGAGGAATTAACAGTGCTTGATGCCCAGGGTAACTCCTCATTCTTGCTCTGCCCCTGATTTTTACCCTGTTGGCTTTATGTAGAAAATTTTGCTTAATTTAATTTTTTTCTAGTTTTAAGAACATTTATTTTTTGGTTCTAAGTGCTGTGTGAGACTGCTCATTTCACTGTATGAAGAGCTACATGAGTAATAAAATGCTTCCCCCTTCCCAGTGCCAAACTAGGGAGGAGAATTGCTCCGTAGCCAAAACTGCAGGGTGATAGCTGGGAGGACCCAGTGGGGTTTCAAACCATGCCTTGAGATAACCTTAGATCTTGCCTTCTACAATGGCAAATGATGCCACAGTTCAGTATCGCTGCTATTCAGCGCTCATTTGTGTTGATCTTGTGTGCATCCCATTGTCTTTGCTCTCGTTCCTACAATGCATCTTTGCCATCTGCTGCAGCCTTTAACCAGACCACACTCTACAAGACTTGAACAAAAGTATTAGCCTACCCAGAGAGAGGGGGTAAGGAGAAAAAAGATAGACCAATCGTAAAACTAAAAATCCCCTTAAGAGGTTGTTGTTGCTGGTTGGCTTGTGAAGGAAACGTGTACCACAGGCCTCTTAGGTTGGAGAGGGCAGGTAGGGATGTTGGATCTCCTGGCTTCTAGCAGTGATAATGGGCAGCAGGTGAGCATTTGTTAATGAAGCCTGAGTCTTAAGGGGCTGCATAGTAAAATTTCTGGCTTCCAACTGCCCCAGCCATGCAAACGGTGAACAGGAAGGTTGATCAGAGGGATACCTGAACACAGTTTTAAAAAACAGATTATCTTCTAGGTACTCTGTTTAAGATACTAGTTTTTCAGGTAGTATGGGTGTCTGTTGGGAGATGTTAATGTAACTGAATTTGTCAAGTTTTGGAACCTTTGGAAACTTCAACCACAAGCCCATGGGTCAAGGACTTCCCCGCCCCCGCCGCTTTCTTAAACCCATAGATTTATTCTTTTTTCCCCATGGTTTGAAGTGGGCACAGAGCCTCTTCATGAAGCATGAATTGTCAGTGTGAATGATGTGAAGGTTTGGTCGTGATTTTGTGGACACTCACATTTTAATGAGCTCTAGTAAACGGCCCTGTGAACAAATAATAAAAATATAATTTGTTTTTTCAACCTCTTTCATGATGGCAGAAAAAACAACCCTCAACTTGCCCATTTGAAAATATTTTTCTTTGCTGAGCATATGCAAATTAGGATTTTGTAGATTTTATAAAGAGTTATTCCAGTTCTACGCAGAACTGCCTTTAACTGCTCTAAAGTTACATTAGTGCTGCCAGTCAAAAATAAAGTCTGTGGCTAGGTGTACCCCCTCAAAAATCATACAATGTCACTTTTTTATTATTTTACAGCAGAGATAATAGATATCTGAGACAACTTGATTTATATATTTAGTAACAGATGATGGATGAACTAATATTTTGTCTAATTTCTGGTGTTTTCTTAGTTGGATCTGGGGAATTTGTATAAAAGACCCTTTGTGTGGGCATGTGCAATTCTGTTTCAGGTTGTCGTGGAAAGGATGGCCTATAGTTTGAGTTCTTGATGTGGTATGTTGGCACTAATCTGATTCAATCTAGATTGGGAAAATGAATCTATTGTTTCTGATCTGTAGGTCAAATCTGTTGCCACTTATAATTGCCTATATGACAACTTCTGTGTAAAAGGCCTTTATGCTTCACAGGCTGGTTAAAGACACTGGGAATAGTTTTATTTTTTTTCTTTCTTGAACTAAGGACTTCAGTCTTAGGATTTGGCTATCCATTACACTAATGTATTTCTTTCTCTGACCAAAAATATTAACCTGTTTGTACTGGATTATATTTGCATTATATGCTTTGAAATATGCACTGTTGTCTTCAGTGCTATTCCTCAAGATATAAGACAAAGGTCTAAGGCAAAAGTGGCAATTAATTGAATGCTGTATGAAACCACCTACGGAATTCCTTGCACCAGGATATTCCTGATGTTCCCCCCGTGTGAATAACGAAGGGAGTGGAGACAGCACACAAGGAAGTAGACTTTTGCCTTATCAGATTTCCTGTACAACTACAAAGCGGTATGACAAATAGTTTCCAGCACTCTTCTAGCTCAGCAGTTTTGGAAGTCTTTCCAAAACACCTTGGCCCTAATAGTAGTTGTACAGCTTGGATGTCTGCCTTTGCTGTTTCAAAAGCTCCTGCCTATCAGTACAACCATTTCCCTATGTAAAGCTGCAAAACTGGTTTTGTCTTGCCTATGGGGTTCACTTATCCCAGCTTACAAAGCCAGGTGTGAGCTGGAAGAATCCCTGAATTTCTGTGGTGTGAAACTCCCTCTCCAGTTTCATAAGCAAGATGAATACATCTGGACTGAAATACAGTGGGAATAACAGGCTGGGGCACTTTTGTTACCTGTCTTTAGTAAGTTATTTCCTATTTTGCATAAGTCTAGTGATCTCTCACACTTTGTTACCCAGGACATTGTTTACAAGCAATCTGAAGTTTCTGTCAACGCCATAGAAAGCTCTTTCATTTTTGTTTTGGCAGTTTCCATGGCTCTGAGTTACTCACAAGAAGTACTCTGTGAGCTTTCCTATCCCAACTCTAGCACAGATCAGGCTCCAGGTGGGTTGCCATCCTGCAGGGAATTTTGCGTTGTCCAAACTTCTAAAAATATTGTTAGTGAAGTATCAGCAGCCTTGGGGACCTATGAGATTATCAAGGATATAGAAAGAGCAAGACTAAAGCCTCTCTGACTTGGGGAGATAAAGAATTTGAACCTTCCTCCAAGGAAGTACACACCTGCTTGTCTACTAGCTATGGTGGGAAAGATGGGTGGTTTCTTAATTAATGTGTTTTATTGTTATTTTGTTTTGCTTTCCTTTCCTTGATTAAGAAGACTAACAAAGCATGATTTCCTCAGGAGGGATACAAAATAAAGGTTTCTTTTAATAGGATAGTAAAAATATTTCCTGCAGAGCTCTAATAGCAATATTCTGCTAGCTCAGGCAACATTTCAGGTAAGCAGTGTCTCTGGGCAGATGGGAAACTTCTAGGAAAAAAAATGATATCCCCAAAAAACATCTGTTTCCAGTATTTTCTGGCTCCTGTTCAAGTCTAGAATTAGTCAAAGATGGCCCCTCATTTACATCCACCCTCTGTTCTTGCACTATCCAGGGGAAGGCAAAAGATGCACAGGAAGGGAAGGATTTGTCATTCATATTTGTGGTTAACCAGGCTTGAAAGTCAGCTCAGCCTCCATCAGAGCTGAACTTTGTGTTGGCCGATGGCTCTTACTCTGTCAACACTGATTCCCTCATCCAAGTTGATCAGTGATTCATAGGAGTCTGTACCTAGGTGCTCTTGTCAGTGGGGAAGGGAAAGCTTTCCATTCCCTCAAAGGTGATAGAACTTGGTTCTTGCTGCTGGGTGAGAGCAGAAAGCTTTCTGGAAGAGCAATGAGTAACAAGGAGGAGCAAGGATGACTTGGCACTTGGATCTTGTCCTTGCCATTGTCCCAGCCTGCTCTGTAGCTGCTTGATGCCCCTGTACTGCTATGGGGACAGCCAGCTGCAGCATGGGCTGGGTGGGGTGTGATCTGGCCCACGCTGTGTTGCTCCAGTCAGGTAGAGAACAGTCCTGAAGAAGTCTGTGCACACAGATTGTTTCTAGCAAGCATTGCGATTCAATAAACGTGCAAACAAATCCTGTGCCTCATTGCTTAGCTGCTGGGGGATCCTCCTTAACAGAAAGCCCTGTATTATCCCAAGAAAATGTGGTTTTGTTGCTGGGTTTAGTTTTTTCCCCTCACTGGAAACTTAGTCCTGCTAGCTTTCCCCCAGATAGCGATTCCTAGTGCACAGAAAAGATGAATACGTAACACAACAAATGTCATTAAAAAAAGAAGTTGTAGCCTTTGCTGAACTAAGCTGAAGCACTAGATCACAGATGAAAGCCATTAGAGCTAGGCCAATTCACATCTGTATGATCAGTGAAATGCAAAATGCTATCTCCTGCCTCTCATTCTGTACAAATTGTCACATGCACACGCCTTCTAAATGGCAGTACTACTGGTGATGTACCTTTTCATCTTGGTTTTCTTGGTCTTTTTTTGTTATTGTGTGCTTAGTTTTGCTCACCATGAGCTGCTCTGCAGTCACAAGAGCACAAACATCTGCCCAGGGTCACCTCTTGGCCTGCTGGTTCTGTAAAAGGAGGATTAAGCCTCTCATCCTTACCTAGAAGAGTTTTCTACTTATGCTGAACCATGAAGTGAGAAGAAAACCCCAACTTATGCAAGGCTGTGCTAGAGAAACAGCCAGGAAGGGCAAGTGTGTAGAGGAAGCATTTAGATAGAGGGGCTTTTAACTGTAGGAGCTGAGACTCTGCACGTGCTAAAGGAGCAGTATGGTTCTCAGGCTTTTAGAGAAAAACCCATGATAGATTTCCCAGATCCTTAGCTTAATGTTTGGGATTTCCTGTCCAAGCTTCTTCATTTATTTCAGGCTTAAGCAAATGAAAATACCATAAGCCCTACTGGGTTCTTGTAACCACAACCTTGAGCAAATTGCGATGCTCTAGAGCATGAACTCCTATCGGTGAAAACTGAACCTGCAGACAGAAGTGGAGGGAAGGCCATGTCCTGCCTCAGCAGCCCGGGGGTGGCATGCTGAACTCCGGGCCTACATCCAGCTGAGGCACAGGACCACAACAAGGGTGGGTTATCAAGGTGAGCTGGTGTGATGCCAGGTTTTGGAGGCAATGCTTTCTGCTCATGACTTTGGAGTCAGAGCCCTGGTCTCCAGAAGGTTGCATGCCACCAGGGTCTTTCAGCAAGTGAACACGCTGGTTTCAAATTTTTGCTTCTCTTCTCCTGTTCTTCACTAGATCCCTTCCTGCCTTCAAGGCTCTACAGCCACCTCCCAGTGATGATGGCACATTGATGCTCAGAAGTGTCCCCTTGCCCCTTCTGGAAAGGGAAATCTTATCCATCTGGCTCACAGTGCTGGATGAGTTAATTCCTTACTGGAGCATGTTTGTAGGGTGTGCTTGGGTGTTCCTCTGAGCTGGTGGCAAAGGAAACCAAACAGGAGGTGCTAACAAAGGAGGAAGGGCCTGTCTGCAGAAGGAAACTTTGAGAAGTAGGAAATTAAGGGATGAAAAGTCGTCTGTGGTTGACATGCTGTAGCTCACATCAGTCTCTGGCAGTTCTGTGTTTATATATCTTGCATCCTCTTCCTGTTTACATCAGGTTCCTCTGAGCTATGCACCTTGTGTGTGAAAGAATCTTCAAAAGTTAACACTAAAGCTGAAATTCATGCTTTAAGTGACTATTTCTTTTAAGAGAAAAATCTTTACACAACTGTGCTTTTGATGGGTTTCTAGTCTGCAATTTCAAGACCATTACTCCTTCATAACTTATGGGTGATGCTCTGCAGTAGTAAAAATGTGTAGTACACTGAAATAGTTTACATCCTACCTTGGGTTTGAAATGGCACAGAAAAGTATGTTCAGAATAACAGCATTCCTCAGTAGGGACTTAATCATCTGATTCTCCTTAGGAAGATGTAATGCTCTGGCTTTTGAAGGGATCTGGGTCCTTTGAAGTTTTGTACCCAGCTTTTCTTGTCAGAAGAGCCAGGTTCGATTTCTCATCTGGACAGTGTATGGAATTTAGCATATAGGTCTTGTCTCAACTTTGGGTTTGAGGATCCATCTTGTACACAGTTGTAAAAGACTTTGAAAGTCCGCAGTCATAGGCACTGAGATGATTGGCTGAAAGCATGCCCTGAACTTGTAAGGAAAGGCAGCAGATGCTGACCACAAGGTCTGTGTGCAGCCCAGGGGGATGCAACACACCAAGGGAAATTAAGTTGTTGCAGATGCTCTGTCTGTGACTGAGCCAACGAAGGAAGGGGAAGAGGGCCATGTTAGCCCTGACCTGCATGCCACAAATGCGCTTCCCCCCCACCCCCCTCACCAGCTGCATTTTCTGTATATGTTTGGGACAGATTAGAGCTCTAACTTGAAACCTACTACAATTCTGTATGGTAAAGAATTGGGCATCCTCTGCATCCTTTCAGCTCTGTCCTTTCTCTATCTGCCCCGATATCTGTCTAAGAGAGACTACTCAATGTTTGAGAGTTGAATATAGCAGCTAAAGAAGGGAGAGGCTTTCTGGAGTCCTTAACACTGTATAGCAAGCACGTACCCTGCTAATCTTGTATGGTCTTTTGATGTCAGCATTCCAAAAAAAAGCTCCAAAGTATCCTTTTCACTGTAACTACAATAAAAGAGAAAATATAGGAGATGACTCTTGAGCTCACTTTAGAGATGGAACAAAAGCCTGCAATTGAAGTTCTTCTCCAGGTGCCACAAGCAAGTGCAACAATACCTGGGAAATCAATCTGAAAGGTCTCAAAGTCAGATTGAAAGGCTGAAGCTTATGGTCTTAAGCTCTGCCAGGGGATGTTTAGGTTGGATATTAGGAGGACATTTTTTTACAGAGAAAGTAATAAGTCACTGGAATGGGCTGCCCAGAGAGGTGGCAGATTCACCATCCCTGGAGGATTTTAAGATGAGACTGGATGTGGCACTGAGTGCTATAGTCTAGTAACTACGGCGGTGTTGGATCAAGGGTTGGACTTGATGATCTTGGTGGTATTTCCCAACCTGGTTGATTCTATGACTCTAAGACACTTGGAGGATTTTGCCATCACTAATTAATTATCGTTTATGAAATAGTTCTTGAAAATAGAGATGTTTCCCGTGTGACACTGGATGGTCAAAAACAGAACCTTTCACTCCACTTGACTCTGCTTGTTGCCAGCCCTTCTGGGGAATGGAAGGCTTTTTCCCACAGAGTGCTATTATCTGAGAGAGTTTTGGTATGTGGGTTTCTGTTGTTGTCCAGGCGCAATGTGGGAGGTGGTAGCAGCCCAGAGTATCAATGTACACACTGGGTCTATAAATGTTACCTGCTGCACTGTGCTATCAGGCAGAGGTGTTAAGCTCATCATCATGAGAAAAACTACACTATTCTGGCCTAAACTGAAATGTATGGTAGCCTTAACCCAGCTGCCTGGAAAACTGGCATTCAAGACCTGCTTTTCAATACAGCAAAGTGCTGTCTCAAAGGGGAAAGCAAACATTTTTCTGGTGCTGGAAGACAGAGAATGCAGGTGAGCCCTGAACTTAGAAACGAGCAGCTCTTCAGAGACTATGAATGATTTCTGTTTGGTTTGCTCTGAATGGCCAGAGGACAGGTAACTAATAAGCCAGTATTCATATGTGGTCCTTGAAGATAATGCAACATCAGCTGTTTTGGGACCTGGCTGCTCAGTAAAGTCAGGCAGGCTGTCTGGTTTCTGTCCCAAATGCACGTGTTCACATGAGGAAGCAAAATTGGAACTGATACTAATTAGCACAGCAGCGGCCACCTGCATGTGAGGGGAGGGTGAGCAGGCCCTGAGCACATGGGCTGGGAGCAGACTGGCCCCAAGCAGGGGATGCTCTCTGCTGCTGACTGTGCTGAAAGCAGAGAAGTCAGGCTGGCACTGAATTTAATGGCCTTTTAGGCTTGCTGGAGATATAATTCATCATGTGAGAAGTGAAGTTGTGACTCCAGACTGGGGAGGCTAGTAGAGACTGGGAAGGGATAAATTCTCACCAGCTCAGAGCATATCACAGAATCATTACATGTCCTGAATTGGAAGGGACCTACAAGTCCAACTACTGGCCCTGCACAGGACAACCATAATATGGTTTGTTGAAGCTAAGAACTTTCTGCCTGTAGAAGAAGTCAGTGGTTCAGAAAAAAATCTTTTCCTGTCCAGTATGCCCTAATCCCTGTTCTCCGCTGAGATTTTAGGGCAACTGGCACTTCTGCAGCAGGGCTGCAGCTCTAGTTCAGATGCCAGGGCAGCTCCCCCACATTCGAGCTGTAAGTCTGTGCTAAAGGAACACTCTGCATTAGATACCTTGACAGGGGATAAGGCCAGTTATTGCTGGCTCCCTACTTGTTTTTCAGGTGAACCACACTGCAAACAAGGTTTCCATTAGCTGGAGGGGAAGGTGGGAACGCTATCTATGTTTACGGATGCAGGAATCCATATGGAGAAGAGGCTTTACAGCTGAGCAAATAACATTTGTGGTTTACCTATTACCAGTGCATGCATGGCATTTCTATCATACATGCAACTCTGCCTCTTCTCCTAAAATCCACCTGGGAAAATAAACTAATCATTTCTCATCAGGCTACAGGAATTTTGAAACTCCTCTGAGGTTTCCTTTGACACTCTTCTGCATATGTCTTAATTTCCTGTAACAGTCCTAATCTGCTTCCCATAAGTACCCACGGGAGCCTTGTTATCGATCTCAACTGGAAAAAGGATTGTTTCTCTCCCTCATTATAACTGCTATTAACTGGCATAGTTCTTGTCTGTCTCCATCGCAGGGGCCATTAATGTAATAGGTCAGAGAAATTGAGTTCTGCCAGTGTCCCTGAGGTGTAGGGATGGAGCATGTTGGCTGTGCAAGAGAGAGTGGGTCTAGCTCCCCATCTGCTCCGGGAGTGCTGAGAGCTGGGGCTGTCAGAAAGGGCATCCTTTGCAGCATTTACACCCCCACACGATGTCTGGGAGAGTGATACAGGTGACAGGCTGGAAACTTCCTCTGGAGGCTGCTTTTTAATTGCCTGTTCCTGAAGCAGCCTCTGGGGTGAACTGACACTCAATAACTTGTTACCTGTGTGGCCTCCATAAGATTTCTGAAAGCTGTTGGGTAGGATGCTGAATTGGCCTTGGAGCTTGCCTTCCTCCTTTGCCTTCCCAGAGTAACTAGGCACCAGAGCTAGGGTGAGCTGCCAATTTAATCAGCGCTCTCCCTCTTGCAGTGGTGTCCCAGAGCACAGCGATCTTCCTCTCTATCACTGGGAATACCCAAATATTAGGTCTCAAGTGGAGGAACTGGAAGCAGATTTAGTGGAGAAAATAGGAGGATAGTGTAGTCTCACATATATTCTAGGAGCAGGTCGTAGGTCTGCAGTTAAAATCTAACTGGTGTTACAAGCCTCACTGCCTGATGTCTGTCCTGAATGTTTCCTTATGGTCATACAGACTAAAAGGAATGTGGAGGAACAGATAAAAGTAAGCTTCTGTGATAGCCAACATATAGTCTTCAGTCCTCAGAGGTCAAAAGCATCAGACTTCAGTCTGGGAAAAGAAAGACTTGGTGATGTGCTTTTGGGGAGGAAAAAAAAGAATTAGAAAATGAGATTAGAGAAGTACTCATAGTTTTGCACATGGCCAGTATGCAGAGCTTTTCTAAGAGCCATAGAGATCTGTAATTACATTTGTATGGATTACAGTAATCCATAAATTTGTAGCCCATGGGACCTGGCCATGTTGGGTCAGAGAAGCACAGAATTATCAGGTAGTGCTTTGTGGTGTGCTAGTACATGTCTTGTGGCTTTTTTTTTTTCTGGACCCCAGTAGGACTTTTCTAGGAAGGTGCTGCTGCCCTTTCCCAATCTGGGTTCTGGTTGACAGTGATAATTTGTCTTTTTCAGAGTGTAGCCTCAATTGTACATTTAGGAGGCAAGAAAACCTTACCACTCTTTGCACTTGCCTTAAGGGATAGCATAATCAGGGATTTATTGAAATATAATCCAGGAATTTACTTAAGTGTTCTTATTTTTGTACTGTAGTGTTGGTTATGCAGATGCAAGCAACCTTAAAATTACAGACCACAGTTTACATTGCTCACCTTTGAGATTAATCTTGCCCCAGCTTCATCTGTTTGACTTCTAACATTCCTCATTCTCTGGCTAAATGCTGCAATTTCAGGGTCCCAGTCCCCACAGGGGATGGCTCAGCTCAGGTTGCTCACTGGCATCTCACTGTTTGAATCTGAGCTCTCCCTCTCGGGTAATCCCTCTTGGTAATTGCTCGGATATCCCTGACAGTACCCACTTACTTGAGGAAAAAAAAATTAACTTGCTAATGTCTCTACTGAGACAGAGGGAACACTTTTATATGCTCATCCAAGAGTAATATTCTTTAAAGAGACTGTTGAGGTGTGTGATCTCTTAAATATCCACCTGAAACCTGTACTCAAAGGAGATTGTGGCCAAGTTGGAACACCTTACACGTTATTAAATTTAGCTGAAAGATAAATTTAAAAATCATCGGCATCAAGGGATCAGGGCGTGGATTAAAGTAACTGACCCCTTCACTAAGCTTTTGAGCATCCTCCATACCTCCTGAAACTGAGGATGCTGGAGGGGCTTGTGAAGTGAACATCTAACACACCTACTATTGAACAGTTTAAGCTTAATGGGGAACAGCAACAGGATAACACCACCAGCTCAATATTTGACTGGACTATGTTTTGTGTTACAGATTTTACAATACTAATGTTTTCTGAAGCCAACCTAGTGGAGGTCACATTCCTGTGGGTGCTGCAACCATAACTTATTGGACCTTGGATCTATTCAAAGTGTTTTCTTTAAGCATATAAAAAACCAGGCAAGGCAGATGGGTTGTGCTGGGTAATAACCCTGCAGAATCTTTCTGAATAGTCATGTGTTTGTAGGGATCCATACTGGGGGGAAAAACCACATAGAATGCATCTTCCATCTACTGGGGGCATGGATATAACAATACAGTGACGGAGGGGCAGCAGGGCTCACAAGTGCCATTGGGAAGTGTTGGGACAGCAGTAAATTAATTTCTGAACTTCAGTGCCCTTGTGAACTGCTAATCTGATGTGACTACTTCCTGGCACATAAAGTGCTTTAAAAAATGTTTCAGCATGTGATGCTGCCATCTGCTATGAGATGGTGGCAACTTCATAGTGGCCTATAGCAGGATTTCTCTCAGCAAGCTTCATGTGTTCCTCTGTAAATATGGATGGGCTCTCAGTTCCCTATCCAGACCCTTTTGTTAAACCAAAAGCCAGGAGCTGATCCAGAGCATGGCCAGCCTTTGTCCCAGACAAAGTGGACGTCTGGGTTGTAAACTGCCGTTAATTTTGGTGGCACTGGGATTCAATACCTCTAGTGAGGTGTATGGGAGGAGGGAAGAGACAGATATACCTATACTGGCTCACATGTCAGACACTTAGCAGGGGGGTTCAGACAGATAGCCCCGTCATTCTTGGCTTCACCGTGTCTGGACCTAATTCAGAGTGTGTGGACTGACGCGTGTTGGAGAAGGATATCCATCTTTTGGTCCTGGTTTGCTCCAAGATACTTAGTATTCCCTACCCTAAAACAAAGTCTAGAAGTACCTTCCCAAAATAAAATGTTCCGTCTCTCTTAGTCACATAGTGCATCTGCTCTGGGCAGAAGACAGTGTCTGTTCCTCAGTACTATTTGATCATGGGGCAGTTTTTATGGTACCAAGCCTTGTAGAGTCTGATGGGCTTCATCTACCTAGCAAGGGCAAAAGAATCCTAGCATGTAAATTGGCAGGGCTGATCAAGAGGGCTCTAAGCTATGTTGAAGAGGGAAGGGGTTGAAACCACGCTCTCCAGAGATGAGCCTAAGGGTGGAAAGCCAGGGTTATGAGTGATATCAGCAACGCAGCTGGAGTGCACGTACACTAACGCACGCAGTTTGGGAAAAATGAAAGAGGAGCTGGAAGCCATCTTGCAGCAGGAAACTATGACATACTTGCCAGCATGGGAACATGCTGGGATGACTCGCATGAATGGAATGCTGTCATGGATATGCTCGTCAGAAGAGATGGGTGAGGTAGGAGAGGTGGAGGGGTGGCTCTATACGTTAGAGAGTCTCTTGACTCTGCAGAACTTGAGGTCAGTGATGATAAGGTTGAGTGCTTACGGGTAAGAATCAGGGGGAAGGCCAACAAGGCCAACATCCTGGTGGGAGTCTGTTATAGACCACCCAACCAGGATGACGTGAGTAATGAATTATTCTACAAGCAGCTGGCAGAGGTTTTGAAATTGCCAGCCCTTTTTCTTGTGAGTGACTTTTTTACCTGCTGGATATCTGCTGGGAACTCTACACAACCGAGAAGAGGCAGTGTTCTTGATTGTAACAACTTTTTATCTTTCTTGCTCATTTACCTGCCTCTGATAACTTGCTAGGTGCCTCCTGGAGCTTTTGCAAGTACCTTGGCTCCTGCAGCAGCCCAGCTGTGGCATCCAGGCTTTTTAGCTTCATGCTTGAGACAGTGACAAAGCAGACTCCATCTTGTAATCAGTCCACTACAGATGCCCATCCACCAGAAGGGCTGGACGGAATACCCAGGAAACTACAGGCCTGTCAGCCTGAGCTCAGTGCCCAGCAAATTTACAGAACAGATCATCCTAAGTGAAATCAGAGCCAGCCAGCACAGGTTTAGGAGGGGGCAGGTCCTGTCTGACCAACCTGATCTCCTTTTATGATCAGGTGACCCACCTGGTGGATGAGGGGAAGACTGTGGATGTAGTCTATCATCTAACTTCAGCAAAGCCTTTGTCACCATCTCCCACAGCATACTCCTGGAAAAGCTGGCAACCCACGGCTTGGACAGGGGCACTCTGTGCTGGGTCAGGAACTGGCTGGAGGGCCGGGCCCAGAGAGTGCTGGTGAACG
>JAYRBT010000114.1:43071030-43093258 GCA_036023395.1 Myiotriccus ornatus | reverse complement strand
TTGACAGGAGGCTGAACATGAGCCAGCAGTGTGCCCAGGTGGCCAAGAAGGCCAATGGCATCCTGACCTGGATCAGGAACAGTGTGGCCAGCAGGACCAGGAAGTGATTCTGCCCCTGTACTTGGCAGTAGTTAGGCTGTACCTTGAGTACCAGAACTGTGTCCAGTTCTGGGCCCCTCAGTTCAGGAAGTAATTTGAGGTGCTGGAGCACTTCCAAAGAAGGGCAATGAGGCTGGTGCAGGAACTGGAGCACAAGTTCTATGAGGAGCAGCTGAGGGAGCTCGGGCTATTTAGCCTGGAGGAGGCTCAGGGGTGACCTCATCACTCTCTACAAAGCAGGCTGTAGCCAGGTGGGGGTCAGTCTCTTCCTCCAGGCAACCAGCAGTAGGATAAGAGAGCGTGGTCTTAAGCTGTGCCAGGGAACACTTAAGTTTGACATTAGGAAGAAATTCTTTACAGAGAGAGTGATCAGATGTTGAAATGGGCTGCCCAGGGAGGTGGTGGATTCACTGTCCCTGGAGGTATTTAAAAAGAGGCTGCATGTGGCACTTTGTGCCATGGTCTAGTTGACAAGGTGGTGTTGGGTCATAGGTTGGACTCTGATCTCAGAGGTCTTTTCCAACCTACTTGATCTTGTGATACTGTGTGATTATCTACTTATTGCTGACCAGAGAGTGAAGAGAATTACTGAAACTTCATTAAGAACTCTCCAAGCCAGAAGTAGATATGAGGGCAATATGGTCCTGAGGGTGGGGAATGGGGGGGAGGTGAGGAGGAACACCATGTTTTGTAGAGCATTTGAGAATTAAAACTCAGCAGTGTTTGCAGAGTAAGTTGATGGCACATGAAATGCTGCTTTGCCAGGATTCCTAGAGCTGTGCATCCTGTTCCCTGGTTCAGTGGGGCTCAGTAGAACTTGATCCTTGTCTGCAGACTATTTGGCACTACCACCTGTGACATGGCTATGGTCAAAACAGGCTCATAGCATCACAAAGATTGGTTAAGCATCATCTGACACAGATACGGATGTGCCAGGGCTTTCATACAAAACATTTCTGATGTGTTAAAGTATGACCCAGTTGAATAGGCTGTTGGGGATTCCTCAGTGGAATGATTTCTGAGGCAGATGTGGACTTTCCCCTGGTCCTGCTCTGTCCCTTTGTATCTCCTGATGCAGAACACCCTGTTGCTTTGTGCACAGCAGCTCATGGCATCATGGAGCAGTGCACTGCAGCAAGGCCATCCAACATGTGCCCAGCCACTGTCAGAAGCTTCCATGGCACAAGAACTGCAGCATTTATGTTAAATAAGAAAATGTAGACCTACCTTTACCAGATAATTACTTGTCAGAATCAGTCAATCAGCCCATGTCATGATGAAAACAGGGTCTTGTATGTGCAGATAAGAATTAGTAGTATCAAAGGGCTGAGAGGTGGGAAAGGAGGAAACGACCTTGTGGATTAACGGGATATTGTGCCCTCCAAAGAGGGAACTGCAGAATCTGCCAGCCTGTCCTGATTTTCTTGCCCTTATCTAGACAATCTCTGCCCTGATTGCTGCATGAAATGTGGTACATCTGTCTATGAACTAATGGTTGCTGATCTCTGCATTTGCTTTAACTTGATTTTGGTGGGTCATTGGTGAGACAATCCCTTCCTCCCCCTCTCAGTGTGAAGCTGATGAGAGCCAGTGGTGGGAATGGCAAACTCCTCACTCCTACCCCTGAGCAAGTGTCATGGAGTGTTTCTTTGCTTTCTTGGAGTTGGCTGCTTCTTGGCAAGTGCATGCTACTCATTGTATCAGTTAGGAGAGAGGATAAGCAGGGAGTGAGAAAGGTGCCTCCAATGTGGGGCGCAGCATAGAAATGAGCGGTAGGTGGAGGAAGCCCTTTCAGCCGGAGATTGCTGTGCAGAGCAGGCAAATGGTGGGGAACTCTTGTTTCTTTGGATTATATCCACACCTGGACACAGGTTTTAGTCTTGATCAATGAACCTGGGTGAAGGAAGCTATTTGGCTGTTTTATACTAGGTTTGTAAGACTGGAAATCGTGCAAGAGAGAAAGAAGTTCCTGTCCTGGGTTTGGTCTAAAGCACAAAATTTCTTCCACATGAAATAGTCTGATATGAATGATACTGCTGTGAACTCCAGGTGTGTGAGGAGGTGGTGGTTGAACTCCTTGCCTCACCTTCTTCCTTCACTAAGAAGGCTGCTTGTTGTTGTTCTTTTTTTTTCTTTTTTTAACTAATACTCCATGTAATGCAAGGAATGGGGCATACACTGCCTTCTGCACGGTCTTGCTGGTGGCATAGTGATGCTTGGGACTCAGTCTGTGGACTCTTCTGGGAAAGGCATCGTATATGAATACTGCCTCTGTCATGATAGGGCTGCTGAGAAGATGGGTCTGTGCCCCTTTGTGGCTGTCAATATTTATTAAAGAAATGGCTGAAGACAGATCCTGTTTGGGAAAAATAAATACCTTGTTCTTCCCAGATGATCTTTAACATTGCTGACTTATTTTTTTATTTCCTTATTGTAGCTAAAAATGATGACTGCATTTTTCCTTTTCCTTTTTAAAACTGTTGTAAAGCACCATTACATTAGAAAGATTCCCATGCCCTTTACAAAAGGAAATTTGTTTCAGTTAGGGGTAAAATGTTCACAAGATGTTTTGGATGAATGGGGAAATAAAAAAAAAATCTAAAGTAGTGTTTTCCTTAGTGAATCCAATGATGTCATGGCTGCTATCTTGAAATGCATGAAGGGCTCTGAGGTCCTACAAGCCCTCACTTAAAGGGATCCAAGAAATGAGCTGTGCTAAGTTGTGCCCTTTAAAGAAACCTACCTCACATCTCCTGCCTGACTGGATGAAGTGTCACTCATGGGTAGCCTGTAGAAATTCTGCAGTGTCTGGCCTGAATCTGTTTTCTGTTTATTGCAAGAACAGTAAATTTCTATCACCCTCTGAAAACTTTACATCTGTCCATGAGCTGAAGGAGCCAGGTTTGTCCTTTACTGCTGCAATGCCTACCTTTTGGTGCAAAGCTTTTGTGTCAAATGTCATTATTCCTGTTTTATGAGCACAAAAGAGAGGAACTAAGAGAGGGCTGTCTTATACCAGTTTCAAAGGAGAAAGACACATGAGGAGCCAAAGCAGAGTTCAAATGCTGTAGGGATGTTGTTGCAGATGTCAGAGGTCTTTATCTTGTTACCTTAGGTCAAGCTTTCCTTTAGCAGCTCAGCTGTTACTCCAAAGGGGGCTGTAAATTGTTTCTTGTGCTGAAGTTTTACGTCTGGGTCAGTGCTTCTTGTAAAGATGCAATTTGAAAATGAAATGCACTTACTTGTTGCCATTACAAGAATCCTGTGTCAATATCTGTCTAATCTCAGGTTTCTCTAGCATTTTAAGAGCAGAACTTTGGAGCCATATCAGTGGTGTGCCTCTTGGCTGCATTTTTTCCTGGTATCACTTTTTGACTCTCCTTGGAGAACTCTACATGATCCTGCACACTTTAATGCTCCCTCCAGCAAAACCTCTTAAAGGATTACTTTGACTTATGATTAAAAGTGGCAGGGAACACTTGGCGGATCTGAAATTCACATAAGTAGTGCTGTTTACTTTCTGAGCTTTTTTTCCTTCTTATCACGGAATGATTGGATTTGGAAGGGACCTCTGAAGATCTTCTAGTTCCTTCCCCATGCTAAAGCAAATTCAACTATTGCTTATGTTTTAAAGTCGTCAGATTGCATATGACACCTGGAAGGGCAGATGGGGTTTGGTTCAAGACTCTGTGTTTAGCCTAGGAGACAGTGGGGTGGGAATGTGTATATTAAAGTGCAGGAGAAGCTCTCCTTTCAACAGCTGTTGATATAAATTCTTGTGCTCTGTCCTCTGCTAGAGAAGGTGCATATATGCAAGGGGAAACCTGAAGAAGGAGGCAAGGTCTCCAGAGAGCATCAGAAGGTGGAAAGAGAAGCTGCAAATCGGTATCAGGGGAGTAGCTGAGGCTGGGGGAAGCAGAGCTGCTCACGTGAGCAGTAGTAAAAGTTGTCAAGCCCTTCTTTTAGCCCCAAATAGCATGGGAGAAGTTGTTCTACCTCTTGATGAGTCTTGATGTGAGCACTGTAATTTCTTGGCCAGTAGCTGGGAGTTGAAGTACCAGGCTCCTGCTGGGGCATCTTGTTCAATCTAGGTGAGAACTAAGCTGCATTCAGTGACACACTGAGATCTTCAAGAGCATATGACTGAAATCTTGTCACCAAGTTGCAAGGAAAAACTTGACCTCTAGTGGGTGCTGTCTCTTGCAGTCCATGTAGGCAAGCAAAGTCTGCCTTTTCCTATGCCACATCCTTCACGGAGGATGTCTTACAAACTTCATTTCTTCTACATGGATTCAGGGTTACGCGAAGCCACGCTTAACTGCAGAGGACCATGATATCTTTTCAATTACCCCAAGCCTCACTGAAGCACTGTAGGTGTTTTCAAAATCAAGCCAGTGTTCAAAGTCACAGACTTAGATGGAAAAAAGGGTCTGAACATTCTCTGCCAGATGCACAGTGCAACCTTGCATAGGGAGTTCCCATAGACTGGCCAGGAGACCTGACTGGTGAGTGCTAGGTTCACCAAGAACAGAGAGGTGTGTGGATTTCAGCCTAGCCTGACTAGAAAGCTCAGCTTGGACAGCCTTGACAGTATGCCATGTTTTTATTGTAAGGTTGTTGGTAAAATTTACTAGGGACTCAGGTTTGCATTCTCAAAATCACTGATGTGCTTAAAAGCCCTGAGGAATGGGGACCTCTGCCCTTTCATCTGCCTTCAGTGAGCACTGCTAATTATTTGGGGATAGTTTGGAGTTGCCTATAAAGCATGAGAGATTCAAGTTTCCTGTTTCTCTAAAGTCTTCCACAACCAGTAACTGAGCTGCACAGTAACCACCCAGGACTGATACGTTAACTCTAGCTGAGACTGGTACAGTGAGGTGCTGAAAGCCCATGCTCACACAGCCCAGCTTTGGTAGGGTCAGACAGAGATCTAGGCTATTCTTGACTCTTGAATTTGCTTTTGCTGCATCTCCAGGCAGATGAGTTTCCTTTACCTTTGCAAAAATGGGAAAGAAGGCGTGTGAAAGTACCATTGCAGCTGATAACTCCCTGTGAGAGCCTGGGCCTGTCATGCCAACTGGGTCCTGTAGCTCTTCCTGTGATTCTGCGATGAGATTAGTTCTTCTGGGTGAACTGCTTGGGCAAGCCCCTGGCTGCCCAAAATGTACCTTTTGCCTCCTACTTCAACCAGTAGAACTAAACTTTTTTGCCTATCTGGTGGTGTTCTGTCAGTGTTTTTGCAAGGATAGGGAGAAGTTTAGTATAGAATTTGGGTGTGGGGTTAGAGAAAAATGGCTCTGCTCTCTGCTTGGCTAGCTTCAACCTCTGAAGAGGCAGATGTGTGCAAGACTTGGCTGAAAAGAGCTTTCTCTGACCTGAGCTCTGGGGATCCTCAATCCTTGATGAGCATGCCTACCTCCCCTGAGCATCAGGCTTTCAGTAGGCTTCAACCCAAAATCAGGGTAAAGCATCTGGACTCTGTTAATTCCCTCGGATGGAGCGTGCGTGCGAGGAGGGGTGTGCGTGCCCACACACATTTGCGGAGTGCAGGGGTGAGGACTGCCACAATCACCCGTGTCTCAGAGCTGATGTGCCAGCCCATGGCAGAGGCAGGATGCCGTGCAGGGAGATCAAAGAGGAGAGCTGAAATGAAAAGATGACTAGCAGCAGTGGGGAAAAATTCTTGAATTCCAGTATGAAGTTTCCTCCTTTCTTTTGAATTGGTGCACCATTTAGGACATGCATAAGCCACATGTTAAAGGTGTTAGAGGGATGAATGTGGAGCACATGTGTCTGCCTGAGCCTTTATCTCAGGGGTGGACTGACTGGAGGGCAGGATAAGCACCCTGGGAGCTCCTGACCACAAGATATCAGATGCTTTGCTTAGGTTTCTCCAGAGGACTGTCTATACACAGGAATTGGGATTATTTTCTTCTATTGATTCAACTTATTGAGCTAAATACAACCTTCCATAACAAATGACCCAGAGACCATTAACAGCTGGAGGCAAAACTTGAAGCTTACCAATGTCTTTTGCAAAAGATACGCAGACTCTGTTACCAGTTTCTGGGGAAAGTGAATAAAGAAATCTCTGAATGATTGTTCTGCTGACCTTAATATATCTTCTGGGAAGAACTTCCTAAAGCCGAAGAACTAAGTCTGCAGAAGAGAGGACATTAACCAGGCCAGGTGATTTAGTTCTCTTTAGGGAGACAATATTGCTGGTTGATTTTCTTAGGGTTTTGTGGTTTTTTTTCCCCCCTCTATAGTAGACTCAATCAATATTACATTTCCAATTCTGGATAAAAAGAAATTCACACAGCAGAAAGAAGGAAATAATTCTGGTGATGCCTTACTATTCCCATATCATAACCAAAGGAGTATTACTGTACTGGAAGAGCTGTTCTGTGTTGCAGCTTTGTGTTCACAATGCTAGGGAGAAGTTTT
This sequence comes from Myiotriccus ornatus, assembly GCA_036023395.1. Classification (NCBI taxonomy): domain Eukaryota; kingdom Metazoa; phylum Chordata; class Aves; order Passeriformes; family Tyrannidae; genus Myiotriccus; species Myiotriccus ornatus. The sequence continues at coordinate 43,086,712 of JAYRBT010000114.1, read as the reverse complement.
GTGGACAGCTGGGGGTTTGGTACAGCTGTAGTGTATTGATTCAAAGAATTAGGGGTACTTGATGAGAAGACAAAGAAGAAACACTTCCCATCAGGATTAATGGAGAGAGACTGGCTTCATTTGCTACAGCTCATTATAGAAAATTAGCAATGACAAATCATGTATGGCTGTGAGGGGCAGGGTGTTCTTTTCACCTTTTTTTTCTCATTTAACAAAATCAAGTGGCACAACACTGATCAAATGAAGCAGTGCCTGATAGCTGGTGCTGGTTGGGTTTCTTCAGGTTTTCCTTTCTGCAGAGGAGGATGCTCAGGACTGCAAGTGGATGTGCTGTTTTTCATGCTAGAGTGCAGTCCAAGTGCTGTGGTGCTGCTTCTGCTCCCCAACCACCAAATCTGGTGCCAGGATCATCCTGTTCTGCCTGGTACTACATCGTGAAACATGTCCCTAGCCCATTTAAGCTGCCTGCACCTGGGAGGGAAGAAATTTAGCTCATAAGCCCAAGCTCCTCCCTAGTCAGGCTGTGAACCATTTTGTAATAGCTTCAGTCTTTGCTTCGCAGGAAAGATTTACAATAAGGCCTTCCTTAGCATTTGTTTTCACTTGCCCTTTTGAGCTAAGGTCAAGATCAGAGAGTAGGTAAATAGGCTTTCCCAACTTGCAGACACCCAGCTGTTCTGTCCTCCAACTCCATCTCTGCAGCTAAACAACAGTTTATGAAAGCATTTTTTCTTTCTTTGCCATTTTTTTTAAGCCATCAAGGAAAATGCATATATTTAAGGTAAAGCACTGTGACTATTACTCAGTGCCATACATATCATGCAGGCTGTACAGACTTGGATTGTGTTGTTTTCTGAATCAAGTGCATTACATCTGGGATGCAGAAGGCCTTTATTCACAATTTCTGGGGAAACAAAAAAAAAAAAGCCAGGGTTCCTTTAACTTTGAAAGACAGTTTTGTGCTCCAATGGACAATTACTCTCCGTGCTAAAGTTTGGGTTTTTTCTCTCTGGTGGAGAGTTCTGTTAGATGAAACAAGCAACAGCACTGGAAATCTTTCTCCATGTAAATACTAAAGGACAGGAGCAGGTGACTTTTTGGCCTTTAGTTATCAAGTTATCTGTACTGAACTTTGCTGTTGTAAGGAAGTTAGTTTGTCCTAATCTCCAAGAGGTTGTTCTTGTACCTCTTCTCCTGAAACCTTTCCTGCTTTTATTTTGGGGGGGGCACAGTGGAGTTGGCAGTGCTCATAGACTTGTCAGTGCTGTGTGCAGATGGCAACGCCGTGATCCTGCTCTTCAATGTTGCCCACGTGAGTGAGGGAAATAGCCTGGTCAACTTGTCAGCTGCTGCTCCAGGAACTCATGTTATTGAAATTAAAGGAGTAAACTGTGATCCAAGGTCATCAGACAATAGCTAAGAACAAACAGATCTCACTGCTTGACCTTACTGTATTTGAATCAGGACAAATAAAACAATCCCGGTACCTCTAAATTTCAAGTTATGGAGGATGCATAAGGATGCATAAAGCCCACTTTAAAGCAAAAACAGTAGGAAAAATTTTTAAGCTTCTAGAAGAGTATAGAAATAGTGAGGTGGATGTATCAGTATAACCCCTCTCAAGCCCCAAGGAGTGGAACAGGTTGGCCCTGGTACCTCCAACTCAGTCCCTGCGACACTGACTCCCAGAACAGTCATGAAGAAGCTCCTACATGCAGAGCTGTGTCTGGCTCTCAGCTGGTGCCCCTGAGCCTTTCTCTGGGACTGCTACTAGAAGGAAGCCTGAGAGTGGGCACAAAGCTCTGGGTTTTGGGATTGAGCTGATAGACTTAAAATCTTGAGTCCACTTGACAAGAAAACACAGTCGTCCTTCCTTTGGTGTTTCAAAGTCTCATTGTCAGAGAAGTAATAAATTTGAGGTTGTTTTCTTCTTATAAATTGGACTGTTAGGGTGGAAAGCTCTCTTAATTTTCCATTTCTCCAGTGAGATCTATCATGCATCTCCTAGCTGTGACTGACTGGTTTAATATTCTCTCTCTTAGTATTCCTGTACAGCTGCTTATTATTAAAAACTATTTGTTCAACTTTGCAGACGATTATAAGAACAAATAGCTTAGTGATGTATTGACATTGTGTATGTCTTCGACAATACCCCAACACCCCCTTCCCAAAGACACTGCTCTTCCAGACGAGAAAACAAGGACAGTGTGACTAAATGACATGCATTTGCAGAACTCAAACATTTCCTTACTCACTCAGCCCCAGATGTTCTTTTCCCAGGCCTCATATTCAAAACTTCATTAGAAATTTGAGAGAAATGCTTTACTGTGGCTGCTGGCTTGGCTGCTTTTCAGGTTCAGGCAGAATTTCTTATATTCACAGGCCCTCTTTTCTTTTAATTTTTTTTTTATACTTCTCCAGAAAGTTGTATTATCATCTTTAGCAGTGCAGGAAAATATCCATATGAGCATAATATTTTAGAGCTTCTTTGTAGCATGTTAATCTCTGAGACTAACTAAAAAAAAACCTCTTGGTCCCAGTCTCATTTTTAATAGGATAGTAAACTAAGAGGATACATGAGGATTATTCTAATCTCACCCTCGAGCTCTCTCCAGCACTACTGCCTATCTGGGACCCATTATTGAACTGCCTTCTCCAGTGCTCTAGAAAAGAGGCACTTATCTTGATTTAACAAGTAATGATAGCAAAAGCCTGAGCTGTCATGCTTTAGAAAGAATGGATTAGCTAATTGATTGTGAAGAAAAGAAATACAAGGCTGGAGCTAAACACCCTTTGGGGTGCTGTCCTTTCCTTGCTTTTTTCTTTAGTCCTTTGAGAATACGTTTCTACACTGGGGTTGGGGGGGGAGGGGGTTTGTGTGTGTGTATTCAACACAAACTACTCTTACAAAGCACATGTAAGACACTGCTAACCATGAGCTGTTTCCTCACTTTGCAGCTTTCCTGGAGCAGTCCATTCTATGTGCTTTGGAAGAGCAATGGAGCTGGTAAAGGGGCTGGAGCACAAGTCTTACCAGAAGTAGCAGAGGGAACTGGGTTTGTTTAGCCTGGAAAAAAGGAGGCTCAGGGGGTACCTATTCACTGTGTTACAACTACCTGAAAGGACATTGTAGGAAGTTGGAGGTCACAGTCTCTTCTTCCAGGTAACAAGTGTTAGGACAAGAGGACATAGCCTTAAGATGAACCAGGGGAGGTTTAGGTTGGATAGTAGGAAAAAATTCTTCATTGTAAAGGTTGTTGAGCATTGGAACAGGCTACCCTGTGAGGTGGTGGTGTCACAAGGGCTGGAGGTATTTAAAACATGTAGATGTGGCACTTAGGGACTTGGTTTAGTGGTGGGCTTGGCAGTGCTGGGTGAATGGTTGGGCTCAGTCTTAAGGTCTCTAACTAAATTATTATTCCATTGTTGTGGCAGAAGATAAACACGTAAAGCTTTATATGCCTGCACACTCTTCAAACCTTTCGGGTCTGGGGTTTTGGACAGGGACAGCACCTGTCCTGGGCAGGATAGGGGCTTATTTCTGGTTATTGTTTGCAGGTGATGGGAGACCAGCTCACCTGGAAGTGAGAGTTCTAACAAGCATGTGTGAAACTGGTCCTTGGGACACTGTACACACCCTCCTGCCTCTAATCATGTCAATGAATGTGTGTGAGGGCATGACTTTGACCTCACATATCGCTGTAGCCAATGCAGTCATACTTCCCTCAACCCTTAACCATGGGTGAGGAACTGAGGCAGGGCAGGCAGGATTCAGTTGCACAGCAAGACAGAGTAAAGCTGAGACTCAAGTGCAGGTCTTACCTGTCTGTATATATTTACTGCCTGATATTTCCTTCTCCCTCTCATACTGAAAACAGCGACATTTTTGCAGTCAGACTCTAGTGTTGAATTTGTCTTTAGACTATTTGCAAAAGGCATAACAGACTCCCCCAAGCAGATAAATTACTGCTGTCAACAGCATAATAATAGTCACACACATGGTTTCTTTCTCCTTTCCTCTCCTCCACTCCCCATGATAAAATTTCCAAAATGTTGTACACTGGACAGAATGTGAACAGACACTGGGTTAGTTAAAACCATACCTCTCTTTATTTGAAAGTTTTCTATCCACATACAAAAGGCAGTTGATACATTGCATAGTGTACTTTTTTTTAAAGTATGCTTATTATCAAATGTGTCTGAGAAAAAGGATGGTTACTGGCTCTAACTTCCCACAACAAACAGTGAAGTTAATGGAATAATAAATTAAAGTAGTAGTAGTCAACATTACATATAAAACAAATGTTAACAGATACAAATATAACATGAACGATGACTGATTCAGTTTCCCTTCTCAGGAGTTCAGTGTCTTAATAGAGTGGTTACCTAAGTGAAGTTTTTATTAAAATGCAGTGGTGCTCTGAAGCTTCAAAACACAAAAGCCACACAGGTTTTTTTAACTGAATGGGAATGTCTTCAAGAAACCTTGCTAGTGAAAATGAGGGTGCTGTTTTCCTGCCCCTCTGATGGTTGCTAATAGCCCTGTTGCTGAGCCCTTGCTGCTCCAAGGAGGCAGACTTCATGCTCCAGATATGGCTGATCATGGCTCTAAGGCACTTCTAGGGCCTATCAACTATTTACATTGTAGGCAGTAATTAGTCAAAGGACAAAACTCCACATAACTCTGTGGTGTGTGAGAGAGGAGTGTCATGGAATCTTAGTGTACTGGCCATCATCTGTCCTCATTGTCCTATGTAAATGCTCATTGCCGGAAACTCAGTACCTGTGCCCTCTGTGGTATTAACCCACAAGGAACTTCTGTGGGTCTTAAAGAAACAGTTTTAAGAGCTCTGTCTTGTCAGTGTGCTCTCTTTCCTGCTGGCTGAACTCATGTGGGTTTCCATGAGTGCTTTCTGGCAGGTGGGGTTTCCCATGGAGCTGGTCCTGTGCATGGGCTGATTGTCAGGGTGCTGCAGGCTGCTACCCATGCTTGTTGGGCTGCCTTGAGCTGGAGACAAGCACCTTGCTCGTCTGTTCAAGGTTGCTTCAGAAAGTGTCAAAGCTACTCGAGGGAGGTAGGTATTGAACAGGGACTTAGAGGAAGAAACTTGTCAGGGCAGCAGCAAAGCTGCAAGAGACCTCCATTTGAAACAGGATGGGAACCCAGTAGCAAAGTCCATCCAAGCTGAAGATCCAAGAGTCTTTACAGCAACATGCATGCTGGCCCATATACTACACGAGAAGTCAGGTCTGAATTACGGGGTTGTAATTTGACCCAGAGGATCTTATGACCAGAGAAACCACCCGAGCTCTGCTCCCCTGGTTTGACAACTGTATGCTCCTGCAGGCAATTATAATCCTGTTGTCTGTCTCAGCTGCCTGGCACTTTTTTTCTTCCTTCCTTATGTACTTAACATTGAGGTAGAAGTTTCCAATAGTATTTAAGCACACATGAGAATGAACACAATCTTATTGGGCAAGTAGCCCAGTGACCTTCAGAATTTGCTAAAAATGTGGCTATAAAATGAGTAACTGAAGTAGTAGAGAAAAGGAATTCTAAACTTGTCAGAAAAACAGTATCAAAAAAAGCACAGCATTGAGTTGCAAGACATTTTCTTCATCTGTTGGATTTAAAACAATTCAGTGGTGTTTTGTTGTGTTTTTTTTTTTTTTTTTAATTTTCCCTCTGGAACAAATGACAGAAACAGAATTTTTTATGACATCAGAAATATACTGGTATCAAAGTAAGGGTACACAATGAATTTTTAAGGCATTACCTGTTTTGAACAATTATCTAAATAGAGGTAATTTATAATGGTTGACTTCAGTTGAGCATTGCTTTTATATCCTATAAAAATACATGTTTAAGAATGTATATATAAAAGTGTCTTGCAAAAAAATCTGCATTCCTTATGTTTATAAGGAAAATCAAAGTAATAGTAGTAACCTTTACAAGGAGACTTAAATGTTTTATTGTTCATACAATATTTAAATGTAAGGAACACATATCAACATAGGCTTTTTTTTTTTTTTGCTTTACAACCCCTGTTAATACTAAAGCAAGTTTATACCTAAATAAAACTAGTTAAACTATTGCTATAGGGGCTGCTGTACTTAACACCACAGAGTAAATGAGATCCAAATTTCAGTTGAAAGAACTTGGTTAGCTTGAATTTCATCCTATTGATTTAATTATTGGCAGGAATGTGAAAATACATTCAGTGTAAGAAAGCTGTTTAAAGCCAAAGGGAAAAAAAAGTTCTTATTATTCTTACAGCTATTTTCCAAGAAATTCTAGCTGTTCCAGCTTTAATGCTGCATTTTTAAATCAGGGGAAAAAAAAAATCCACGAGAGAGATACTATTCATGAGTCTTCAAGGAGAACATTTCACTGACATTAAAGGCAACTTTGCAGACTCACTTGAAATGTATCAATTTGTAATCTACACATTTACAGGAGATGCTCTGCTCTGAAAGCTGTTTCCCAATCTGTGCCAAAACATGTGAGGCTGCCTAGCATACTTCTGATGATAGACCTTCAGGCTCTATTTCTCCATAATTGATTTAGTTATTAGTTATGCAGGGGAGAGAAGAGATCCCTGAGGCTTAGTAAAACAGTATTCAGTTACTAAAAGCAGCCCTTTGTGAATTAATGTTATCCTACCAGCACTTTCTGCTCATTATTCCTTCAAGTCTTGTTTTCCTGGACACCAGCTGTCACAGAGGAAGTCTCCAGCCTTTTCTTCTCCTGCCTCCTTGGCCGACTGAAGTTGCACAAGCACGGTCTGGAGTGTCTCCTTCACTACCTGGATCTCCCTCTGCAGAGACTGTGCAAGGTTCATTAAGGAATAATCTTATATATATAATATAGGTGATTGGCAGTCCCTGTTCTCTTTCCAAGTTATTAAGTAAATTCTTGTTCTGCTGCTCACGACAGATGGCCATGGCTACTAATTGTAGCTTCAGCTTCTTCCAAATTGTTTGGATTAAACATTAATACATTTTTCACACTTGCTTTCAAAAGAAAAATCCAGGCAAGCTCAAGTTCTCAAGTAGCATTATTTAGCACTTTAAAAAAGGGAGGGGATGGGGGATACTGTTTTCATGGGAAGGAGGGAGATAAAGAAATTTTACCATGGAGACAGCAGCAGGAACTGTGAGCTCGATGAGCTGTGAGCTGGGTGAAGGGTGGATCAGACCCCAGGAGAAGGCAACAGGGCAGTGGGAACAGTCTGAGACGTAAGCCAAGTGACTGCAGCTTGTGTGGCATTAGTGAGCTTAGCAGTGTGTGCTATGCAAGGCAGGGTGGGAATCTAGGTAAGAAGCAAAATGAGCTTATATCAGAGAAAAAGTTTCTGCTCCACTTACCTCCAGAAACCTTTAATGTTAACTCAATTATCAATATAATTGTGTTGCAGAACACACAAACATAAAGCTGTTTGTGTGACTCCACAGGCAATGCTTTGAACAAGTTGAAAAGCAAAGAGGGCAGTACCAACGTTGTACTGTTGTGCATTAGAAGGAAGAAGGCCACTTGAAAAGTATGAAGTAATTCAGTACAAAATGCTTAATTTGGTTAAGAAGGAGTTTTCCACATTTTATTTGCCTCTGTCTAGTTCAGGTTTCCTGTAATGCATTCAGGAAGAAACTGATGGCTAATAACTTAATCTCTGAAAAACACCTTCTACTTCTCTCTTTCCCAGCTCTGCAATGACAGAGGGAAGGTGTCAGGTGCTGGCAACTAGAATATAAGGGGTACAGCAGTGAATAGACTGGCAGATGAAGGTAGGACATGAATGGAGATAGTAGCAATTGCTAACACGCACAAGCGTTTAAGTGGCTGGGCTTCCTAGGCAGAACAGGTTTTGTTCTATGACTAGCCTCTCCTGGGAACAAGCAGTTTGTATTATCAATATATTGGCCTTTCTGATGATAATCTTACATCATCAAGACTATTCACTGTTGAAGGTGCAAGGACTGGGTGTAGCTCAATGAGACCAGCCTTATTTTCTCTTCTATAGCTTAAACCATGTGGAGAGGAAAGCAAGCAGAGACAAGTTAGAGCCTGCTGAAATGCTGAACCAATGACCAAGTCTCTGTGAACAAGGCCTAGAGCCCATCCCGACCACACTGAGGCCTTCTGCACAGGTATGGCTGAAGGGCAAGAACCCCAAAAGACTGAAATAATTTCATGGCACACTGCTGGAAAGGAAACTATTTCAGAACCTCACTTCAAGGGAAGTGAAACAGGATGACACTGAAACAACTCAGCTGCAAAAATACAATACACAGAAAAGATAATGCACAAGGACAGTCTTTATCCTTTACAGAGCTCATACATTATGAAATGTTGTTTTACTTGACCCTTGATGTCAATACAATATCAAGAAAAAAAGACAGCCTCAGGTTATGAGACTGTAAAAAGTAAGACACTCCTTTTGAAAAACTGCAACTAGAGTAGACTGTGGTAAAGTTATAAAAATCACTTCTATTTCAGGAAGACATTATTATGCCTTTGAAAAGTGTTTTGGCTACTTTTGATTCTGTTATCAGTTCCTCAAAAATTCATCTTTGTGTATTTATATGTATTTACTATGATGTTTTGCTCTTAATATTTGTGCATACTTCTAATTTCTAGATAGCTCTGCTAATCTAAAGGTCTTCTGTCTCTGATTACAAATAATAGCGGTACACACAAAGCTTCTTCTATCCAAGAATCTCAAAGCAGCGTACAAGGACAAATTAATTATGCGTTGCATCTTCTCTGAAGAAGAGTTTTTATCCTCTTATAAGTGGTCCTGGACTCTCCACCCTCTGCAACTTAATCATGAGGCTCTGCTGAAAATCTAACCGGGAAAACAGAAATTCTTCAGCTTAAGAACACCATGAAGTCTCTGAAGTTTAATTACTTCTAATGTGTAGCCTCTGACTACATGCTGTTACTTGTAATATCCCAAGCAATTAAAAAATTCTTTTCAGGTTGAGAGAAAAAGCAAAGTTGAAATGTTTCACTGTCAGTGGATGAAAAATCTTGAAGGATGGAAGAAAATGATGAAGACAAGGAAAGAAATGCTTTACCCATTTTAAAACTTCAAATAACAGTTTTGCATGGGTCCACGTGCAAAGGTGTTCTTCGTGCTTAAATTCTCTACCCAGTGCTGCAATTATTGAGCCAGTATCCAAGGCAGGAGCAAAACCAAGTTTCAACTAGGAATATATTCTGGTTCTGCTGTCTTCTTGTGAAAAACTGACAAAATCTCTCCCCTGTCTCATAAGCAGTAAATTACTAAGGTACAGCTTCACACAGACACAACCCATTTCAACAATGCTGCAGCTCTAAACATTCTCTTCCATTTAGCTTTTCACCTATTTGACTTCTTCTCTTCGAAAAACTTGAGCATCATGAGAGAGGCCACAATTTACAAGGAGATAAAAAGCAGATCTAAATACTTTAGAGACTTAATTTTTTGAAAAAAATAGGCTCATCAATGCAGCTCCTGTTTCTCAGCACAGATGTGTAGAGAGACAAAAGGTAGATATTATAAATCAATTGCCTTCCTATAGGAAAGATTAACAACTAAGAGTATATGTTGTAAGACAAAAGACCTTAGAAGGATAATCAAGGACTACTGCTGAGATGAAGTAAGGACCTCTGGGATTTTGGAGAAGAATAGCAATTTTTGGACATCTGAAGAAGAAATTGTCTTGAAGAACAGAAATATTGAGGAGGTTTTTGTGTTTTTTTTAAATTGGTTAACTGTTCTTGTTTCCAGCAGCTAAAAGTTTCAGCATCTGGAGACAGAAACTCTGCTAGATGTACCAGTACCTAACTGCACGTGTCTTTTCTAACCCCAGGCACCACTACATATGAACTGTCCAGCCAGCTGGGAAGTAGCTCTGCAGAAAAGGACCTTAAGGTCATGGGGGACAGAGCCTCCCAGGCTGGATTAAGAAAACACTGCCAGCAGGTGTAGGGAGCTGATACTTTCACTATACTCAGCACTGGTGAGGTCCCAGCTGGATGCTGTGGGCTCCACAGTAAAAGACAGAGATGGATTCTTAATGTGACTCACAAAGGGAAGGGCTCACTCTCTTGTCATCTAAAATAAGATCAAAGAGGGTACCATTACCACCTCTCAGTCTTGTGGGATCCCAAAATCTCTTACAAGTTCACCTAGGCTGAGATTCCTCAGTGAGGTACAGACAAGGCTAAATTCTACATTCTTGATTCTGTTGAAAACCTACTCCCTGGTGTAAAACAAGACCTGTATGAGTGCCTGCTGTAGGACAAAGGTGAAAGGTTAGCAAAGTGACCTGCTTAATGAACATTTATGCACAAAATTCCATTTTCAAAATAGCTGATTAAAATGTCTGTTTTAGGGCAAGGAATGAAGATTGCTTTTATAATAATAGTCCAGCCAGGTTTTCACAAAGCATTTTCCCGAGGACAAACTATTACATGCATTCAAATTGTCTATCAAAATGTAACTGCTAATTAAGAACAAAAATGACTGTGAAATTGCAATATAGGCTCCATTTAATTTTAGTGGGAATTCCAGGCCTTTACTGTCAGGAGAGTAACACCTCTCATCAGCTCTGCAGACACCAGAATGAGTCACCTCTCATCCTTTGGTTTTTCCAATTACTGATGTGGACTGTTTTCATACACTCACCAATAATTAACCATAATTGAATGTTTTGTGGGTTTATTTGGTTACACTAAGCAGAATTTAGCAGATCTGTCATAGTGCTGCAGAGATCTCCAACAACCCCCCTGCCACTGTTTGATGCTTTTAATACAAAAGTACAGTTTAATGTTCGCTGTGAAAAATTTCAGTAATAAATTAGAATCGGAAGTGGGTCTGTGCCTATACTCAGGACCAAGAAATATCACTAAATTTCTCCTTTATTCAGTTCATATTGGCAATTATGATGCGCAGCATGGTTGATTTACGTGTGCTATGCCACCAAAACATAGAATGAAAAACAATGGCATCTGGGTTTTTTCTTCTAATACAATCTTAATAATTAATCAAAGCTATGACACACACTAAACACTGGCAAATGGCTCGAGAGTATCATGAATTTATTTGTCTCAGTGGAGTCTTTAAAAGTCTTTTAGTAATCAGACCACAGGACTAATTTACATCTGCCCAGCCCACAGATAGATTTTTGACCTCATAGTTTGCTACATTCACGTGCAAGGAAGTTTTCTGGGGAGATGATGGGGAGGGTGAAAATAATCAGTGAACAAGAGTTTGAAAAACTTATCCTGCTTTCATTACAGTTTCAGATATTTAAGCTCATGCTCTCAGAGTTCTACAGATTTTTAATGAAGACTGCATAATTTCCCACTATTGTGATAGGAAATTATTTAAAACCTAATAAACTACCATGCAAACAACAGATCCGTCTATTAACTGTCCATCTATTAACCATCCATCTTTTATTGAGGCTAATTGTTGTCTCCTATCTCAGTACTAGGTCCTGAAAAATATATTCAAGTTACCAATGAGTGAAAGTGTATTTTATAGGGACTGAGAAGTTTTTATTTAAATAACCCCACAACAATCTACAGGTCTGTAGCATTGTGGTAGCTATTTTTCTCATTCCTTTTTGAAGGATAGCACAGTGATTATATGTACCAGATGGTAACATTTTATGCACATTGATCTGGGCTACTTCTGAAATAGCAACTGAATGTTAATGAGGGGTAGCTGAATCGCTAAACTGCTTCTTTGTATGTCCCTATGTATTAAACATGATTTCTTATTTTGTGACTGATGGTCTTGCTAGGACCAGGATATCACACAGTGTGCATTTCTGTATTTAGATAATGTGAGCTGAATTTCACTGATAGAAGAAATCAGATCTCTATCAGACAACCGCGGCTTGAAACAAGACTAATCTATAACACTTCTGAAACTTCCAATGATTAATTTCATTTTTTCAACTAACTCTTGCAGTTTGAACAGCTATGAAGAAATATGCATACTCCATAAAAAGTACAAATACTACTATTTTACATACTTGCAGTGTATTATCTTCTGGAACCAAAAATGCAGTTTTCCAGCTTATTTTACCTTACTTAGTAAACTGTACCTATGATCAGACCTGGCTGTTCAGAAGGTCATTTGTTTAAATCCCCTGAAAAGAACCCATAACTCCAACCCTCAATACCGTTCTTCTATCAGGGCCAATAAGAAAAGATCATTTAAGAGTAAATATACATAAGGGTGGAGGGAATTAGACGCTGTACACACAACCAAGCATGTACACTGCAAATATAAATAAAAGAATGTCGAACCTTTCTATATATTGTCTGTATATTGAAATGCTTAGAAAAGAAAGATTTGAAGGAGTAACAAATTACTGACTGGATTTTGTCCCCTCTGATGCAACTTTGCCCCAGCTCCATTCTCCCCTCCACCCGCCCCTTAAAGTTTATCCTTCTGATACCTTTAAATAAACCAAGTTTTCAAAATAGGAATTTTGCAATGACTTGGCAACTGATGCCAAATTACTTAAAACACAGTGGTGTTTCCACACACTATTTTTTCTCCTTTCTTTACACTATCCCCACCTCAGCTTAGTAGGACCTGAATCCTTTCTAGTACCATCATCACCTTAACTCACCTTCAGGTGTCTGCAAGGGCTCCTTTGCTAATCTCTCCAACCTGAATTTATTAATCTTTCATCATTATTCCCTTGACTGACACCTCTCCTTCACAAAAAACCTTACCAGCTAAGTACTCTCATCTTCCCTGGCCACACTGGTTCTTATTCTCTTCACCTTTTCTTAGAAGAACAAAATCTCTTTTATGATACATTTTTCCTATGAAAGTTACAAATTAAATTTAAAAAAACCCCTCTGCTCTTCAATTTTGAAATTTTGAAAAATTCCCAATGAATGCCTCATAAAGGTTAAGCAATCTTAAAAAAATTACTGACAGATGAAGCACAAAAAGAGATAAGGGTGCATAAGACAACATCTCATCTGGTTTCTTCCACTGGAGTATTAGAGGCAGATTAAATTGTGTAGGATGCCACATGATACATCTGTTGCCCACTTTTTTTAAAAATGAAAAAAACCCAAACTATATGTGACAATATACACAATTTGAGTCAATAATGTAGCATTTAATTTAGTTAAATCATGTTGGGAAATGCAGGTGCATGAACACTTGTATCCATGCAGCTTTTGGTGCATCATGTTTTTACTTATACGAGCATTACAAACAAAAGGAGTTTAACAGTAAAAGAAAGGCTTTTCATTGCCTAATCTCAACTTACAAAGAACTGATTTCTATTTAAATCAATTAAAGATGGATCAGACCACAGTGAAAATGCACTGTAGGAAACAAAAATGCCCATTTCAGCAAAACAATTAATTCTTCTGTTCTTAATGTATCAAATCCACAATAAGAACTAGCATTCCATGTGAATCTGAAAGGCAAACATTTCATGTACATACTTACGTAGATTGATACGTATCTATAGCTATAGGAAAAAGGATATGAATAACTCCTTCATCAACTCTGCAAGTGGAACTTTGCAATTGATCTTCCAGATGTGCCAATTTCTCACTTATTGCTTCACATTTTTCTCCCAACTCTGCAGAAAATATGAAGAACTCCTACAGAAAGTTGAAAAAGAAAAAAAAAAGAAAAAAGCACGTTTGCTGCTGGCTGCACTTTTCTACATCAAATTTGCATCAAATAAAGAGAAAATAAAATATTAGTGAGGGGATATGATGCTTTGCCTAACATTACCTAAAAGCAAATTCCCATTAAAGAGATAAAAAGCTGTTACAGTATAATAAATTGGTGATTTATATGAAATGGAATGAGTTTGTGGTCTCAGTCTACTTCCCAGCAGAAACAAGTCATGATCTCACTTTCAGCAGATGATTAAAGGGGGTGTGAAGGCCAAACTGCTCTCCATCTTCCCCTGTTGACTCACCACAGCAGGGGAGGTCTCATGCTGACCACACCATTTAGGTTTCCAAATTTCAAGTTGTTCATGTAAATATGATTTACACTTTTAGGTCACTTAAATATTTCAAGCAGCATCACTTTTTGTATCCCTTATAAACACAAAATGTACTTACATTTTTGAAGAAAAATCCGGCTAGAATACTTAGGGACTTTGTTCAACTGATTGAAGCCTTGGAGATTACAAGATGAAACCATGCTTTTTTACTGATTTATCATCAAATAAACAAAATTTTCAAAAATAGTGGTTCTCTAATTAGAATTTATATGGACAAATACTTCTTCCATTTTACACCAGTTTCAAAGTCCTTCCCTTAAGTTTTTTTTCAAATACGCTGCACAAGAATAATTTCTTTTACATTTTTCAGTTAATAATACTTTGAGAAATGACCTGAGCAAGCAGCAAATACGAAGAGGGAAAAAAAATTAAATCAATCTGTGCAGCTCTGAGACAAGCCTTTCCTTTCCCTCCCATGGCACCATAGCGCTGCCTACAGTGAATGACAGGGGTTATTTGTAAGGAAAAGATTATGGTGCCAAAATGGAGTTCTGCTGGAGCCATGTTAAAAAAAGATTGAGTAATTTATCAGCTGGAATCCAGAAAACTCGATTTTCTCTGGACCCGGTCTATGCACTCATCCATATGAGTGCATATATGACCATGGGGCCATATACAATTTACAGAAAGTTTTTCCTCTGCTAAAAAAAAAAAAAAATTTACTTGGGGTCTTTTGCACTGATTTATTGCTGTAAGAGCAATCACCAGTGGCTGTTTAAGAAAAATCAAGCCTTCAATCAAAGGCCTTCCAAATAAATTGTGCCAATACTTGTTGGAACGTTGCCCATTATGAAACAATCTGAGCTTTGGTAAACACATTTACCAGACCTCAGTTCTGTGCTATCCTTTCGCTTCCCATCGCACAGTGCTAGGAGGAGTCAAATGTGAGAAGAGCTGTGCTTGCTGGCACATCCTCTGTTATGGCACAGAGCTTTGACCCTCCTTCTTCCTTAGGGCCTCTGCCAGACATGGCTATCCAGCACATCACACAGGTACGCAATCAAACCTGCATCTCAAACCATGGACTGGTGTGCTTGTTAGGGGAGGTGATGTTGCAAACACCGGCAGTTTAGACACAGAGGAGCACAATGCCCGAGTCCCTGTCTCTGTGCACAAGACCTGACATCTCCAGAGACATTACCAAACACGTGAGAATCTACAGCAGCACTTCACAGAACTTACAGATGTGAAAACGACCCACTGTTTTTAAAATGAGAACAGGGGAGGAGAAAGAAAACATTCTTCTTGAAGAAACGAGGAATGCCCTTATCTCACAATCAGGGACAGAAGATGAGGATAAAGTCTTCCATCCAGTAGCTAAATTATTACTCAGTATACCAGCAGGACTCCATATGCTGTTATGGAGCGGGATAACCCAAGCAATTGCTATCAACAGAAACCTCTTAGTGAATCATTCTGTGACATCTGTGCGAGAATAGATGACAGTTGTCTAAAAGACCCTAGGTCTTAGGCTAAAAATGCCAGTAAACTGAAAAAACTTCTGAGTACTCTGAAAGCACATCTAAAACTATGACCATGTACTGAGAATGATTCACCTTTGAACACTGATTTTTCTCTAACAGTAATTAAATGTAAGAAAATTAGGTCTTTTCTAACAGCAGCTTAATTT
>JAYRBT010000114.1:43020910-43070930 GCA_036023395.1 Myiotriccus ornatus | reverse complement strand
CACCTTTGAACACTGATTTTTCTCTAACAGTAATTAAATGTAAGAAAATTAGGTCTTTTCTAACAGCAGCTTAATTTCTCTTTAACACAGCCATAATAGTGTAGGGATAAACTACTTCTGCATCTACATAAACCAGTTGCCTTTTTAGTTGAAATGAAAAGTTCCTCCAATACTTTAGACCAGCATCATCTCACAGGAACTTAGCTGCACATGTCTTGTGAAAAATGCAGGAGAATTATCACATAAAATATGATCTTCCAGAACTTAGAAATATATATGAAATTGGAAAAATATACACTGCTTTCAAAAATACACAATAATAATTCTAAATATTCAAGCAAATCCACAGTTTCAGCCCCCAGACGTTGTTTGAAAAAAGTTTGATAACCCAGAGAAGTAGATAGAAAAGATTTCTCTCAGTGCCTTTTATGCCTGGTAGCATCACTGGTAACATTTTTATTTGACATTTGTCTGTGTAGGCAGGGAAACCACAGTCAGTGACACACAACTATTCAGAATAGTTCCCGGTTGGAAAGTGGCACTTTACACTGATCAGCAATATCTCTGAAAGGGGAGTGGACTCTGCCTCAAGCTCAACATATTAATAAAATACAACTCATCCAGGCTTGTAGGTTTTGTCAGTGCTACAAGCTTCTGTAGGTCTTAAGATTTCTTTGGTTATTTTGCCCTAGCAGCACATTTAGAAAGCAACTAGGAGAGATTGCAGGAGTCAGGAAAGAGCTGAGATGCAATATTGCTTTATGGATTTTTCTGTAAACAGGGATTGTAGCTGGTTGGGATTTTTTTTTTTTCCTCTAAATCCTCAAGCAGGTGAAAACAGCACAAATACGGACGTGAATTATTTTTTAAGGTGAAATTCTTCTGCCTTCTCACACAAAGTAGAAATTCTCATGCTCTCCCAGAGATGTGAGAGTCTGATGCAAAAACCAGTAAGAACAGACAATGTTCCAGATGATGCACTGCTGGAACATCAGCATATTGCCTTAAGAGCAGAAGGAATGACTTTTGGTTTAATCTTCTGCATTTCATTTTACTCTTTTACAAGTCATTTTAGTCACCTATGATCAACAGCTCCTCAACAGCATTACTCAAGGAGAATGTTTGATCAGCTTTTTCCAGTACAAATACCTTCCATGCTCTTGAATCTAGTTCAATTTTATATAGAAGAAACAGTATTGTAGTAGCTAGATTAATCTAATTCTATTATGGATTAGAGTCTATATTAGAGTCTTAGGTCGTTATGCTGAAAAGCAGGATTCATGGATATATCCTTAACATTCATTCTTCCTACAGAGGAACTTCTGTAAAAAGGCATTGCCTTACTTCCAAGTAGCAATATCATAATTCCAATAGGATACAAGCCTTAGGAGAATTTCTGCAGAGTCAAAGCCAGATTTATCTCACCTGCACTAAATTTTCTCTCCCATAACAGTTAAAATAATTCAAAATAACATAAATAACAACTACAAAAAGTTGCCCTTGCAGAAAGATACTTCTCATTATGGCACAAGGTTTAGAACAGTGATCTACTGTTGGCAGAAGTCCCGCATGTTTAACCTCGACCCTTGCAGAAGTTAATGGCAATTGTCAGGACTTGAAACTCCAGAACATCAGGCCAGGGCATCTCTTAAATAATTTCTAGAAACAAAACACAACCATCCATGTGTTTGTCCTGCTTGAGCAGATGCTTCAGTCACATGTAGGCTAAGTGCACGTGCCCCCAAATAATGAGCTACACAGCCATGAGGTGTCCAAAGTCCAGGTGGAGGAAGCATTCGTTCCTGCTCTGCATCCCAGATTTCCTGCCCCATATGCATTGTTCTGGGCAGAACAATTGTAGATGCGGAAGGCAATGTGGCCACTGAGAAGAGGTCTAATCTCTGAGTTCGAAAATAATGCATGTTACCTGTGACCAACACCATCATGGCAAGGTTGACCAGGAAGCAACCAGGGACCACTAAAGCCCACTCTGTGACTTGCAGTATGACTGAGCCCACTGTGACTGTCCTCAGCTGGTGTCTCTATACACGGCTCTTAGCAGCTGACAAGGGATTTGGTGGTTCTGGTGCCAGGGTACTGGCTCCAGGGCTAAACTGCCCTTGCCATGAGCAAGTCTTCCTCCTGCAAACTTCTCTTGCTACAAACCAAGATGGTTACATTTCCTTTTACCCTTAAAAAGCACACACCGATAACTACTAGTTGTCCTATTTGTCATTATGTTTTATGTGGTTGAAGATTTTGCCTTTCAACTAGACTAGGATTTCCAAACCTTCTATTTCTATTCCTTTCCTTCTTTTCTTCACTGTGTTCCTGTCTTCTACAGAGTGAGGTGTCCAAACCAGTGCCATAGTCCTCTGGAGGCTTTGGCATTCTCAGCTAAACACAGTAATTATTTCTGTCTTACAACTGACATTCCCATTAATGAGGCTGCAAGTGACATTTGCCCTTTCTTCCAGCTCAATGAAGGTAATGAATCCCACTATATTTGTAGTCCACTATAACCCTAGATTCTTCTTCTGCAGTATTGTCATCTTAGCAGCTATTTACCACTGGTATACATAAATCAGACTATTTTTCTCCATCATGTGTAATTTGCACCTGTCTTTTAACATATCCCTTTTTATTGATTTCAGGCTATTCTTTCAATCTATCAAGAGCATTTGGAATTCTAATCCTAATTGAAATTATGTTGACTGGCACATAAACTCCTGGCCTACCTCCTTTCTAAAGGTAAATACCACGTCTGCCTTTTACTGACCCCCTGGGACTTCAAGCTTCCTCCAGGTGTTTTCGAAGAAGCTTGTTAATGGTTTGGAGATTGTTTTTCTTGGCTCCTATGCACTCAGAAAAAATTTCATCAGTCTAGCCTGACTTGAGTACATCTCATTTGCCTTAGGATCCTTTACTGTGTTTGTCTCTCGCTACTTGGTAGCAAATACCAAGAGCACTACATATTTGGACATAGTTTACCGTTTTTAGAAAGGCCAAAAGTAACAAAAAAATAAAGAAGAAAAAAATAATTCTGATCTCATTTCTTTTTCATTCACCTTTCTTATTAGAAGACACACATGCTTTCTTTCACCTATCTCTTACACACAACCTGAACTCCCCTGACATTTCACATCTTCTGTTTACAGTAACTTAGTGTGCTCAGTGGTCTTGCTGCCTTCACTCTTACATGGTAAGTATTCTTTTAGAGTCATTCTTAGGAACATTTTTGTCCTTCCTTTTCAACATTCATTTGAGCTGCTGAAAAGCTGCTGGCATAGATACGTAGTCTGCAACTCTTCTTGCTCTTTTTTACACCAAAATAAGACAGTGCTATCCTATAAACCAGAAGTCTTCAGGACAGTACCGAAGAAAATCTGCTGATTCCTCCTACAGAGCTTGTCCCGTGTAAACTAACTTGTTGCTTCTTCCCTGATTTTCTTGAGGTGAGTTTTTCTTTCATGGAGGTGGCTATCCACCTTTTCTCAGAAAAGGTATCAAGGTTGTTTCCCAGTTACTCTTGCTCTTGCTTGTCACCTTCCACTTACACACTGCTAGCTTGTTCCATCAGCCTGTTTATGTATATTTAGGAGACTTCAGCACTACAACACACTCCCCACTATCTCATATGCAACAATTCAGGCATAAAGCTTTCCGGACAGCTGTTTTGCAACTGCCTACCTCCTTGCCACATTTCCTTTGCTTGCACTGATCCCCTTCCCTCTGCCACGGGGATACAACACCACATGGCAGTGTGAAATGACTCATCAGAATTACAGTGCAATGCTGGCAATTGTTCCCTTCATTTATCTTCCATTACAGCTATGGAGGAGTGTCCTTGGAAAAGCATCTATGCAGGAATAGAGTTTTTCATTGCCTTCCAGCACCCTGCTGTAGGCTGACAGCAGTCTTCCCATTCTCATCCCTAGTAGATTGAAGATCTTCCCCAACTGCAGATTTCCTAAAACGAGAGCACACTACTGCACTGGCTTATTTAATTAAACTGGGACAATTCCAGTTCCTGCTGTGGGAGGATAAGGCTATTTACTGACTTACCAAGAAAAATCACAGTGGGTCAGGACTTGGAAAAAGAAACGAAAGCACCAAACTGTTTTCCAGTATCAACACCCCGCTGTGCAAGGAGTCAGCACAGCTGGGGATCATTTGGAGGTGGTTCCTAGTATTCACTCCCATCTCTGCTCCTGAGTCACTAGGATGAAACAATCTCGAATGACTAATTGGGTCCTCTCCTGCAGACAGTGGGGAGACTGACAAGAAAGGATTAGGGGACCAGAGCATCAAAGGAACATTTAGGCAAAGCCTTGACATGGTACAGGATGCTGACAGTTTCACAGAGCTTTTATAGAGCTGTCTACAAGTCAACATCAATCCATCTCTGGCAGTGTGGTAGAGCCTTTATAGCATTTCCTTTATTCGTATCATTGCTCTCTATTATCTTCATACACTATTTTCCCCCCTCAAAACTTCAGAAGAGCAAAGTTGCTCCACTTCTGAGGACTCTAAGATATCAAGCTCTTGGAGAATACTTCCACAGTGGCAGCCCTGTGAGCTCTGGTGCCCTCAGTATTTTGCCCCGATGGAAGCAAGGCTTTTTGCTACCTTTATACTGTGGGACCACCTCCCCTATTTCATGTCATCTGTGGACACAAGCACCTGCACAGTTTTGCTTTAATTCATAGCAAAGTTCATTGATCAGAAAGGCCATTTGCATTTTCTGCAAAGTTCACCTTCATTCTCAAGGCTCCCCTGTTTTTATTTATGCTGAACTCACACACAGCCAAGCAGTCTGTCCTAGGCATGCTCTCATGTCACATTCTCCCCCAACACAAGGTCAACAATCTGAATTTGGTTGTGCAATATCTTGTATCTTTCCTACAGAATTCCAGCCGAACCAGTCTTCGGACTCACTGGTGGGAATCTAAAGAAATGCCTCATCTGAATAGTTATCCTAAACTGCAGTATTTGTTTATTTAATATTTGCTTGGCTGAGCACTTGTCACTTGTATTTGACAGGTGGCATGTATGCTGTTATGGAAGGTGAACTGGGGGTTACTTGTTCATGTAATTTATTTGCTGGCTGGACACAATGCTTGGATATTAAATTTCCTTTTTAAGTAAGTTGCAACCCAAGGTATACTGATGTAAAAATGGGCCAAACTAAAACAGTACAGCTATTAGAACCAGTATAACTCTTCTTACATATATATTACCTAAACTCTTAGTTTGTAAGTAGGTGGATTTTTGTATGTAAGCAGATTTTTCTTATAGGAAATGCAGCCTTCCTAAATACATGGACTAGGATCTAGGATGTGACATATTTTTGTTTATGAAAATAATGTAAAATTACAAACATCGAGTATTTTTATTTAGATGAAATTCCTATTACCCTGTATTCTGCCACAGTCTGTATGCTTTTATACTTCAAAAGTAAATTGAAAGGTATTTTTTATGGTACACAAGAAAACAGGCTAAGCATCATGATTTTGTTCCAATCCTAAGCATCAAGACAGTGATACAGTAAGGCTGGCTAAATATTATTGATCCTACTTTTCCCAAACATATTCTGTTTGTTGGTATGTGTTAAAAATATTAGCACAGGACTTAAATACAAACTTCCTGAAATACTCAGCAACTTTGCCCAGCAACTTTGCTATTATTTTCAATGGAAAAAAAAAGAGAAAAAAGGAATGAGCCCACTCTTGTTATGATTGTGTTGCTTTCCTAAGTGCTCACACACTCTCTAGCAATTTTTACCCCAAGGTAACTCTATAAAAGCAAGTGTCATTAATTCTAATTGAGACAAAGAAAAGTCTGTACAATCCCACCACTTTATATTGCCTAGAAAACACTTACCTCAGATAAATGACCCTCTGTTCCAAATGAAATGTCTTCCATAACCTGTTAGAGATAAATTATTAAGTATATAGTAGATACATGCTACATAAACAGTACAATTTCAATATAACCTATAAAAACCATATAGCACAATAAAATTTATATAAGCTGAACAACTGCATCAATTTGCTCCACATGCATGAAAGATTTAAATTGCATTTGTAATGGGGCAGTGGCAGCCACCCAATCTTTAAAACTATATTTGGATACATTTTATTAAAGCCTGTCTTTGGCTTCTCAGTTAAAATGCACAAGGAATACTGCCTCTAAAATGGAAGGACTAACTGTAGACTGAAACAAACTTTTCTATGAAGCTTTTGAAGATCTGTAAACCATTCAAGAGTCTACAGAAGTATTTTTGGCATAAACCCTGTACATGATTTTGCTCAGGAGAAATGAGACACCCCACTGATGCTTTCTATTGGTGACATGTGCTAACTATAGTCAGTTCCTCTTTCAAAACTTGTTTCATCTGTGAAGTCTGTAAGAGATTAGCCATTGATTGGCCGAGGAGAGAAGAAATTTGATGTTAATACTACTCTAAAATCATTAATACTTATCATATATTACAGTATTGATAATCTTTATATAAACTGAGATAAGCATATTGCTTTGGTAAGGCGGTACTTGGTATCAGAGATAGGTACACAAATACATAAAAAAGTGCAAAATGATTAATCTGCCATAAATTCATCATTGTTACTGGATACTACTTTCAGTAATCAATCTGAAAAAAAGGTTGCTCAGATTTCTTTTACCTGTAATATTAATTTTCTGATTATATTTTTACTGCAAAATACATGTAAGCTTTAGGCCTATTGTGATGCTACAACCCCCTAGCTAAAGAGATTTTGACTACACCACAGTATCAGATGCAGCTGAGGGGCATCGTGCTGCACAACTACACACGTGACTGTACAGCGATGATCTGACCACTGTGTACAAGCCAGCTGCCTGTTGTTACTGAAATCTTTTCCAGTTTGGATCAATACAAAAAACACAGACATGCTGAATTTCAATAATGCTTAATGCTGACATTTAAAACTAAGATAAAATTTTAAGTTTCCAAACTACTTTCAAAGCTTCACAAATACAGAATTTAATTAAAACTCAAATGAATGCACAGTTTATTTAGTTTTTGAAAGGCTTTGTCCTTTACATATTGCACATTTACCTCCTGGACCACAAGCTATCTCAGTGCATAGCAGTGAGTTACAGCCTGCTCACAAAGGCTTTCTTGGTGCTTGCTATCACTAAATTCTGAAAAATGTTGTATTATGTCCTGTGATAGCTTCTTTTTAATGAGAAACACCAGAGTAAATATTATTATTTTTTCATAGTTGTTCATTGGTATCACTTAGAACACTCAGTACATTTTAAAAAGTAATTACATGAAGGCTTTACAATTATAGAACATCTTCCCAACACCAGCATGATCTTCAAAAGACCCCAAAGCATCATCCCAGATGTCAAAAATTAAGTATGCAGAGATGAAGAAAAGATAGAAGTCCTTAACCTTATCCCTGTTCTCTACTCTTTTATGATGAAAAAGGAAGAAGTGATCTACAAAGAATTCTCTGGGGAAACTACCAAAACCGCTGACTTACAAAAGGTAAAACTACTGAATTTTGGATTTTACCTTGTAACTTTAATCACCTCAAATTTCTTGAAATCTAGTAGGTGTTTCTTTCCTTCATAGTGATTAAGAGGGAGCACTGCACAGCATGCCAGAGAGCAGAAGAAGAAGAAAAAAGGATAGGTCAGGAACTCAAGCCTGCAGGTGCACACATACCCATGTTCATCAAGTTACTTGCTGTTAGGAAGGTCCCAGCACACACACATCTCTCAGTTTGTTAGTTATCGTTGGTGTTTCTCCTGTCATAAAAAGCTTTTGCTTACACGTACATTATCAAAAGCGAAAAATAAAGCAAGTTATCATAAGGAGAGGAGCAAGCAGGCATTGTCTGAAGAAAAATGAAATGCTACAGTATATTTTAGAAATCACAGAGATATGTATCTAACTACGTAGTAATGATCATAGCAATTTCCACCTCGCTCACATATCACCCAGGCAAAATAATTTGCAGACAGTTTAGAAGCATGGAACATTTCTGGGATGAAAACTAGAACCTATCTTTAATTCCTCAGAGACTTGGGAGAAAAATCAAGCCCAAATAGTCACAAAAAGACAAACTACAACTGCAATGGTAGGGTACCTAATTTCATCAATATAGCTACCAGTTGGAAAGTATATTCTTATATGGAAATTCAATAATCTATATCAAATAAATTAGACAAGCTGACTTTCACATGACTGAGGGTAGTAATATTGTCTACACTTTGCTTCAGAATTTTTTTAATACTATAGTCTAATGACTTGTCTGTAACTGAGAGAAATACATCTTATTTTTTAAGTAACTCAAGGTGTTTCACAGGATGATTTTTGCTGGCCCCACTTTATTTAGTTCTGACCAAGACATTAGTAACGATGCTTCAACAAGCTGAGCTGTAAAAGCATGTGATTGTCTTCCCTGGTTAACAGTCAGTGTTATAAAGAACCCTAATTTACGGAATTATTTTGGGATGCCAGTCTACCACATAAAAACTGGAGAAAAAAAATAAAAATCAGCAGTCTTAGAAAACACAGTTATGAAAACCATAAAATAACTGTTGACAGTTAATAAACCTGTGCTCATATGACAGTAAAATATGAAACTCTCAAAGAATTTATACTTTACATATTTTTAAACCAGAACATGTAATATTTTATCATCTAGTGCGGATATTTAATTAAAAATGATACACGGCCCTTCTGCAAAACAGTGTCTGAGGATCTAAGTGAAGGGCTCTTTCGATTCATCTATTTTGTTTTTCTTATAATTTTTATGTTTCTTATTTAGTTTTTTGCTTTCTAATGAAACATATAGAGTTATATGCAAGAACACTGTTTATAGTACACATCAACAAAACCAATATCCATCCAACACTAATGTTTAGATAGATATGACACAATAAATAACTGGAGAGCTTCATTTATAGCATTTCACTGTAAAGTAAATCAATCACCTGGGAATGAAATGTGCCCTCCAAAGCATATATGTACGTGTGCTATCACTATAGCCTTTCCTATACTGTTTTGAAGTAGGAAATTCAGTACCCTCTAAATACAAAGAACACCACTTTTTCCTTTCCACTTCAGTGACCAATGGTGCTCTCTAGAAATTCCCCAATGGGGAAAGAGGTTGTGACACAGCTGAAGAGATTAGTCATTTCTCCTAGTTTTGGCCAGGACAGGGTTAATTTTTTACAGTAGCCAGGAAGAGAGCATGGCCAGACCCTAATTATTGGTCATTCAAAACCATCTCAGGGCTGGGGTAAGGGACTCCCTCAATCATGGGGTCTTTTTTGGGGGGGTGGGGAGAGGTTTGGTGGGGAAGAGCGAGTTGGTATTTTGTTGTTTTTAATGTATAGATTGTTTCTTTGTCTTATACCTTTTGTTATTGATATTGTTGCTGTTACTGTTCCTTATCTTATCTCAATCTGTAATTTTCACCTTTTTGGACCTCCAATTCTCAGCCTCACCCCCAGAACAGGAAGGGTGAGGGGTTAGGGGGGAAAGGAGCTAGTGAGCAGCTTCTAGTTTGGGGGAGTCTCGGTTGGGGACCTGCACTAAATTGGGGAATGCCATTCCTAAACCATATTATTCTAGAAACATGGCAACCAAAGCAAGCTACTCCTCTCACAGAGACACCAGAGGCTTGTTAAATAATATCAAACTAAGTAATCTGACGAATCCATGCTTCTCTATTAGGTGTTCTTACTTGCTTATAAATGGCTACAAAGAGGTTCCCTACTAATGGACAATGATAAGGTTTTCCATAGAAGTCATATGAAATGTCTAAATTTAGAGACTAATCACCACACCACTGTATTTTTTTTTTTTTTGTCACAAATACTAAATTTATTTTAAATAAAATAATACACTACCACATAGTGGAACACTTAAATGTTTCAGAAGTGGTTTGTTTTTCAAAAAAGTCCATTTATAAATCAAGGCATATTCTCTTTTGTACTTCAACACAATCAAAACTGTAAGTTAGCATGATTTGTGTCAGAGTTTTTTGTTTGCTTTTATATTCTGCCTTGTGATGAACTACTAAGAGATGTTAGAAATGTTATTCCGCTATAGCTCTTATCTAAATGTTTAGATGCTGCCTGTCAACCCTCCTGACTTCCTATCAGTTTTACAACCTAAAGCATTCTTTTCTGGGTAAAACTTCAATGCCCCATGACAAAGAAAAAAAATGTCAGCTTCTAAAAGTATAACAGCAGGCAGCCCAGACCTAATTCTAGAGCCAGAATACAGTCGATATGTTGGAGGGGTTTATGGTTGCAGTGGGTTGCAGTCATCACTGATGCATAACTTTGCCTCAGTGGTCAAAGCTGCAGGCAGCACCAAAGCAGTAGAAAGCTGATTGAGTAAGTCATGATAAAACAGAGCTCTGTTGCTCAACTCCATCTAAAAGTTGGACAACACATGACCAGTCTCATACCACCAAAACTCCTTCACTTTTTTCTTTCAAGTTTATCAGCCGTAGGAGTGCTGTGGAAACAGATGGAGGAGTACCTCCACAAGGCCTTCCCTGAAGGACATTTTCCTGTTTACACATCAGCTTCTGAATGGATTTTGGCACATTCTCAAAATGGAGTTTATTCAAGATACCAGGATAGGCCAGATCCCAAGCAAAGACATTTATACCACAAAGTTTAAGCAGCTAGATGAAGAACTGAAGTTAGTGGGTAGTCTTCCTAAGTTCCCTCCATGGTTGATAGAGGCAGGGAGGAAATAACACAAAAGCAAGTTCAAAAGGAGGAATTTAATGGAAGCATTCACTTTCCTCTTCCATTTGAGATATGGGGAACCTGTCCCTTGACTCCTGCACATCTCTCCAGAACCAGAGGTCACCTAACTTCAGCCGCCCAGATGTCCTCCTAGGATAGCAAGGTTGATTTTCAGGGAAAGGATCTGGACTTTCAGGGGTGAAATAGGTGACAATCTACAGTACAGATCTCTAGAGTGCTACAGAAACAGTCACAAAACCCCAAACCCTCCAGACTTTCTAAGGTGTACTTTTGAAAAGGGAGTGCAATATTCCATAACCAATAGAACTCCTCATATTACTTCAGCAGACTCATCAGAAATATGGTAAGGGAGGGGTAGGGGCGAAATCAAAGCACAGCTGACCATTTCTAATAAAAACTGTGTCTATGTAGAGTCAGTCAGTAAACCATTTTCCTTGGGAAAAGACTACAAGACCTACTGAAGCCCAGTATAAAACCAGAATTTTACTAACAAGAGGAGATTTTACAGTAAGGTAAGCATCTGCTTTCCACTAAGTCTCAGCCAGTATGAACACAAAATTAGGCATCAGATTTCAAAGCAATGCATAGTTCAATGGCTCTTAACATCAAATGCAATTAGGCACACTTGAGATTTTTGTCAACTAAATTCCGTGGTAATAAAACTAACAGCTCCTGTTGGAGGGTCTTTTTGTCACAGTGGTGCTGTTGGGTTGATGAAGCACAGCTTGTTTACCTTGGCAATACAGTTAAAAGACTATTAGATAGTTGTACATTTTTCAAGCAGGGATGGCATTCCAGATCAGAACATGAAAACTTAAAAGAAATTTGTCAAACCTTTTAAGCTCATGATTTTTTTCTTCCTTTTAGTATTTGTTGGATGCTGTAAGCCTATTAGCATCTGAGCTCGGAAGCCTTTGACCATTTCACTAAGGAAAAAATTTACTCTCTCCTCCAGATCCAAGCTAAGAAGTCAGCAGAACCAACTCAGACTGAAACTTGTCAGTGATATGAGGAATATTGGATAATTTCAGTTAAATACTTAATAGTTTGTCTTTTACATCCTGATGTACATTCTATATTTATTGCCTGAATAATTTTCACAGTTTAAAAAGACTGATGGTAAAAGGAAAAAGGGTTGAAGGGCTTCTGAGAAGCTAATAAGCTATTTTATTTATGTCCCAGATAGAAGGCCAGATGTTAAGTTCATACTTAACCTGCCCTGCTGACCCGTCACCAAAATTCAGCTCTTCCTCTCAAAAGGAAAACCGGTAGTATTACTTGAAATGCAGCGGTAAACTATTTCAGATACCTTTTTCAGCGCACTGTGTTTGTGGCAGGAAACAGTACCCCACTCTGCGCTCTTTAGAAAGTGACCTTCCTTTCTTTTTTCAGAGTCAGGTGGGCCATCAGCAGTCATCTCCATCTCCTGCATTTGGTTCTCTTCTTCCTCAAAAACACAGCAACTGGTTTCTTTCAGCTGAAACCCTTGGATCAACAGCTGACATGCCTCCAAGTCAGCTTCCCACACTCTTTGGAGCAGCTGGCTCCCGCAGCTGAAATAAAAGCCAAAAGAAAATAAAACTGCAGTTCAGGGAAAATAGTTGCTATTTCAAGAAACATTTGGGCTAACTGCTTATTATTAGACAGAAAAATAAAAACAAAAACAAACAAATAGAAAAAAAACCAACAGCGCCTCAAATATCCCCACATGGATAACGAATGCTATACCAAACTGAAAAGCAGTAAAATTACTGCCTTATTACAAAGCCAATGACATAAAACCACCTTTGTGCTAAGATGTTGTTTCCAGCTGCATGGCATGCACTGGTTACATGTGACTTTCTCCTGTGCGGACACAGGTCCAGGGGTCTCATGATCATAACCTGAGCTTCCTTCACGCTACCAGATATACTTTTAACCCATTATCATCTCTCAGACCTGTCAGTGTACATTACAAATACTGCTCCAAGAGTTATATTCACCTGAAGTAAATGGGAATTCTACGCATAGATAATTTTTCAGAACAAGACACTGAATACTAACATCACACTGTTTGTAAGTGATGTGGTCATATCTGCATTTAATACCTGTTGTCTCTAAGGAACCAAAAGATTAGGTTGCCTACTAAAATATAGCAGATCAGTGGCAGAGCCTGGGATGGGACTTAGAAGCAATAATTCCCATGGCAATACACACTGCCAGACAGATACAAATGCTAATATCTAATAACATTTCCAATAATATTTTTTCACAGTTCTTTTTCAAATTATATAATTTACTACATATATATAATTGTGAGCAATTTTAAGTCACTAAAAGAGGAAAAACAACCATTTTATTTAAACTTTTCAGAATAAATTAAATACCAGCTTATCTTCTATCTGAAGGAAGCATAAAGGACCTGCACTGCTCACAGTGAATTCAATAATCTAACAAAGGTACATTCTGAACTCCACAAATTCTACATGATGCCAAGCTGTAAAAATCACACAGCAATATACAGAGAATGAGAGCAAAATTAGGAGTCAGAAGCTGAGCTATTTGATCTGTGCTTAGAGTCAGCATATATGTTTATTGAAAGCATAATGCAGCACGGGGTCCACAAATTGTCTCCCCCAAGGAGTTCAGAATATCACTAATCAGCATGGGAAAAATTCTTCACTGAATTACATGTCTGTGTTCCATCCAGGTAGCATTTCACTTAGCAGGACAGAAAAATAAAATAACCCCCACTGCTTCTCTACTTGTCAGTCACATCATCATGGTTACACAATCAAAATATTTCCCTGCAGACATACATAAGCCCATTTACTTGCTTTTTGAAAATGCTTGTTTGCATCTTTATATGGCTTATTATTAAAGGTTAAAAAAATACTCTAGAGACGTAGATCATAATTTCCAGTGGATAGCTTGTTTTGGCTATTTAATTTAATGAAGAGCACTATTGACAAAATTAGGGCAGAGATGTGATGTATGCCATATTCAGAGTGGAGAAGATGAACAGCATATGTAAAAGTACAGCATAATGGTGCCTAGGCTGCTCTTATTCAGCCATGACTCAGCTCGCTGGTCAACGTGGTTTTGACCGTATCTAAGTTTTACACATATTTTAGTAATCAGCAATTACTGAACGCAAGGCTAACAGATTGCTTTTATTTGAAGGCCCTCTTTGTTTTATCATGGTATCTGTAAAACTGTGATTTATCTCAAGCTAAGATATTATGCTGAACTTTTCAACTGAAATCAGTGAATGCACATACCCTTGGATACTCCGAACATATCTAAGCCAACCTATCCAAGCTCCATCTTTTAGTCTGTATTTTGGAATTCAGTGCCTTGAAGCATTTTTTAAACACACTTTTTGAATGAAAATTACTTTAAAGCTGCAAATAGCTGACACAGACACATGTACCAAATGATTATTAAAAATTATGCTGACCCCAGCATGCAAAAAACTTTAGCTTTTACATCAGGTGTAAAACTAAACTCAATTGAATTCCAAAGTTTGGTTTATTCATGTTCAATCCATGCTAAAAGTACATTTCCAGTCTTCATGAAGCCTCCATTGTGGCTGTACTGAACACAGATTTTTCAGGTATGTAACTTTTCAAAATGATGGATCAAGTCTGGATCAGATTTTATATCATTCCTTTACTTACAAATATTTTATGATATATCAACCTCTAGGTTTTATACACCTGTTTCTCAGGACAACCTTTAAGTTTCAAACAAGCAACAAGAGCTAGGATACAGATGAAGATGTTCAAAGGAACACAGTGAACATGGCACCTTATTTACAATGCAACACTTTAATTAGTTACACAAGTAACTGATTATTCTAATTGGTGTCAAGAATACTTAGGTATCACAGCAGTATCACATTTTAAGGATTTGGAGGACACCAATGAAACATCTCATTAGATATACAAGATCTCCATCCCTCCATAAAGGACTCACTTAAGAAAGACAAGAGATGCCATAGAAGAACACAGTGGGCAAGTGATTGACACCAATGTGGTTTAACATCTGTAGACAAATGTCAGTAAAAAAGGTAAAAGGTTGTGAGGAGTCCTGATATTGGAGGCTACAAATTAGACTTGATGGGACAGAACAGAGGTAGTCAATGGAGAAAAACAAAGTGAAATGAACAAAAGACAGAAGTGCTGACTTTGAATGAATGAGAGCAGGGCAAGGGGTAAGACTGCTTTTGTCAAGTCACGGCCAGGGAAATGGATGTTAAAGTAAGTCAGATGCAAGACTCAACACGAGTAATTTTTTAGCTGCATGGATAGCTGTGACAGGTCTTATCTCGAGGATACTGTGCAGAAAGAATCTACAAGAGCAGGTCTAAGCTGACTTGAAGAATGGCTGAGACATTCACAGCAACACAAAAGTACACAGCAGAAAGAATTCTGTATTAAGTCAAGTTGATGATGATGAAAGAGCTGTCAGAGAAACAGAGCTGTTTATGGACAGGAGGAAATTAATATGGAACAGAGATTTATCCTTGAGTTTTCTTCATAAAGTGGCAATTGACATTGTAATTGCCCATGCTTTTACCAAGTCCCAAGCAGTTTTCTAGGAAGAGCCATAAGAGACCTGAGGGTAAAAGGAAACTAGAGGATATCTTCAGTCTACTTAATGATGTTGGGTGAAATTCATGTCTAGAGACATATCCAGCAAGGATTCTCTCTCTCTTGAAGTCCAAAAAACATCGCTCCTCTGTCTTTTCACAAGATTCTGAGAGATATCAAGGGGGGCTCTCTCTATGGCTCTCAGCACAACATTATTCTAAAGCTATTTATAGTGTAAATTGGAACTACAAGAACACAAGAACATGACTTTTCTATTGAAGGCTCTGCATATATACAAAAGGCACATTCAGTTCCTGAACATTACAGTCTAAATGAAAACATGCCCATATAAAAATAGTCAAAAGATTTTATATTAAACCCTAATTTTAAAAAAAAAAAAAAAGCCAAACCAAAACAGAATAAAGTCTCCCAAAACATCCTGAAAAGCAAATTGGAATTGACACAGGAAGATGTCACTACTCTTAAATCTCATCATCTACAGTTTTCAGGAATGTCCCTTAGTGAGTGAATTGTTAAAAGTGGTTTGTAACACCATGAGGTCAACACTGTGTGTTGATAAAATGATGTTGCTTATTTTAAGGGAAATCCATGTAAGAACCCACACATTGAAAGCCAGGAGAGTGAGACTGAAGCTAGAAGGTTATATAGTAAGACATCTATTTAGAAACTGCATAATCAAAAACTGACTGAAGAGGTGAGATTACCCATCACTAAGAAAAGATATCCTAGACAACCTCCTTCTAACAGGTGAGCCACAATAAGGTGTGGATTCAGAAAACCACGTACTTACCTTTTCCCAGTACATGGCACATATATAACTCTATATTCACTGACCTTAAAGGCAGTTTTCTCCAACAAACAAACAAACAAAAAAATGCAAATGAAATGCAACAAAAAATAGTCAGGCAAAAGAACAGGGATTTTCATTATGACAATTAAAATGATTGGAAAGTTTTGAGGCTTGGAGAAAATCACAGTATGAATCAAAAGACTTTGTTCTATATCCCCCTTCTTTATTGAACTATTGTACATACTAAAGAAAGTTTCTCTATATTTTAGTCACTCGCTTCTATTTATATTTTGCACCAGAGGGAGGAACGAGCTCTTCTTACTAAACATTTAGTTACGTCTTTGTTGCCTTTCTTAAGGCAATAGCCATGTAGTGAACAAGGAAGGCAAGCAAAAGAAAGTATCCAGTAATAATATGTAAAGGAAAGAAGGCAACCATACTGCTTTCCTGTTAGCAGAAACCCACTGTTTTATTTGGTTTATCATATTAATTCACAGTCATGGATTAATAACCCTTCTTACACTTCACAAGTATTTACTACTTCAGGAATATGCTTTGCTTCTCTCCTTCTTTAAAAAAAGGTTTCCAGCCTGATCAGTTCTTGCTCCTTTACCTTGGCTGTTATATTTTAAGATGCCTACAACCAACCTGTGGAAAAAAGCAAGGACTACAATGTGTGCGTGAGTGAGTCACATGAGGCTCTGAGGGGAAGGAGGCACATAACCTGGTTTTCCCCACCTGACTGGTGTGCAGTGGTGTGCACTGATAAGGGCAAAGGCACAGCTAGGGCCCACCAGATCACAGCTCAGCTGATAAACAAAAAAGAGAAGAAAGAAGGTGTAGGAAAAAGGACAAAGAAAACCTGGACTCTGCACAAACAGCAAAACATTTTTTTTCTCTCGGCCAGCACACTAGAAAGTCACCTTTCCTAAACATCGGAAATCAAGACTTTTTTTTTTCCTTCTTGCAAGTCTCCCTAATCCTATAAACACCTTCAATATAACCTCAATTTCACAATTCAATTCCTTGCATTGTGTCTTTCCTCTCCATTCTCCTCAGGAGACGAAAATCTCATGAATTGACTTCATATCGTTCCAATCACATGACTGTCTCCCAGTGAGGGAGACATTCTTCCTACTCCCTTATTTCAAAGCTCACTGATAACACTTGTTTGCTGCTCAGCACTATTGCCGCAGTTTTCCAGAAGAAGACAAGACTTGCTCCCAGAAGGATACTCCACATATTCCCCTGTCAGATGACAACCCACTCTATCATCTGCCTTGAAGACTAGCTAAAACTCCCAGGCAAAGTCTGAAGCTTGCAGTACTTTTCTCTGGCGTAAGCAATTTGCTCCTCTGACCTTGTCTTCCTCCTTATAAAACATACGATATCCAGAAAACAACAAGTAGCTGACCCTCTTTAAATGTGATGGTTTGCCTACTAGAGAATATTCTGAACCAGAATCACTAAAAATCAAGAAAGCAATCCTCACAATCCCCATTTAGCTTCTAGACTTTCACATCTTCGATACCTGAAAAATTTGCTCTGGGCTGAATTTTCTAATATCTATACTTTATAGGTACAGACAAGTTCTCTGCATGACAGTCCTATTCAAAAGACATCCAGCGCACCCAGACAGGACATGATAGTGCAGTACAGAGGTGTGGACACAACTTTCATGCAGCTGGAAGAATGGGTGATAGAAGTGGCTCTGCTTTCTACAGCATCCCACAAGTAGAGGCAAATGTGCAGGAAGGGGCAGATTTGAGGAAAAAGATGAGCTGAGCCCCAAAACCAGCCCTCAATGTAGTGGTTATGACATCCACATCTCCTCAGAGATACAGCAGCAGGGTACATCTGGAGGTGCAGCAGACAGAGTACCTGGAGCCAGGTATCCTGTGTCTTTGTTTAGTGATCCAATCTCTATAGTATTGCTACAGAACCCCCACCACAGTCTTTTAAGTTATGTTGGGATTAGGAACTCCCACTCACTGGCTCTGTGAGCAAAAAGGTAACAGTTCGGTTACCTCCTTGCTCACATCTGCTGAATTTCAGACAAGTCATAGCAGAGAACTTCAAAAACATTCAGACACCTGGTCATCTGAGATATTTATCACTATGGTCACTCAGCCCAGTATAAAAAACATTTAAAAAATGGAACTGAAGTGCAACAACATGTATGCTGGAAAGAAAAATGCCATGCTGAAACACAGCCACTCAAACACTGCACAGTCTCCTTCAGACTACTGCTGCCTGCTACACGGACCTTGCTTCTGTCACATCTCTCCTTGCCCATATCCGGACTTTCACTCCAGGAAAGGTGTACTTCTACAGGTCTGGCCTCAGAAACAAACCTTACAGGTCTTTACACTCCTTTCAGTTTAAAGCTTAACCCTTTTCTTCACTGCCTTTATTTTCTCCCCCTTTCTGTGCTGTTGCCCAGCAGGTAACACTGCCATTTTATTTCTTCTGGAAGCTCCAGATAGTGTCTTTAAAGACAATTTATGCATATGCATAATGAGGCTACACCACCAATTCTATTAATTGCATAATTAAGAAAAAAAGGGTAAACACATTCTATTATGATGGATTCTAGGATTCCTAAGGAATTTTCTCAGACCTTGCAAAAGCTATTAACCCTTCCAACTCAGCACATTATGTGATTTTGTGAATCTGAATTGCCTTCATATATTTTAAAAAATTCATTCCCCTCAAGACATTCAGAATTTTTCACAGAAAGATGCTAATAACAACAAATAAGAAATATATTAATCTAAAAATACACGGCCCCTCACAGTGATCCCAGTAAACAGAAAAACATAAATATCTGACAGTATTTTCTGCCATATATTTTTTTTTTTAAAAATTCAGCTTATCAACTACACTCATTCACAATTTTCCACTCAGTAAAACACTACCTACAGCATCCACCACATTGAAAGAGTAGCATCTGAACTGAAATCTAAAAACAGTCTGCTAAGATTATGACATCTTTCTCTTGCCCCTAAAAAAACCCTTATACAGCATCTTAAAGACAGAACTACCACCTTGTATTTTACATGAAATGTACATGTTTTATGTCTGTTTTTTCTTTCCTGAAAGGCCTGTTCAATACAAAGAGGAAGAACAATTTTTCTAGTGAAAACCAACAGTGGCCATTTGATTAGTGTTATTAAAAAAACAAGACACCACACAATACCGAACAATATTTTTGTTGTTTTCTCTTCAGTCCTCAAACCATTTATTTTACCTGGAACAGAACTTTAATCACGGCCTGTCATCTTTCTAACAATATTCAATGTCATTGTGTTATACTTAAATTATCTCCACTGGAAACACAAAATGATAGACTGCTGCAGCTGATGGTTTTCACTTTGATTCTTAACACAGGGTGGATGCAAGAATGGGACCAACATGTCAAACACAGGAAATTCAGTAATTTACAAGGGAAGAAGGGAGGCATCTTGTAGTGAGAATTTACTATTCAATTTTGTCCCTGTATTTACTGTACAGTTTGTTTTTACTATACTACTTAATCTATAATATAAAAATTTACTACCTGCTTTCAGGGCTATTTATTTCTCTTTAAAAAAAGGAATGGTCCTCTGCCCCTAACTGCCGTGAAACATTTATGATAAATAATCTACTCTTAGAGTATAAAACTTAACTTTGATAGATGAGGAAAAAGCTACCTGGGAATTCTTCTTATTAAGCAGTCTACATAAAGCCAGCTTTTCAACCTTAGTTTGTCCCCCACCACGTTCATAATCTGATAAAGCACCTGCAAATTTGGTACTAACTCTGACAACTCAGTCTGCATCCTGCTTGCCTTTGGCTCCTGCAATAACAGAAAAGCTCCGCATAGTCACTGATTTTGGCTGGATGGGAATAGCCGAAGTGAGATTTTTTTTCTGCACTATTTAATACTTGATCCTAAATCAGATTTAAAGGAGAGGCATGAAATAGGCCACAGTTTTGGAAAACATGCATCTCAGGATCTACATATTCATCTAAGCTGAGCTGCTACACTTTCTTAATACTTTTTCTCAATACTTTCTGAAGCTTGAACTCCACAAAGGATTCAACTTCTAGTGAATTCCACTGAAACTGAAGTAATTCAGTGGCTTTCAAAGTCACAACCAGTTCCAATCCAAGAAAATAATTTGTTTCCAAAAGCATGCCTCAGGAAGAAAGCACAGCATTTGCACTGAGGCCACATTCTCAGCTGCCACAAATGCACACTACCGCAATAGCAGCAAAGGCTATTTATACCAAGAGAAGAACACGATATTGGAAAGCAATTAGAATAATGAGCCTGATCTCTTAGTGCTTATTACAGTCTCTGGCCACAAGTGTTAGGAAGCACAGCGAAGGAATTTACAATTCCCCTATCCTTTTTATTCACCTCTGTTTTCTGATATAAAATTCAACAGTTTCTAATATACTTTTCTTTCTCTGAGATGATGAGAGATTTAAACTTTCAGTGTCAAGTGAATTTGGGAATGTGAATCTCTCTTTGTACTACTGACTGAAAAGAAAATTAAGCATACATAACAATTAAAAACAACAGAGCAAAAAATTGCCCTTTTAGAAGAGATACAGTTGGGACAGATATATTGTCATCATGTGAGAATGTACTTTGAAATTCAACTTCTGTAACCAGGAAGACACACCTGGAAAAATGAGAGTGTTGGCCAAATACTGATGTCAATACTGTGCTTACAGAGTTCCTCTGAAACATCCAAGGGCACCTCTGCTGTAGTCATGCAGAGTCCTCTGAGTTCAGGAGCCAAATCCTGTTGTGGACCAAAAAGAGCAAGGAAGGAAGGGCAAGGTCTACAGATCTTGCCTGGTTGGACCCTGTTAGCTATAATGAAACCTGCATGGCTGCAGACAGCATATTTAAAATTGCTGGGCCTTGTGTGTCTACCTAGACTGGCACAGTACACTCCCAGAAGTTAAGTACATTAAGTAATGAGAGTTTACAAATGCTAGGAGAAAAGACTGTCCTAGTTGCATGCAAGATAGAGCCATCCTTCATCTCCATCCTCATGCTACGAAGATGGCAATACTTTATTTATTTTCTACTTCTTTAATTATCATGATGTTTCTATCTAATTGGTCAGGCAGGGCTTTGTGCAAAGTATCATCCAAAGACAGGACAGAAGGATTTAGCAGCACTGCTAGACAGCAGGCAGGTGATTGTCAGGCATCCATCCTCATCTCCCTTGATTGCTCTACGCCCATTACTACTGTTGATGGCAATTCTGCTCAAGAGAGATGACAAAGCCTCTGAGAAATGCACAAATTGAGTTTGAATCTTGTCTTTGGGGATACATTCAAAACCAGCAGCAGTAGAAAAATACACATCCACTTCTGAACAATTTTCTTGCCAAGTTCAGAAGGGAGCAGCTCTTTCTCACTACACATATTCACCTACAAGTAGCCACCAAGAGGACCTGGTAAGAAAGTAGAAGCTTAATACCATGGATCAGAAGTGATAAACAGTTTTGCTTATGTCTCCCTCCCCTAACACATCTTCACAGCTAAGACAGGTTGAGGTTTGCATGAAATCAGCTTACAGAGAAGCCAACAGCAGGGCAGAGCTGGGCAAGGCACAGGTGATGCTGAAGGGCAAAGAGAAGTACTTTGAAAAGTTTACAGTCTTTTTTCTCAGTAAGACTGGAAAAAGTCCCATGAAATTACTGGAAACAGTCTGCTGTGTAAGGGGATATGTTTTCATCAATTTCTCAGTCCCTAGTTTTTAGACTGCCTCTCACCTGACTCTATGCTCTTACACTGCTGAACACCTGCCTGCTCATGGGAAGCAGTGAATTAATTCCTTGTTTTGCTCTGCTTGCATGCACAGCTTTAACTTTCCCTATTAAACTGTCCTATCTCAACCCACGAGTTTTCTCACTTTTACCCTCCCAATTCTCTCCCCGATCCCACTGGTGGGGAAGTGAGCGAGCGGCTGTGTGGGGCTTGGTGGCTGGCTGGGGTTAGATCACAAGGCTGTGACATGAATGAATTTCAGCCATGTTGGACTCTAGCTTTACAGGCATGACTGACCAGCACCAGAACAATGCAGTGTAAGAAAAAGACATACAGAAAAAAACCAAAATCCTAACAAAACACACAACTGCTAACCAGCTACAGAGGCTGTGAACTTTCATCACGTTTCCTTTTTAAGCAAGGGCAATACTTCATGTTTTTAGAAGGCTCAGCCTTCTCCTCTGATGGTTTTTGCTATGCTAAGAATAAAATGAATGGAAGACAAAGAGCCTGGAGGGAAGGAGGGGAGGTGGGCAAGCTTTTCCCTGAATAAGCAGCAAAATCCTCTGTCACCTTTTCTTTGACAATGCTGCACACTAACTACTGAAGTTAATTCAGTAACTTGGAAAAAGCCCTGGATGAAATCTGAATTAATATGGACAGGGAGTTAGTAAAAGCTGTTCAACCATGTGCTTTGCTTTTTCTAAAGCTCTAAGGCACTGGAAAGTGGCCTCCAATCTGACCTTTTTCTTTTTCTTTTTCTCCCTCTAAAAAGATCTAGTTTCAATGCTGAGAATAGCTAAAAAGAACAGCTTTCTTTTACTTTTCATGAAACTGTACACTCATGTGCCACTGTTCCCCTACCTCCCAATTAAAAATCAGTATTTGTGACCCAGTGCCTCCAAACAATAAAAAACAATAAAAACAACAACAACAACAAAAAAAAAAACCACAAAAAACAAACAAACAAAAAAAACCAAACAAACAAAAAAAAAACACACCAGAAAGACAATAGCAATTTCTAAGTTTGTAATTCTTATGCCCTTCTTCACGTCTTACCATCCCATATATAAACCAAACAGTCATTAAAAAATGTACAGTGCACAAAATATACCACATACACATTGGTGCACTACATGGACTTAAAGTGTAAAAGTAAATTTTGCATTATGTCCCCTTCTCCCACACTACTGTTGGACCAAAAAGCCTTCCTATCTCATCCTCCCTTTCTGCAAAAATATCCCTCTACATCTTAAACCAGCAGATGTTTCCTCAAGGATTTAAAGAAATTTCTCCTTCCTCTGTAGCAAGAATTCATTTTATCACTGCAAATTCTGAACATATTTTTGCCACTGCCACAAAAGACATGGTGTGATTGATCAATGCTATTATATCTTATCCTGTGGAGGCCACAGAGAGAAGCAGCAGGACTTTTTTTTTCTTTTGGTTGGTTTTTGTTTTATTTTGGTCGTTTTTTTAGTATATTTCTCACTTGGTGGAAGAAGCAGATTGCATTCTTTGCCCTCCTCCATTTTTACTGCTTGTATAAATATTAGTTCTGTCAATGCTGAAAACACAAGTTAGAGGCTGAGAATCAAGAATTCTATCCTGGCATAAGACATGAATTTATCAAAGGATCTCCACTAGCACATGGCACCAGATAACACTGAAGATAAAATGCACATTACGCTGTAGAAACATGATTACAAACTCTGATCTCCTGCACTTCTAGAGATGATTTTCTTTTCCACCTCCTGTGGGCATTAGATATACTTTCCACAACCAGAAACCAAGGAATAGTTCTCCTCTAGACTCAATCTAGGCTAATCTACCTCTGTAAAGCAATACCATCAAATTTCTTCTGACATTATTTACATTTACTAAAAGCCAGAACACTGCAAACATTTCCAACTAAGTGACTATGAAGACAATAAGAATATTTAATGAGACTCTGCACTGTGGCTTGAAAAGTAACCTGATGTTTTCTAAAGGTGAGAACAGGTTTTTTGCCAATCAA
This sequence comes from Myiotriccus ornatus, assembly GCA_036023395.1. NCBI lineage: Eukaryota > Metazoa > Chordata > Aves > Passeriformes > Tyrannidae > Myiotriccus > Myiotriccus ornatus. The sequence goes on along the minus strand of JAYRBT010000114.1, from coordinate 43,046,965 downwards.
GTATTTTATTGTATTTCTACTATCCAACTTCCCCCATCTCCATGATACACAAAGGAGATATGCAAAAAGAGGTGTCCTATAAAGTTGGAAAAAACCCCAAAGGTAAGAATAAAACACAAAACAGAAATGAGACAAGTCCAGTGAAGGGAGACAGAGGAGACACAATAAAGGGAAGAGCAGGAAGAGAATCAGGAAGCTCCTTTTCTCATATTGCTAACTTCAAGATAAAGTAATTAATGAACAGCAAATGAGAAAGTACACAAACATTTAAAGCAGAGGGGAAAAACAGAGCAAGAAAGAATACTTAAGTTTTTCTTCTTTGTTAACTGAATTCATCACTGTGAAAATGAAGTTTTCAGAACTATTAAAAAAAAAGGGGATGTATCTCTCAAATAAGTCTGGGTCAATACAGCAACCAAAAAAATCACCTGTAATTTAATAACTAGCACACTTAGCAGTTTGCTTTTCATTATTCACAGCTCCTTTTATTCACGAGTATTTTGGACAAGTTAACTTCCCTTACTACAATACCAACAGATCAGTGGAATCTTGCCAAAATTTCCCTTCCCCTACAGAAATCTCTTTAAAATGCTACTTTTATTCATATGTTCCTATGTTCTTGCTACCAGTTACATGACTGAGGTGATAATCCTTCAATTCATGGTACCATAACCTTTCCACAGCAAGGTGGAGTTGCTGTTTTCAGGCTGGAAAAGAATATCGGGAAAACCTGAGCCTTTAAGAAAAAATAATCCTGTTTTCATAACATCATCCCTCACGTAGACTGAAAAATAAAGTAACTGAAACAACACAAATGTCCTCACAACAAGGAGAACTGATTCTCCAAAGTAAAGTGTTTGATCGTCCCCATGAGGGTTTGGTGACACTGCACTGTTTTTTCAACATTACTGAAACCCAACAAGTTACTTGGTGGTGCTGGCATTTGAAAGCTTTTTGAGTACCCAATCAATATGATAAAACTACTCATTATGTTCAAGAGAGACTATTCTACTCTAAAGAACAGCAAACCACGGTTTAAGAAGAATGTCTTCAGATACCAGAGAAGTGTACGAAGATTTCTTCCAAATTTACAAATCTGGCAAGTTATGTACCATACTCACTTTCAGCAGTATAAGCTTCTAACTATGTTCCCAATTTTCAGTATTTAAGTTAATCACACCAGGCCTAGTCCTGCAGTGCTTTCTTGCAAGGGCAGGCAACACAAGTGATTTCACTGCCATCCAAAGGCATTTTTTCAGGGAGATAAGGACCATTCATAAATAACAGCTCAAAGTCATGAGCAAACAACACATTTTGGGAAACTACTCCTATATAATCAATGTTACATTATAAAAAATAAATATCCCATACAGACAGGAACAGTAGAGAAAGAGTTATGCATCTGCAAGGACACAGTTTTTTCTATGTGCTCTAAGACAACTAAGACCATCAGCAGTGTGAAATATTGTCCTTTCAGTGTGCAGTGTCCCTATTAAGCATTCATACTCAGCTTAGAACAAAAAACACTTCTGAAACTTAGTATGTTATAAAGGAGACTTGAGACACGTGGTATGTAAGATAAAAGAATGAATAATAAGAGAATAGCTTTTAAGACTGTTTATTTTAAGACTGGAATGAGATATTGTGGCATTTAATCCTGACTTGTCCTCTTAGGGCATGGGACTCTCAGAACACCAGATGTCTTGTCTGAAGGGATAGATCTCAGTGATGATGACATCTTCAAATGCACTAAAAACACTGCCTGCCTTGTTTCTGACAGAGAATGCATGCATACTCTAGTCTGAGCAGCCAGGTTGTAGCCACATTTCTTCTGAACTAATCAAGTAACATTTGACTGAAACCTTAAAAAAAACAAACTTAGAGATGAGATCAGGTAGAACAGACAGGTAGAACAGGGCTCAATTTCTGCTTCTTCAGTAGATGCACGTTGTCCCAACCACACACAATCATTTTCACACCTCAGTGAACAAGGAACCACGAAGATGAGCACAACTTCTATCAGAGTAAGATTCCACGTCCTTTTCCATACTGTGTATCCACAACTTAAAGAAAAGGCACCAAAAAAAAAAAAAAAAAGCCAACACAAAGAGTGAAAAACAGTCAATTAAAGAAGAAAGGTTTTCACACATTTGCAAAGCTACCAGGTGCTTTATCATTCAATAATGGCAAAGTACAGTCATTGCAGTATTGCATCTTAGTACATTTATCTGTTTCCTTTTCCTTGCAGACTAGCACAGAAAATAGCTCAATAAAATACCTTTGTGTAATTGTCACCAGTTATTTTGGAATGATATTATTCCCCAAAAATAATTTCAGGATTCCTATCTGGGAATAATTTCATGATTCCTATCTGGGAATTAGGAAAAGGCACTTAAAAGCCCTGTTTTTGTGATGAATGGAAGTCACAGCATAATCTTTTGAGGCCCAGAGAACAGTACAATCACATTAAATTCCCTCAGCTCAAGAAATGTCATCTTTACATCAGCTGGTATAAAAAAATTGTTTCCAGCCTGAGGCAGTTATGATAAGGGATTTAGAAATCATCACCATGTGGGCCATGAGATATAAAGGAATGCATCAACGCATATAAAGTGTCTGCTGCTCACAATTTCAGAGCTAATGTTCTCACAGCTGTGTATGACTTAAGACCAGCTGGGAAGAAGAAAGGGACTAAGTGAGTCACTAGTATTTTGTCTAACCTGCATTTAACACTCCACCGGCAGAACTGCTGGTAAGCAAAATAAGATCAGATCATTATCCAGCCAGGGATGGGGCTGTACGGTCTCTCGGAAGCACAATAGAAAACACACAGTCTTGGGGGGAGGCAGGCAAAGATGGCATTTCAGTCCTATCTGTGCACTCCTAAGGTTTTACCAGCAGCTGAAACAGCCCTCAGTGAAACTGAGGTGGGTCATGGGTTACACAAAACTGCCACAGGCCATCTGGCACTCCCAAGCACACCTGCGCTGCTGCACGTACAAGAGGCAAAAGCTTTCAGAAAGCCTTACTCAGCAGCCTTAGCAGTTCTCCTATGACAGGCATCAGGGTTTCTATAACATGACATACAGGGTACTAACAGCTCAATATGAAATCTTACCCTTACAGAAGATAAGGGTCTGTAGATGGCCAAAAAGGGGCTTTGTCAGGAAAATGCTCAATATTTGCAAGCTTGCGCTCGTAGGTTTGGCCACCCCAGGCTGCTCTTCAACAGCACAGTGTCAGACTTCAAACAGAACTCTGAATGGGTGCAGGAGGCTAACAAGCTCCAGCTGGATGCAGGGACCTCACCTCACTGCAGAAAATCATTGCAGTCTTGAGAAAGGTTTAAATCCCTAATTGTTTAATTAGCAAAGAAGGCAGCTCCTTCTGGGGTTTCTTCTGCCTCAGGGTGCAGTTCTGCATGACAGGTCTCGCTCTTGCTTTCTGAGTACCTGCAGAAGGATAGACGATAGTCGCAAGATCTTTGGTCTCTCCTGATGTTTTATTTGCTCTCTGTGTTTCCCCCCCAAGATGTATTTTCACTTGTGAGATGCTCCTTCACTATATATCATATTTAACAGTAACTGCTTAGGCCAAGGGTCAGGTATAACATTTCATGTTAGCATACAATGCCACTCAGGAAATATTTGGTATGCCAAATAAAACCAGTTCTTAGGGCAAGTATCAAATCATTTACAGAATACAAAAAAAAATAGCTTCAAGTGACACTCTCTTCTACCAATTTCACCACGTTTATTCCATCTGCTTAAGAGGACAATCTTTCACAGATTATCAGTTTCTAATAAGTTTCACAGAGGCAGTGAATTCCAAATATGTTTCTATGGATATATAGTAGGTGGACACTTGAAAATAAAAGCATTGTTATTTCATCCTAAATCTCATGAAGCTTATTTGCACCATTAATTTAACCTTAGTTGTCTTTGGTACAGAGAAATCTAAAGGAAGACTTCTTTCTCTGTGCTATTACAAGAAGAGCACAGCAGTGTCTCCAAAGGCAAGAGTGAGCTGAAACAACCAGTCATTTTAGGGCATGTTTCAGTAATGTAACTGAATTCCTGTGTTTGCACAGCATTTTATAAGATACCTGCATTTACTGTAGAACATTTACCAGCTTCTGCAAGGGCAAGGGTCTGAGAGATTGTTAAAAATTTTTATCTTGTTCTACACATTTGTTTTCATTTCTCCAGCTATCACATACAGTTCTTACACAGATCAATCTTTCTATGCACACACATTCTCACAACCCCCTCTACAATGGAAGGGAATCAAACTGAAGCTAGGACAGAGATTTAATGAGATACAGGGCACATGTAATATGTGACAGATGCATAATGGCTCATGTCACATGACCCACATTGAGATACATAAGAGCCAGCAAATAGCTCAGAAGATGATGACTTTTCATGCAGAAATACATACCAAAGGTTTTTCTTCATTTAAAAGACAGGCAATTTTATTTGTATCTTCAAAAATGAATGAATACTTTCAAACCTCAAGTCTGGACTTGGATTCCAGCATCTAAACAAATGTAACTTATGACTTTCTCTCCATCTGTGTTGATTTAAAAGGTGTTTATTGGCACCCCACACATTTTTCAATATCTGACCACTTTTATCCAAGTTTTGATTTAGGAGACAGCATTTAATCACAGAATCCCAACCTAAATCTCCTTTTACGGGTTTATAGCACTCTTTCCTAGGCACAATTCACGACTCGCAATCATTTACATGACTTAAGCTCACTTATGGCAGAACTTCATGGTTCTTGAAAGAGTTGGATGGTTGAAGCTCACTTTACTCATGGTAATGATATAAAGCGCCAGCAGAGCCTTCACTTGGTGTGGAAAGAAGCAAGATAAAAAAAATAACGCTTTCTGTGACAGAACAAGGGTCCCACAAGAAGATACTAAACTGCACTTTTATGAGCTAGATCAGACTACTATGGTAAACTTCTCCTGTACAATCCCTCTTAAATGGCTCAAGTGATGGGCTGAAGTTATCTAAGCAAAACTTCTTGTCCTTCAGATGTTCATACAGACAGATGTCTCTGCTGAACACGCTTTCATTACCCTAACTCTGACTACTTTTGCACATCTCCAGTTTACTAACAAAAGGTAAGTGATTTGCAAGGTCTACCTTGGAAGTGACGGCAATGGTACTTACATTCTCAAAAGAGCAGCTAGTGATTTAATGTATAAATATGAGGAGTGGCTTGATATATATTGGTGACTGGGAAAGAGACAGCCAGCAGCATTAATTGCAAAACATACTATTTATTTATTCTTTTCATTAAGGATACTGTCCTCAACAACTGTCAATCCACTGCTCAGAATATAGTCTGTATTTTAAAAGGAAAAAACAATGTCAAGTAATCTGTGTACTTAGTGGGGGTTTTGCCTTCTTTGGGGCAAAACTATTAGATACTGAATATATTTTGGTTTTTTTTGTCAACGCATATTTTCCTTTTTTTTTTTCCTTTAGGTGCAAGGCTATCAGAAGAGTAGTACTCCTAATCAAACATATTCTATTAAGCTACTTGACAACATGTACTTTGTAGGTTGCAGTCAAAAGTATTGCATTTTTTTTAAAAACCAGCCAACAAAAAAAAAAAAAACAAACCCCCAACCAAAAATCCCACCTTCCCAAAACATACTCCACTGACTCCACTGAATAAGCTAGGTTCCCTCTCCCTTCACCAATTGACAAAAAAAAAAAGAAAAAAAAATTTACAAAATAAACAAAAGAGAAAAGAAGGGGGGGGGGAAATTAACTGATAAAATTGATTTTTTTAAACTCAAATCTTCATTAAAGTTGTTTTGGTCTGGGTTTTCTTCATTAATTTTCTTCTGTTGCAAATGTGGTCAAAAATTACATTTCTGAGAGTTCTACTTTACTCTGAACCTCTATTTTAAATTGAAGGGTTCTGAATCTAGGCTGTTTCTATTTGAAACATTACCTAGCAAAATTATATGTTTCATCTGGAGAAAAGCTCTAGAGGTTTATTTGAATTCATGCTACCCAGACTTGATCCTCTTCTGGTTTCAAGAGCATCCCCAAAGGTGCATCCTTTGCAGCCAGATGCAAATTCTACCGCTGTCCAAAATGTAAACTTAAAACTTAAACCTTAAACTTTCCTTAGGGACTCTTTCTTTAGTTTACGATATACATGAAGGAGTAATATGAGCATCTATATAAAGGCCAGAAAAAGATAAAGACCCTCAAGTTACTTCTCTAAACGAGAGGGGGGGCCACAAGAGGTGGGGAAGCCTCTTGGGCTCTTGCTTAGTTTTTGGGGTTTTTTTATTCAAGCTGTAAAGCAGGTGTAGTTAATTACTTAAAGACCCAGAAACCTTTAAAAAAACAAATATCTAAACCACCTTATTAGCATAAATATATTTTTCAAGACGTAGTATCTTAGAGACTTCTTTGTGATAAAAAGATTACAGATTTTCTCTTTCCACCATTATTAAAATAAATTTGTAGCCCTTAATTACTTAAGATGAACTATTTTTAGACTAATACCATTTGCATATATTGAAAAACACGTTCAGAACTGAATCTTCACCATCTGGAACCTTGGCCAGCACTGTGCTGAGTTTTTCGGGGGAGTATTTTGTTAGGTTTATTTGCAAAGTTTTAGGTGGGTTTTGCTAGGGGCGGGGGAACTGTTTTTTATTTTTTGTGTGTGGGGGGTGTCATTCATTAGTTGCTTTTTTTTCTTTTTTTTATTCTTAAGTTCGGAAGGAGAATTTTAGAATCGTGGCAACAACACGGCAGTCTGTTAGAGAAGCTGGCGGCAAGCTCTGAAGAGCATGTTCAGTGCAGCAGTATAGATACATTTGCATCCTCAAAATAGTCTGGAAAGAACATTTACCTCAACAGCAAAACTTTGAAGCCTGTAGCACAGCTGCAATAGAGAACCTGGACTAAAACAAGCCCAGGTCTACACGGTACAGAGGAAATCAACCCTTCCATACAAAAGCAACAAAATACATTACCATACTCAACAACTCTTAAATTAGCTAAGAATAGGTCAACTACTGCTTTAAACCACTATATAAAATATAAAGCAGTGCCAAAAAGAGGGTTTAGCTTTTAATCCTTTGCCTGAAATGATACTTGCCACAGAAGCAGGATGAATACAAGTAGTTCAGCATGCAAATTTCTCCCACAAATAGAAGGAAGAGAAGAAAAAAACATGGTGCAAGCTCATTATCAGCATCTATCAAGACACATAAAAAGGTGCTGCAATTTAAGAAACTGATGCAGAAAAGTCAAGATAGACGACTCAAAAATATACAACTGTATATATATAAAAATATATATATATACACAACATAACTAAAGCTAAAAAAACCACACAACTGCAAATTCTATCTGATAAGTCCCTAGAAGGAGAAAAAAAAAAAATACAGATTCTCTAAGTATTTAACACTTAAATAGAAATTTACTTCCTTCTGGGAGCCTGATATGTCAATTAAATCCATGCAGCCTAGAAGCATCAAAAGATGTCACAGAATTTACTGAATTGGAAGGGACCCACAATGATCATCAAGTCCAACCCTTAGGCCTGCACAGGACCATCCCCAAGAGTTACACCATGTACCTGAGAGTATTGTCCAAACTAAATAAAGAATATTGTTTTCCAAAAGACAATGCACTTAAAGTTCTTAAGACTTGTATTAAACTTATGGATTGGAGTATAAATGTTATTCAGGCAGCCCACAGACACACAGCTTGATCTTGCATCATTTTTTGTTCCATTCTGAATTACTTTCAAATTTAAGAGTTGAGCCAAATAAATACTTCTATATTCAAAAGTATGAGTGATCAAAAAAAAAAAAATATATATAACCCTCTCTTTATCAATACAACAAAAAAACAGTGAGGGCAACAACTTATTAATTATACCCACTTAGCAGTGGAAATGGAAGTGTTGGTAATTTGGTGAGTTGCATTTTATTAAGTCTCAAACTCCAATGACTACGTATGAAAGACTTTTTCAATACAAATACAGTTGTTCACAACAAAGTTTACCAATGCAGAAGATTCCATTAGAACAGCACTGTAATATTTGCTAATTGTATTTCAAGGAAAAGCCTTAAGTTGGAGGGGGTCACGTAGAGCCCCCTTCACACAGCAAGAGAAGGAAATATAAATGTTAGCATTCATTTTAGAAAAACCCCAAAGCCATAAAAATATGTAAATTCTGCACTGGAATTCAGTTCTTAAAATATCCCTATTGTTGTCTTGGTTTCTATTTGCTTTCCACAATACCCCAAATTGGCATTTTTTCAAAAGCGTTAGACAGAGCGCCTGTACTTGTTAAAGATGCCCAGAGTTCTTGTTAGGGACTTCTTGGCCCTGCTCAGAATTGGGTTTTGCATAGTAACAAAGGGGCGATTTTTCAACCAGTTGTCACATTCCTAAAACTTTGGGGTTTCTGGGTGCTTGAGAGGTCACACCTCTGGTTACAGGACCTGCAGGTAAAGCTGGAGTGAGACACAATAACTCCACGCATGGTGCCCATTTTCTGGCTGTACCACCACCACTGTTCCAGGGCAGTCCTGCACTGGAGAACAGTGATTCTTTCTTTCACCTGCACCCATTGCCAGGCTGGCACCAAAGCTGCTGAACATGATTACGAACAGAGGTCTTAACACTTGCGGAATTTCCTACTTTGAACTATTTTTGGTAGTATTCTAATGCAAATTCTCTAACACTTTATGCATATCAATGCTGCATTAACAAGCATTTTTAAGATTTCAAAGTTTTCCATTATATCATCCTTACCTATGTAGTTTATCCTCTAGGATCTCCATGTACTTCTCAGCATTTTCTTTTACACTGGTCACTACAAAATAAAGGTCAAAGTTAGGTAATGGTATAATGTACAGTTTTGTGGGGGCTTTTTTTTTTTTAACCAACTCAACTCTTACCCATATATTTTACATATATCAGTTAGTTATAAGAATTCCATTAATCTTTTTTCACATTCAAATTACAGTGTGGGTGTCTTCTCCCTTTTTTCTTGAAAGTCTGTTGTATCTGTATTACAATAATATATCTAGTAATGAATGCATTAACCTCTTGGTTGTGCCAGAAAAATGGTAAGACTAACAAAGGCACAGTTTGTAGAAGTTTCCTCTTGACAAAAAAAAAAAAATCATCTCCACAAAAAAAAAATAGCACCCACACAGCTAGGTCCTCCTCTTTACCTTCAGAAGAAGGAAGCAAGCCTAACAAATGCATAAGAGTCCTTTAAAAGTTATGAATCTTGTATAAAACTTTTTCTGATAAAACGAAAAAGGTATAGAATGGAAAGAAATACCACTCAAGAACATTATAAAATTTAGGTTGGATTTTTCTGTGGTCTGATGTTTTGGGGGGCGGGGTTATGTATTTGTTTTTAAAGTTCAGACCTAGATATTGTCTGAATGAGTTCCTACAACTTCTTCACCCAGAAGAAACTCCAATAGACAATAACACACAATAATAAAGCCATTCTTCTGGATGACCACTGGTACTTATTAATGGAACAAATGGGGAAAAGGTAAACATCCTCCAGAAAAAACGGAGGCTTTGAGATAATACCCATTTTCACATTATGATAACTCTTTTCCCCTCCCTAACAGCTGCTTGCCAACTTCAAGTCTAGTAGGACTGTAAATCAGACGTTCTCTTTTAAAGTCTTAAATCATTGTACATCGATTAAATATATATTTTATATGAAAATGCATCCTATGCAGCATCACTGTTTTAATAGGCAAAACTTGTGACATGGATCAGGTACCCTGTGAATTCATCCACTCATCTCCTCTATCTTTCCCACAACACAGTGCCATTGAGCACAGCTTACATGTATCAAGTGCTTCACATATTTCTCACTTTTCCCTTTTGTGTTTGTTTATTGGGGCTTTTTTCTTGAAAAAGTAGAATGTCACACACACTAAAGCTGAACCTGAAAACTCAGCATTAATCAAATCAGCTGTGTTAAAGTTTAGTTCACAGACACACAAACACAGAGGAGTTCACTGAGGTCATACCATTAGCAGCAGGTATGAGGGCCAATGTAATATTGACTATCTGCCGAAGGTGGTGTTCACCTTGTCACACAGCAGTCACACATCACTGAAGCAGCTCTGCATCCCAATAGCAAGTATGGAATGCATTTTGCCAAGTTGATTTATTTTTTGGTTGTTTTGTTGTTGTGTTTATTTTATGAGTTTATTGGATTAGCAAACAAAAAAAGTCAAAAAAAAACCCAAACCTGAAACAAACAAGAAACCCAAACTCACCACAACCCCAGTACTCCAGAAGCAGGATTCTGCAATATTGTATTGTACACAGACAACTGCATTAGCTTATATATTCACAGATCCAACTGACCATTAGAAGAGTGCTGATAGATGTTATGCAAAAGGTTCTATACGGATTTCTGCAATGGCACTGGAGACTACTTTCCCTAGCTTGTAGCAGTTCTGTAACAACTACAGGGCTTAGTAGAAGTTCACAGTTTCCTTACCATGCTCTTATTCCTACACTTCCTGTGGAACTGCAGAGAGCCTGCAAAACTGCAAGTCTTCCTTTAATGACAGACTTTAATGACCACCACTTTTTCCAAACTCCCTATCCATCAATCCCCAGATGTGCTGACCCGAGGCCCAGCGCATGCTTTGACAGCAAATAGCTTCAAGCTGTACAGGTGCCGTACTTCCCCTTCTCTTGCCATTGTCACAGTGTCCTTCAACGTGAGCCATTACAACTCAGGGGCTTACTCTTTTCAATAATAAAAGTCAGCAGATACTATTAGGTTTTGGAGAGGGATGAGAAGAGGTGGAGAATCTGTTTCACACTCACTTTGTTTCTAACCGATATAGTGACTTCTTATGTTACATGAAAGATAAACCTTGCTTTCAATTTCTCCTGCTGTGCTTGTCACTTTTTAATTGGGTTTGATCTGATGGAGTAATTCGCACTTTCACAGTTCAGTCCTGCCCCTACATGCAATTTTACAATGCCCTTGAAGCACACAGCTTAATATATCAGCATTATTCAATGACAAAAAGTAATGGGCAAGAATACACCACTAGTAAAAAGTAGGTCAGTAACAAGCTAACACTCATTTGGAAATCACCTCACATCACTAAACCCTACTCTCTCCTGTCAAACATTTTAACTACATTAAAAGAAATGCAAACTTTGCTGCTGAAAGAGAAAGCTCCCCAGACTATCTTTGTCTCCTTGCCTTCTTCTGCATGTAACTGGAAAAGCTGTGACCTGGAGATTTTGTTGGAAGGAAAATTCAGCTTAAAAATCTGATTAAGGTTACTTCCCTTGCAACAAACTGCAAACAGCACTGCAACAAATACAGAAATACTTTCAGCCTTTTATATAATCCATTGAAATAGAAAACAAGCAACAAATTAGGAGGGTTTTTTTCTAATTTAATGAATTTATTCACCAACACTTCAAAGCAAAAAATGCATACAGGAAGCTGTGTATGCCTTCAATCTGGCCAAGAAAGTACTAGATGACAGAAAAAAAAAATAATTTATGAGATTCTTTTCTGCAGGTCAAATGGTTTATTTTTACATTTAAGTGAATGGGATTGCCTTTTTCATCAGTCCTCTGGGGATTTAAATGCTTAGCTCATATTGGCCTTGAGGGGAGTTATTAAAATAAAGAAATATAAATACTCTGTTAAAATAAAGAAGTATAAATATTCACTGAAGAACAGACACCGGGGAATTTGCAAAGGCTAAAAATAAACTTTTCTTGTGAAGTCTTAATTGAAGAAAAGTGAGTCAGCATTTCTTTCTCTTATTTTATAAATTTTTCTTCCTCCTTACAGCAGCAAAGCCCAATCTTGGAATCAGCCCTGGTCAGACAGAGTTGATGAGAAGCAGTGAACTCCTATGGTGGCCTTTTAATTGTAATAGAGCGTAAATCTGCCATTTTAGAAGCTGCATAAATATCTTTCAGTAATTAACCTACCTATATAGCATTCATGATATCACATGTCATTTCTCATCTGAAAGCAGCCCAAATGGGGTATTGCTATTTCTATTACTCACAAAGATTATTCAAAAAAGCCGCATATGAAAGTGTATCATCACTTTAATTCTTTGGTCCTCAAAAATTGAGCTTAAAAAGACCTATGGGCCATGATATATGCTTTGGATTCTATTATCCATATTTTCTGAAATAAAGTATCTGACTGGAGGCACCTTGAACACAGTGTTCATATGGACATTCCAGATGTGGATGCTTGGCAACTCAGAAGAATAAGGCTTTAAACTTGAATTAGGGGCCTGAAAAAATTGTAGTCAGTATCAGAGTAGTATCAGTAGGTACCTGTGCTACCCCACAGGTCTGCAGTTCTCTTCCAGAGGAGTGATCCACTGAGTCCCAGAGATACAAAGTCCAAAATTAATCTGCCTACCACCCTAAAAGTTATTAATTTTTTCTTTTTTTTCTCTTTTTTTTTTTTAATGTGTGGACAGTGTAGATGCATAATGTGAACATTTTTACACAAAATTTAAGGTTGGAAGAGCTGCAACGGCTGCTGGAAGATCAAGACCCAGCATGAAAAGAACTGCCAGACATTACCTACCAGCTCGATGAACCTGAAGCCTACAAAATGAAAATTAGTCTCTCCAATTCGCAAGCATTATGTTCCTTCTCAAATACTTTATTAGTCAGGTAAAGCAAAACTCCCACTGGCTTCAATGAGATTTTTGCCTGGCTTAGGGTCTAGGATGAGATTTGTCTTTTAGGAATTATATAAAAATAAAAGTAACTGCACAGACATGCATTGATCCACCTGGGGCAAACTCTGAGGGCAAAATTAGGTGTGAACAAGGCTGACATGTTGCTTGTCCTGTCACTATTCTATTTTCTAAATGTAGAAATTGTTATTAATGCTAAGAGAAAAGCAAAAGCAGAAAGTGATTCCATGAAAGTGATTCTAATCTTTTCTGTCATAGAAGATGTACTACATTAATGCGTGAAGTTGGGCTCTGAAAAACTGAAGAATGGCTTCGATACATTTAAAGGTTAACTTGAAAAGACAGTCAAGCTTCGGAGATGACATCTCAGCTGCTCAACTACATGTCAAGATGATTTATCCAGCCCCAGTAAGAAGATTTTGGATTACAGAATGGCAAGGAATTTTGCATCCTGCAGACAGACAGGGGAAAAACCCAAAGAACAAGTTCTGTGTGAAGAACAATGGCCTCCCTCCAGTGCATACTTCCCAAAGAACTCTAGAAAAACTAAAAAGGCCAGGATTAAAGAGAGGAAAATAAGTGGTTTGACAAAAAAGTGCAAAAACTCAGAAAAGGGGAATGAAATCCTGTGCTGGTTCAGTGACTGTTTTTCAGTAATGAAGTATACACTGAAATATGTAGTTATTACCTGTCTCTTCCAGGAATTGTGGTTTGTTCTAAGAAATGTGCTAATCCCCAAAATATCACTGTAAAACAGCACAAAATTTGCCTGAGGAAATTACTGCCACCAGAGATGAGGTGACCAAAATTTAGGAGTCCAAATGGACTGGCTAGTTCATAAACAGAAACACTGCACAAAAGTGATCTGGAAGGACTAAAATCCAAACATCTAAGAAATCAAAGCCAGGCATTTAAAGATGTAGCCCACTCTTACTCAAAGGATTTGAAAATACCCACTGCCTAGTTATAGATGATTTCATAACTCAATCACAAGGTTTTTCCCTCCTGAAAATAGCTGGCCTAGAGAATAGGATACTGTTATACCACACAAATGGAAAGCTGTGCTTTGTGGTGTCATGCCACCGGCAGGCAGGTCAAGAACAGCAGTTCTGCTGGGACTGAGATGTGTGAATGCAGCAGGGCTGTACCAGGTGGGACTGCTAGATGGTCTCAGTCCCTCTGCGTGGGAAAGAGTCTGCAGCAACTGCTGGGTGATTCTGAAGTGTTGATCTTGTCACAATCCCATGCCACAAGAGAACAGGGGGCTTTCAGGGATCTACTGTCAAATGCCACTCCACTGCTTTCAGAGCTCTCAGTAGGATGCATTATGTTATATCTTGTCCATATGAAAATTTCCATCACCATCACTTGCTTCTTCAGCACTAGATAGTCAACTGCTCTGATACTGTAGGGCAACTCTTCTGATATATAGAAACAAAGAATTAAAGGTTTTATCTGGAGCATCACTGTCTTAAAATACTTTGCTCACTCTTGCTTTTAAAATATTGTCGTATACTTCCAAGTCACACCCTCTAACTTTGGAAAAATATGGGAAGTAATAAAAATATATGAAGACTAATAGAGAAATACAAAATTGGAAGAACACAGGACAGCATAGCGTTTTCCCACTGCACTGAAACAGGAAAAGATTAAAAGTACAGTGTGAACGACTCATCTTCCTCAGGAAATTCCCTTTGGAGCTGTGGATACAGAAGGTCTACTGTTAAATTTCTCTCAAACACATTGGTACATACTTAACAGGAAGAAGCATAGTCTAACCTCTAGACATGCTGGGAGTGGGTGGGTTCTGCAAAACCAGGAGAACCAGTTTTCTCTCTTTAGGAGATCCCATAAAGGCCAAGTACTAGCTCACTTGGAGAAATGGTAGTATTTTACACATAGCAGAAGTAGGCAAAGAACACACTCCATCTGCTTGGGTCTCTGCCTACAAGGCTCTCAATGTATTTACAGATGGCTTAATTTGCAGGCCTTGGTGCAACAATGAATTTTGAGCCTGCAATGAGACAAGTGACACCTTGCCTTTTATGTAAAAAAATTACAGCTAAACATAGATAGTATATAGAAAATACTGATTTTAACAGAGATGCCACATTCTGCTCTCAAGTTGGATGTCAGGGAGGATATAAGGTATGGAAAATCTCAGCATGAACAGAAGTTTGACAAAGAAATAAAACCCAGAAACTAGATCTCACAAAGAGAAATGACAGGAGGTGCCAGCAGCTCTGCCTATAACAACTGACAATTCTGTCTCTCTGTGAAAAGCATAAAAGATTTGCAGAGGTGACAGGGAGCAAGGGGAAACCACCCTGCATAAAAAGGCACATCTGAGAAACAGACATTCCCAGAATTTGCTTCCTGAACCTTCTTTGTTGTATGCAGTACTTTTCATCCAAAGAGACAGGTCACCCTTCAAGTTCTGTGATGATTAAATTGCCTAAATTCAGAGAATTACCATACTTTCACATGGGTTCTGAGCTTCTTTCAGATTTCTGTAAAATCTGTCAAGTCTGACACAGAGGGTCCTTCCAAGCTACACGTGGGAGACAGCAGGCAGAAGGAGGGAAATTACTTTCAGTAAACAATCTACCTTTTAAAAATAACAGTTGAAATTCTATCAGTTGTTTTATTATGCAGTATCAAAGCAAGCATAGTGATTCTAAAGTAAATGGGTGGTAGGTGAGATGTTGGCTCAGCAGGACCCAGAGCACACATTGCAAAGGACCTGCCACGATACTTTAAGAGACTATATAAAGTGTAGGGAGGATTACAAAGCAAACAGCACAAGACCACCCACCTGCCCAGACTCAGGTCTGGAAGCAGCCTCCTGACTTTCCAACTTCTTTCCTGCACGTACCATTTCTGCAGTAACCACAGGCTAGGTGCAGATCCCCCATCACAGGTTTGGTTGCTTTTCCGCAAATGATTCAAAAGCTACAGATGATTGGAGTGCACCAAATGGAGTTTCAAACTGGCTTCAGAAAACCATGGAGGAAAGCCATTCCTACCTCTTCATGTGTTTGGTGCTGGATGGCAACATTCTCACTACAGGGAAATCAGAACTCAAACCTAAACTCCCTCTCTGCTTTACACTGCTGATATAAATAAGCCAACTTGCACCAAAAAGGTTTCTTCATTACAGACAGGTTTTACTTTATTTAAAATAAGTAAAGACATGGATCCATGCACAATTTCTAGCTCCAGAGTGACTGCATGGTACCACTTCTGGGAGAATGCTGGGGATCTGCACTGACTACATCCTCAGGGAACAGACGTTCTTGAATTCTCCTTTGGGAAAGGTGAGGGTTGAGTTACACTCTCCCATTCCAACACAAGGATAGGACCATCCTGTTTTGCTTGCTTCTCTACAGCAACCCAAATAATTGTTTACATTTTTCACACAATAACTTATTAACCTACCTTAGCATTGAAAGTATCACATCTTTTCTAAAAGCTAGAAGGAAAGTTTTCTTTCACTTTCCATTCCCATTTCCCTTGCATTCTTCACTAAGCAACTGGGGAGAAATGAAGGGGAAGGTAGAGAGAGAAAGAGCAATCTGCTTACATTTTCTTCACATTTTCTCTTACCTGGTTTTACTCTCTGCCAGTTCACTACCTATTACTTCAATCCTTTGCTAACCATCTGTTCAGACACCACCCTCCCCACCACCAAAAAAAAAAAATAAAAAAAAAAAAATCCTTTTTTCCTTTCTCCTCACAAAGCAAAGCCTGAATATCAAGGAGAGCCATGTGGCCAGCTTGCCCTCTGCAGATTGTCAGCAGTCACAAGACATCATCTGGAAATCATTACACAACTGAACAAGGCAACCAGACTCAACATATGCATAGGCACCAGAAGAGTTCAGACTTGTTACTCGAATTGCCACAGGTTTTTCCTGGAAGTAAGATTTATTTTAACACTGTTAGATAAGATAAAAAGACCCAGAATGAGCCCTTTATATAGCTATCCAAGACAAACAACAGAGAACAATTAGGCTTTATGGAAGAGCTAAGCTCAATGACAATGACTGACAACACCTAATGCTTATGTTATGAAAAGCAGGAACAGGTCAAAAGTTTTTGCCTGAGGAGAAAAACTATAAAAAAGTGAAATAACAGTTCAATTTTTAGCTTAAGAGGATAGTTTATGACTAATATGGATGATCCATAGACACCTGGACATATGTCACAGCCATTCAAGATCATCAAGGCTTTTAAAATAACAGTAGCTGGTTTCAGTTATCCCACAGTGGCTGTTCCACGGAACTTTCAAGCATTCAGTATTACATCTAATGCTTTGGTACCTAAATTGAAACCAAAAAACTATATGAAATTACTGGCCCACTCTGGCTTTTTAATTTAAGGTCACAAAGGAAAGACGGTCAAAGATTTCCTCGAATCACTCTAACGCTTCCTGAACATTTTTTTTTTTATCCCAAAAGGACTCTGCAGAATTCCATTTTAGTCTTAATACTGCTAATTACTTTTTCCCCAGCTCAACATGCTGACTAGTCAGGCCATACAAATTAGCAAGAACCCAGACACCTACAGTGCTCAGTCAGAGGATAAAATATATTTCTTACTTCAACAAATACAACAGATGATGCTTGTACTCAAAATTTCTTTACAGAACAAAAACACAGCACTGCAGCACAGCCAAAAAAAAAAAAAAAAAAAAACACAAAAAAACAAAAAAAAACCCACAAAAACCCAAAAAACAAACAAAAAACCGCCCACAGAACTGGAATTTTGTTCCCAAATGCTGCCTTAGAATCTGGTTACTAGAAGAGATTAAAGGGAGAGCAAAACACAAGCACAAGAGCTTTGAAAAGCAACAACAACAAAAAAGAAAATGTTAAAAAAGGCCAATATTATCACTGACAAAGGAAAATCACAAACACTTATCTTCATAGTAGAACAAATTGCTGCTCAGACATGAGTCCTTCAGATTATTTTAAAGAAAGCAAAGTTAATCTCAAAGGTATATAGTGAAGGTTAGAAGTAATACCAATTGCAATAGTGATGAGAAAGAATATTCAGCATGGCAAGCTATTTTTTAACAACCTTGAAATGACATCAAATAAAGCAGGGACTTCCTATACCAAGGCTCACAAATGATACCTTGTGTTTTTATGCTGCTGTTCTCTCCAAGGATCTAGAACAGGTCTTCAAACTTCAGAGAAGCAGCAATTTCTGTTTTGAAGAATAGCTGACAATGAGTCACAATACAGAGAAGCAAAGTGCCCCACATACACTGAAGTTTTCAGAAACCCTTTGTAAACTACTTGACTGCTGTTGGCTATATCAGGCATCCTTTCTGCAATGCATTTACAGGGCTTCCAAACATGAAAAATGTGAAGCTCCCCAGCAGAGAGGCTGAACAGAGGCTGTTCTGTAGCTATTTCAGGGACAAGGAGTAAAGCAGACAGCTTTAATATATCACTTTCCCTAATCCCTAATATCTTTTCCCTGGCTGCTTCCTTCTCATCCTCCTCCTAGCATTATGCAACTGCACACAACTGCTTATGAGTTTCATTAAACCAATCAATTATATTTGGCTATACTTGACATGTCAGTGTAAACATGATGGTTTTGGCCATGAACATGCAGCTATGCCTTAAAAGCCTCTCTGCTACTTACACACAAAGCCAGGGTAGAGATTTACAAAATATAACTGGGAGAGTTACTGCAGCTGAGCAAAACAGATGTACCTGCAAGAACGTATGTGCACTAAGTGCTTCTACTAATCCTGAGCACCCAAAAGGGCAGAGTCACAGACATAAGGGCACACTGTTGAGTGGGCAGATGTTTTTTGAACTGCTTTCAAGATAGGATCATTAATTTAATTGGCTGGCTTAAAAATGTTGCTTACACTATAAATTCTTTGTTAGTTTTCTTATTAACTCCCTAGTGCAAAACTCTACTACACTAGAGCTCTTGAAAGAGACAACTTTAATATCTCTAAGTTAAGGTGGCATAAAATTTCCCACAGGATGATAAAGTACATTTTATAAATGAGTTGTACACACCACTTTACACTCTGTAATAAACAAGGGATTCCAATGACATTCCAGTGGAAGACAAAACCTACTACGCTGCAAATTACCAGGTAATTCTCATCTGTGCTATTCTCTGTTTCCTATCTTTTTTTCCTTGACACTCTCTTCTGTTACCACAGCCAGGCATAAATCTGCATCTTCCTCTTATCTGAATAAACTGTAAAATATTTGATCTCTCTGTAACTTTTTTTTTTTTTTGAAAAATACTCAATTCATATTTTCCTTAGAAAGATTATGAAAACGCAAGCTTATTATTAGTTCAAAATCTCTTTCTAGATTGAAGCAGAGGGTTTCACCATCAATAGAAAATCTTTTATTTGAATTAAACCCTAAAACCTCTGTTTATGTAATGTCCATAAAAGAGGGAAATTAAATACCTTGCCCTTCATATCGAGTCTCAGCACTGCTATATTATAAGTAGGATGAGTGAACTCAATTCTTCAAAGCAGTACAATGCTTTAATGCAGTGGCCTTTTAAAAAAAAAATCCCTGAAAATAACAATTTTTGTTGGAGCTGACACTTCTTCTCTTTTAACTACGATTTTCTTTTATATACATTTCGTCTGCCATATGACCCAAGCTGTCTCCCTCCCCAGCTCCTAAGTCTATGCTGTTTGTGTCTTCTTTTCTGCTCCATTCTTCCTTTTAGTTTCCACTCTTCTGCCTTTCAAATTCCTCTTTCACTTAAGGTGTAAATCATTCAATACCACAGGGAATCTTACTTCTGGTTTTACTCTCCATATCAAACTTGCAGTGTTTAATCTACTTCCAGAAAATAAAGTTTTAAGTACAATCTCATAAGGACTCCTGAGACAGTAGTTTGTGGGCATTCTATGGGTCATTCTGGTGATGTTGAAATAAATTCCCAATGGCTTTTACAGCAGCTTAATTGAACATTTTCTAATACCGAATGTTCTTTATGTATGATTTCACATGCTTACTTCATCTAATCTTCATGATCTAAATTAGTTTTCAAGTGTCACCTGGAAAGTTTTAATTTCTTAAGTTTTGAAGAGATGAGGCAGAAGTCCAATTCGGTAAAAATCAAGGTCCAATTCTTCAAAACATCCCAAAACTTGCAGCAAGAACAGTATTATGAGGCTATTCCAAAATGTACAGAATTAGGATTTCATGCCTCTTCTCTTAACCTTCTCTTCTCACTAAGGTGCAAGAGCAGCAACAACTCTTTCTTCTTCTGGACACTCTCAGGACAAACTAATCAGCCCTACAGACAACATCCATGTATTTTGTACCATTCCTTCGTACAAAAGGTGGACAGGCAGATAGAATTGTCCACCAGGTGGACCACAACAAGGGCTGTGACATCCAATGACTGAAATTTTCCACCAGTCTCACAGCCTGGACATAGAGAAATTGACTTGGATTTCCTACTCTGGTATCCAGTCTATTTATTGGGCAGTTAACAACTTAAGAGAGACAGTCTGCCCAGAAACACGTGGAAGTAGTGCCAGAAACAGAAGTGGAGGGAGTCAGATAGGAAGAAGTCATAATGAAGAGCAGATTCAAAACTGGTGCTGAAGAACTGAACCCAAAGGAAACTCCATTGGTCTGAAGTGGTCTGCAGCAGATGAGCATATTACAGCCCATTTTCTAGGGCACTCTGTTCAAGTCTGAGTATAGCCAAGTGCTACTGTTCACCACACTGGACATTAAGTTTTCAATGAAGCTGCTGCCTCCTTGCCTGGCTGACTCACTGATATGTCAGCTGAACAATCACAGTGACTTTCCTGCCATCTTCCCCTCGCCCTCGAGTGAGCTTTAAAGGCTGGGACGAATTGCCCACAGTCTAATATAAGTGGACTTGTACCAGCCTGTATTTTGAGGAATATTCAACAGTTTTCTGAACTTTAAGGTCTCCCATCTATTTTGCTGCTAACACCAGATCAAGTTATAGAAATGAGAAACGCTCACACAGCGATGCTTCCACAGTGTTGCCTACTTGCAAGAGGCTTTTTCAAACCGCTGTTTGTGCATTTTAGCCGTGAAACTTTCAGTGATATCAGTAGGAGTCACACAGCTAAATCCCCAAGCAACACTTTTAGAAGATGATTTATATTTAAAGAAGGATTAGAAGAAAATACTTCTTAAACCATTTTCCATGTAACATTACCAGTCTTAAATTCGGAGAAATATGGAATCATTTGGGAGAAATTCGTGATTCACTGGGTATCAATTTTTCCATCCAATTAGGTTAGGCAGCTATGCTGAATATCCAACACACACTCTTGCTTCCCCCTCCCTTTCCACAGAGTGTATATATTAAACACAAGTTAAGACTTCTGGGTTTTCAACTTTGTTGATTTTACATTCCTTTTGGGATTTAAAGTACTATTTTGTTTAATTATTTTTCCTGTACTCATCCACAGTATTGAATGACAGTAATAATGAGCTCAGAATCATTGTACAAATCCCAGTAGGAACCATTCATAGTTTGCTAATAGGACATTACATTTGCATTACCAAGTTCAGTTCAGAGCGCGTTGTGTAAATTAGCTCTGAGGGTTACTACCATGAATCTAAAACCAGAACATCAGGTCAATTAGCACAGCTCCAAAGCACAATATTTTGGGTGAAAACACATGGGGCATGATTAGAATTCTAGGAAATCTTCTTCTTGGGCTAAGCGCCTCACAAAAGTTGTCTGATTTCACTCTGGGAGAAGCCAGAATGTCTCAGCTCCCAGGAGTGTGGTCTGATGCTGGTGACCCTGATGCCTGATAAGCAATACTGGCCTGAGAGGGCAAAATTAACTCACAAGAGGTGTGGAAATCCTCAGAACCCCCATAGCAACACTTTCTTTCCCATACGAATTAAAAGAACAGGTGTGAGGAAAAGAACAGTATGAGGAAGACTTGGAGGATCTGGTAATTTAACACAGAATATATTGCTCGTGTGAAAACACAACTAACACACAAAAGCTATTCAGTTTCCTCCATGGAGACAAACCCAGCACTCACCAACTGCACACCCAGAGACTAAAGAGTCAGTTTAATAATGATGACAGGAGGCCCAGAACAAATTAAGGCAGAAAGATCCCGGTAACAAGTAGTGTAGGACTACTTACTTTTTGGGCAAACAGCATACATGTATATACAAACACCCACAACTGTTGAAGTAGTTAACCAACTTAATGAACTTCAGAGACCACATAGCACCCTTGGATCAAACTGCTGAAACAGAAGCATATAGACACAACAGGAAAAGAGGTATCCTAATGCAGTTCTACCTCTGGACTACAATTCAGATGAAGACAGAAGATGTCACATAAAAATAAGAGAAAGGGCCAATGGATATTATTTTGGACAAGTCCATTAATTTGTCTAGACCGTATAGTCAGTTCAGATCAGTTTTATCAAGCCATCAAGTCAGCACAGTATATGGGCTACAACTCCCCCTGGCCAAAGACGATGTTAAGATTCATTCCTTGGACCATTTTGTGGTAAAGCCTTTGCAATTTTTTTGTAACTGCCTTATAAGGCTGCTTATTCTATAAATAGTAACCCATAACACATCACTATCCTCTGCAAAAACATAACAGAAATAACAGTTAGACAACTTGGAAATTATTTTATCTTAAATCAAATTATGGGATTTCAGATTACACAATAGAAATCATTCAATGGACAGGTTTTATAGTCAACTGTACAAAACTCATCATTCCTCACACACTTGGATGGCTAAAGCTGGGACAGAGATGTATTTCATCATTAATATTTATAATTCTTCAAGTCATTAGGCAAGAGCCTAACCTATAGGGAGATCTATAGGGGCTGAACGAACCAAAGCTTCTCAGAAGCCCTGAAAGAAAGTACTGTGATATAGCAGGACCAGGTAGAAATGTATTAAAAAAAAAAAAAAAAGATCCTGGAAAACAAATTTGGATGTTTGAGTCAAGTACCTCTGCAAAATACTTTCAGGTCCATGTGCATGACCAGCTAAACAGCTGTAACCTCCTGGTGGCAGTGGTGAGAATGAAAGGAATTGCCCATGTGAGACAGTGGACATGCTTTTTGAGAGAAAATGGCACATGAATACATGACAGATTCTACCCTAGCTGCAATACAAACTCATGTGCGAGACAAAAAATAGGCATTTAGTGAATTATAAATAGCTGGCAAGGACTCCTGAATACTCAGCTGGGTGAAAAATGCTTTATATGGAAGACAGTAACACATGAAAGATCAGAA
Source organism: Myiotriccus ornatus (assembly GCA_036023395.1). Taxonomy (NCBI): domain Eukaryota; kingdom Metazoa; phylum Chordata; class Aves; order Passeriformes; family Tyrannidae; genus Myiotriccus; species Myiotriccus ornatus. Next base: position 43,023,929 of record JAYRBT010000114.1, on the reverse strand, counting down.
AGCATACATAAATTGAAAGAAAATGAATATATTGTCAGAATACAAACAAACAAAAGGCATATTTTGAAAAGTAAGCACTATAAAATGCTTACTGTTGCATGAAAACTCAGCATCAAAAAGAGATGAGCTAGAGTCCCTGAAAAAGTAAAAGAGATATGGTATAATAAGTGCTTCTGAACTACGTAGAGTAATCAATTGACTGCTTATTATATCTATCTATTTAGTAGCACAGGAAGGCTTAGATTAGTCTTAGGAGTCTTAGATTACAAGCACAAATGAATTTCCAGAGGCAGGGAAGGAACACACTACTGTAAGATCCAATAGAGTCTACTACGAAAAAAGTCTGTCTTTAAAGGACTATTCAGGTGGATTTGAATTTTCCTTTTTTTTTTTTCAGATCAGCTCATGAGTTGTTTCTTTCCTTCTTTCAATTATAGCTGTTCTTTTCCACTGGGTTCTTTGGTGGCTAATGTTTCTTCCATCACATTTCATAACCATTAAAAGGGAAGATAAACTGTCAAACATTTTGCTCTGAAGAAGAAAAAAATTTTCTGTCATTCTGCATTTCTATATCCCCAGAGAAACATCAATTAGAAGTTTCCCTTTAAGATATACAGATGCACAAATGTGTGGCAATTTGTGTCAGACTTCTAGGTGCATCCACTGAGAGTCGGGGCAAAGAAGAGGGGAGAAAATAGCTTCTCTTTGCTTTCTCTGTGTTTCACATGAGATTGTCAGTCTGCTACCGTTTCCCTAATGAGTGGTGTAACTATTATTCCTAATTGTGCATTATTCCAATTTTCAGCATTTTTAAACTTAAATTATTTAAAGAGAAAGGAGATGTCCAAAGGGGAATAATTCCCTAAGAAAATGCATTTGAGTAGCAGCAATTAAATACTCGCTCTCTAAAAAGTTGTGAGGCAGAATTGTTTAATAATGATTCATTTAAATGAACCCAGAGAAGCTCAGATTTTTAATAACTCCATTCTCCTTGGTCTTCCCCAGAAGTTACCTAAACAGGGCACAAGACTGCAATCAACAGCAGGAAGCTACAGCACTACAGCAAAATGGAGCATGCCAGCATAGAAAAGTACAGCTGCCTACCTTGATTTCTGGCATTTCATCTTTGCTCCAAATGCATTTTTGTGGGAAGTTCCATTACATTTGGGTAGCTAGAATTCTCTGAAAAGCATTAACATATTGATGTTTTCTTTTTTTTTTTTTTTTGTAACGGAGTTTTGAACACTTGTTCTCCCACTAAATCAAATGACCTATATGAGCTATTGGCCAGCTGAACCAGCCAAATAGACAACAGGTGGCCAGGTATGGTCATTTCACAGAACTCTGACACTCAACTCCTACTGCGTGAAGTTGCCACCTCTTCCTCTTGGGTTTCTTAACAATTTATTAAAATCCACTCTGTGGTTTAAGGAGCTCTCCTCTCCACTTTCTGTCATGCCTTCCCTGAAAAACAGGAATCTCTGGTTCACGAAGGTTCAGGGCCAGTAGCACACTCGAGCCCTCAGAGAGTGAACAGTGCCACCTTCTGCCTCACTGCCCTGAGCTCCTGGGGCATGCCAGCCCTCTACTGCAGCCAGTCAGGCAATGACTTACCAGGTTCAGATGGCACGACAGACCTGCCGAGCTCTCACGGTGCAAGGAGAAGCAGAGAGGCAGACAAAACAAAGGGGAATGAAAAGCAAGTCTTGTGCTTCTGTCACCCTGCCATAAAGATCACCTTGTAGCCTAGCAAGAATCTTCTTTGATTAACCTTTTATCTTCCACCCTCCTTAGCTAAGAAATTAGCAACAAAGGCATTGAAGGACACTGGATTTCTTCTATTTGATTTGCACTGTCTTCAGACTTCATCAGTTCTGAAAGGTGTTAACATAATCTGCTTTCTAATGGGGCACAGCCAATACAACACAGATACATCTCACCCCATTTATAAGAGAAATAAAAGTAATTATCCTGCCTTACCAATTATTTGAAGAATATTTCTTCTTTTGATTTAAATTGTTCAAGAAACAGACTCTGTGTTTTCAGTGTTTGCCTATAGTGCCTCTTGTATTTACAGTGATTTCTAGGAAGGGAATGCTTACTCTCAAGTACATTTGTATGATTGACTTCAGTTTTCCCTGGGGGAATTTCATTCTTAGAAATGACACAATAATGCAAAGGTTCTTTAGACAGAGAAAAATTATACAGGCATCCTAACAAGCTATAAATCCTCTCCATAAACTTCTGCTGACTTTTTAAGACTCTTAAATTATCTCTGGTGCTGTGGACTGAGTAATCACGGCACTCCAGATGTGGATAAAGGGAACAGATGGACAACAGAGAAAACAAAATTCTTCACTGTTCAAGAAAGTCTATTTCAGGAAAAAAAACTCTTACGAAAAGCATGGAGGCAGCAATGTACTTTGGCTACCCTGATGGAAATTCTAGCTGATGGGAACCACAATTATTTCAGACCAAGAAGCCTCAGACCAAACTGACAGCTTGTATGGCTGGACTGTACTTGAGGGCAAATCTCAGACTCTTGTAAGTGTACATTATCCATTGCAAATGATAAAACAAAATTAGTATTCTCATTTTTGCCTAAACCAGTGAGCTGATTAAATGGACTGGCCAGGCTAGTTAATAGAATGCCCCTTTGGGAATTAGCTCCTAGCAAAAAGAGAGCAGCTCTCAGGCTACGTAGGCTTCTGCCCAGGATCACATGTTTCCTACCCAGCAGCCTCCAGATGACGGCTGCATGCAACCTGCTCCATGAGGAATTTCCTGTGCCAAGGAGCGGTGGCCCTCAGGAGTCAGCACTAGGACTTGATACTGTTCAACATCTTTGTCGGTGACATGGACAGTGGGACTGAGAGCATGCTCAGAAAGTTTGCTGGAGACATCAAGCTGTGTGGTGCAGCCAACACGCTGGAGGGAAGGGATGCCATCCAGAGGGACCTGGACAGAGGTGGGCCAATGGAAACCTCATGAAGTTCAACAAAAAGATGAGCAAGGTCCT
>JAYRBT010000114.1:42989505-43005358 GCA_036023395.1 Myiotriccus ornatus | reverse complement strand
CACCCCAGCTGAAACGGGGACTGTAACCCAGTAGCCTGCTTATAAAGGGTTTTCATAAGAGACTACCAACCTCTTTTTGTATCACCCTCTACATTTCCATCCCACTCATAGCTAATTCCCTCATTTCATCCTCATTCTAGAAATTCCTATAATCTCCAAATTCCAAATCTACGGCTAAGTGTTTCACAGCATCATACTGTAATTGAGGGCTGATTTTTTTCCTAAACAGATCTTCAGAAATCACTTTCAGTTGTGCTTACAGCACAACCTTCAAAACTGGGATACAAAAGTATAAGTCCTGGTTTCTAAAACTCTGGTAGAAACTTCGCTGTATGTCAGAAGTCCATAAGCACACCTACAGAAACCTCTGCTGAAGAACTAGTAAAGTGAACTTGTTCAAAAAACAAAAGAGGAAAAAGAACATTTCAATATGGTTGACTACACAATTCACATTTTCCTTTTATTGCTAAAAAAAAATGGCTCAACACCAGCACTTAAAGGAAAATAGCTGCATTCCTCAACATAACAATCATATTCTGAAACAGTAATTCACCTTTAACACTTGTATTGATTCTCACAGATAATAACATCTCCACCTAAAACATATTTCACATTGTCTTCTCTCCATCGATCAGAGGTGTTATATAAATGTTTCGATCAATCTGATGAAGCTTTTAGCTACACATGCGCATCCTGCAATTTTGCTGAGCTCCAAAACACACAGGTAGTCCACGTTAAGCAAGAAGAATCTGTGCTTTTGTTACAGGTTGTTTCCACTCCCTTGCTAAGATCAGGCTACGCTGGATTTACCAGCAACAATCAGCTGTACTTCTACACAACAATCAGTGTCTTCTATGAGACAGTAAGTGTATCGAAAAGGAAGGTTTCACCCAACACATATTTTATATATTTGGTAAATTACTGGTATTTTTAGGTAACCTGTTGATACAGATCCATATATTTTCTTCATCCTAGCACACTGTCACTGAGTTCTAGATCAAACTGATGGATAATACATTAACTCTTACTAATATAGTAATTCTGACACTGTATCAGCATCATATGTTGCAGAGGCATAACAAGACAGAGGAGAGCAATAACACTCATAAATGTGGATTCAGTTTTCATAATACAGATGCTAGAACCAAGCGTTTGTATTAAGGTAAGCAGTCAAGAGACAGACACTTGACGGCTATTAAAATAATTAACAACATACATCATCTTAATGGATTACAAAGACATTATATCTGATAGTCTAAAGTATCAGCATCCCCCTGATTCCATTTCACTATTTCAATGAACCTAAACCCTGACCTTCAGGGACCAAGTCTAAGAGAGAATTCAAGTACCATGCTTATAATGCAGTGCTAATTCTCGTGCACAATTCCCATCAAGGTATAAAATGCCACTGCAGGTTGAGGCATAGCTGTAGGAAAGGAAAGCAAACAACACTTATTTTATCACCAACTCAGAAATCTGACATAAGCAAATTCATTATGAAGATGGAAATCAAGACATGGAAGGGCCTGTCTTTCATTAGCAGTTACTTGAAGCATTCAGCTGTCCTTCTGAAACTAAGCATGTTTTTTATCAACCAAATAACCTCTCTTAGCAAGCTCAAATCCCACAAGCAACAAAGGAAAAGGATAATTCCACCTCTGTCAGTAAAAATTATCACGACAGAAGGCTAATTCTGTGCACACAGTGGCTACACAGAAACAAATCTACAGCAGAGTCAGTGCACCCAGTTGCTTTCCCCCTGTACTGACATTTGAGGAAACGTGTTCTCTATTAAAAAACACTTTATACAGCTCAATCACTTATTACTCTGCAGGCATTTCAAAATTTGGCTTCATTACATGTTGCAACACCACCAGCAGTGATCAGAGATAATAATTCAGTTTCAATTATCAATTATCAGCACCGTGATATTTTCAAGTTAGGATAGACAACGCCCAGACTTGTAAACAGACACTTTGAGAGAAATAATCTTCCTTGAGACAGTGACCAGACAAGGGAAAAGGTGGATCTATCCATCATAGGAAATCTGGTACCATTGCAAGAAGTGCAGACCACTGTATTTACTACCTGGTTTGCATCCTTTGCTTGAGGAAGTTTTAGTCAGAAGTATCAGCAAAACGTTTCTGTGGCGCTCCAACAAACCAAAAAATTTAGCAAAGTTTTTTACAAAAATGTATTCTGACCAGTTCTACTTATTAAACTGCTTGTACCACGCTCTTTTCTTTTCAGCATCTGAAAGAAAAAAAAATGCCTCACACTTCTCAGTACAGTTTTTGAACAGGTATAAAGGAAATGTAGAATATCGTTATTTCATTACACAGCAGAAGTAGCACAAAATGTGTTGTACACTCATATGATATTTTAGGAGTCTATTATTAAAGTGATTAACAAGGTTCAGCCACATCACTTTAGTAGAACACATGAGGTCTGAGAGCATACCTGTTTGTGACACTTTCCCACCCAGTTATGTAAGTTGGTCTTCTTCTCTTTCAGAAGTAACACTCAGCATGTAAATACAACTCAAACAGAATTCTGAGTTTGTGAAGCCTCTTCCTATGTGTGAAACAGCTCCAGTTCTTCCATACTGCACTACTGCTTAAAAATAATTACCATCAGGAAAGGTACCGACATAATATCCTAATTTAAATGGTTATTTTTCCCCTTGTTAAATCCTCAAGTGTTTTGAATACAGCACCAGGGTATAATAGAATGTGAATAAGTAATGAGAGATAAAGATGTGGATTTAAATAAAATATCCCCTCTTACCATTCTTAATTCTTATCTATTGTTAAGGTGACAGCCATCTGGAATATTACAGCAAGGTGCTCATTCAGGAAGAACCCAGACAGAACAAAATGCAATTCAAAACCCAGAATAACAGCCTTAAATCAAGTTTTAAGAGGACACCCGGCTACCAAGAAATACCTGCCGGTTTATCTTATTCCAGCCTGCATTTTGCCGCAGGACGCGAGGCTGGTGATGCGAAGCTGCGGGCGGGATTCCGCGGGATGCTGCCGGGGGGTGTCCGGGCAGAGGGGCTCCCTCTCCCGCGGCAATGCCGCCCCCTCGCGCTGCCGGGCCGGCAGGGAAAGCCCTCGGCCCTCGAAAAGGCCATCGCCGCGTTAACTGATGATTAATCACAGCCTTTCGCCAAGGTCAAAAGGGACATTCAGAGCCCGTATAAATGTTATCATGTGGAAAATACATCGTATTAAAAAAGCTTTTTTTTTTTTTAACGTAAAATCTAATCTTTGCTGCCTTATCAAGTACGGAGGTGTAAACCCTGCAGTGTGATACCTCTCCTGTGCATGAAAATAGTGACACTTTAACCCCACAGGCCAAACTAAATTCACCCAACAAGAGGCTTTTCTCCAAATTAGATCATTCTAGAAAACACTTTCTATTGAAATTAATTCTTTCCCAAATGAGACTGGTCAATAGTGTTACACTACCTATAACTATATTTATATGATATTTGTAAGAACATCAAACTTTCAAATGGATCCAATTCAGAAATAATGGAAACAACAGTGCAGACTGGCTATTGAGTGCAAGCAATAAATCATATAAATTGCATAATTACAACTTCCATGACTCCAGAGACAGTGTGCACTAGGAAAAGCAATGACTGATAACGAGGGATGAGTTTTATAACCCCTAAAAGGAGAAAGCTCTAGGATAGTAGTCAGGACACAGGTAATAGCACAGTCCCTCCTCCAGAGCACATGCAGCTACTGGGGAATCACCACCAGCCTCCAGCAGGTCACAGAGAGGTGGATTCAAATCCTAGAGAAGGAGAAACTAAATCCAGATATTGCACACTGAGACAGTGCTGGGCCACTGATCTCCCACTTTGTATTTAAGGGGGGAGAAAATTGAATTCACCTGACTCTGAAGGTTTGAAAGGGGAGGAGACTTCAGCTTTGCTTTGGGCTAAAAGAAGCATTTCAATCATTACTAAATTAAGAGCTGCTTCCAATTTTTACACCTTCTCTTCAAATACATGCTTGGTTTTCATGTTTCCTCCCTACTGCCACTTAAATTCTTCCACTAAAGTTGGTTTTTTTTTCCCCCTTTCTCTCAATTTTCCAGTTCATTAGACAAAATGAAAAATAAATTATTTGCAGTATCCAAATCACAGCTGCCCCCTCAGGACAAGAGAGGAACAGCCCCTTTCCTTTTTTTCGTCTTCATTGTAACTGATTTATTACCAGTCACAAGTGAGCTGAGCCAGTGCTGTACCCTGCCAGGTCAAGCAGTGCCTCTTGGTGTTCTCTGATAACACAGGCACAAAGTAAGTGGCAAAGAACAAACTGGCATAAGGCTTCTTCTAGTACTTTGTTAAGCTGTCGGAGCTGATGGGGTAAGACTCCAGTGAATGCTACAACAGTTTAACTTAATCTTAGTTTCTCTTGGCTAGCACATTGCTCCCATTTTCCAACCAATTTACGGCCTACATACCTACTCTGCTGTTATAACTTTTTACAGTAAATCAGATTTGCCTGTGATTGTTGGAGTAATAACTCGCAGCAAAGAGGGCAGCACAAACATATTTCAGTCTAATAAAATAAATGATGGCAGATTAAGTTCTCTTTTAAAGAATGCCTTATCAAAACCTACAGAAAGACTGTCATTTCACAGAGGAAAGGAGATGGTTGCCAAAGCCAGGAAGAGTTAAAGAGCATGCTGTCACTCACACATGGTGTGCCAAAATAACAAAAATAACGTGTGAAGAAAGCAATCACGTACAGTGAGAATGGGGAACAAAAGCTAAATGAGTTTTTCCTGTGCTGGTGACCTTTGACTGCTAGACAGGCAGATAACTTTTTCTACCTGTTTATTACAGAGTTATTCTTAGACAACAACTCTTTATTACTATGCTTTTTACCTATTTTATAACATTAAAGGCTCACAATACTCAGTCTTGAGACAGAATATACTCTTCACTGAAGAGTATATATATGTAATGTACTGAAGGAGAATCCTTCACCGTACAATTACTTTAGCTAGGTTATTTCCAGAAATCTTTTTGCTTTTTAAAACTTCACAGCTAATGTAATTTCCAGACACATCTTAGGTATACAAGTTTACTGTTCAGCAGCAAAACACCATGGAGGAAACAAAGACAGAAAATAGTAATTCCAATGCCAAATCATCTTGGGCTCCCTGCTGCTGAATACAGGAGAAATACTGCTCTGTGGGATCATTGTACTCTGCCTTGAGAGCTTCGTACTTCACCACAGCTCAACATGGGCCTTGTCTAACAGGGAACTGAAAGAACAGATGGGAACCTGGAAAGCACTGCTGAAGGAAATGCACATTTGTGATGTGTGATGGTACAACTAAGCCATGGTTATCCCACCACAAAACTCTTTAAACATCACATTGTACAGGCATAACGGGAAGGGTAAGAAAAATACTGGGCTTGTGATAAGGAAAGTGTACTACGGTGGATGTCCACCTGAGAGCTGCACAGAGTGCTGTCTTTAGTCTGGTTATCATTAGCAAGAGCAGACCATCTTACAGCAAGGGAGAGCAGTATTTTGACTGAAGGCACTTCGTCACAGCACCTGCCTGTTCTGGAACAGGAAAAGGACCTGGGACTACAGAGATGGGTCTCCTGCTCAAGAGTTTCAAATACACTAGGACTGGGGAGTGAAACGCAGCTGGTTAGTACTTGGTGGTTTACACTGCACAGATAGTAAAATAAAGAAATTTCTTGGGATAGCAAGAAAGTATTTCCACAGGAGAAGAGAAAGAAGCATAAATAGCTTCCCATTTGGATTAGTCTCTTGCACTACAAAAGTAGGCTGGAAAAAAACTACTTGTCAGCAAGTATTGGCAATTTTTAGAGCAACCAACGACCTAACTACCAAGTCACAAATCACACAAATGGAAAGAAAAATCTGGAACTCAGATTTGCAGTACGTGGATTGAAACAAGAAACCAGTCTCCAAGTTTTTGCAAGAGAAGTAATGTTAAGCATTGCACGTAAAAAGCTCAGTTAAACTGGGGAAAAATAAAGATAAGAAAAATAATTTACAAAACAGAAAATGAAATTAACAGCAAAGTATGTCTGTAAAAGTTACTTCAGGAAGCATTTGAATTAGAAAAACTATTAGAAATGAGAGAATAGCATAATAAATTAAATTACTTTGCACATACACAGATACAAATAAAAAATATAGGAAAATCAAAATTTTTGAACAGAAATGAGGAAAAATAAAAAAGATAAAAGACAAATAAAGGAAAACTACATCTTAACTAGACTTAGGAAGTTGAAGGCTTACAATGAAAGTAAACATACAAAAGTAGGAAGAAAAATTAAGAGGAAAGAAAATGAAAAGTAGTAAACAACTTAATCCCCAGATTTTAGAGGTTAAAACTTTGGTTTTCTGCCGCAGAGATGCCTGACATTTATCAGAGATGGAAAAGTATTGAAGTACATGCTTTGCAGAACATTTAATGCTAGAAAGAGAGTATAAAATAAACATAGGAATGACACAGATGACTGACTCTGGGGGTTCAGAACTTTTAAAACAACTCCAAAAACCTAAGCGAATTTTAGGAGACAGATTTTTTTTTTTAACACTTCACTGCATTTTTTTGAAAGGTGTAAGAAGATGCCTGGTATACTACAGGAGGATGCTACAGAAGCAGAACTAACTAATAAATGTATACCCTGATATTACAGCATTTTATTTCTGTAACAAAGTATTCTAACACAGGAACCTGGTACTTTATCCTGCAAATCTGTGAATACCTCTTCCATTTAGACCAGTGAATACTGGTTTTCAAGGTCAGGCAGACAGCTTGTAACATGCCCTGTGCTTTCCTAGAATCTCCATTTCCCTAACCAATCCACTCATACACTACATAAGTAACCTCAGCAGGGGTCACCAAGAGAGGCAAAATGCAAGCAGCATATGAATGAGCAAACACCTACATAGTTGTGCCTTTGAGGAATTAAACAAGTCAGAGAAGACTTGTGTATGGCATCTACTTTTAAGAACAAATAAATCAGGTAGAGAAAATGTCTTGGTGAACTGTGCACTGCCCTGGAAAAGGTGTGAAATTGTGCTCCATGTGATTAGGAGCTCAGACAAACAGAACTTCAATGAATTATTGAATTGTAAGAAAACAATTTCAAATAGCGTAAGCTAGAGAAGAAAATAAACCATGCAGAGACTGAAAAGTATTTGGAGCTAGTAAATTAAAAATTAAAGAAAAAAGCAGGAAGGAAGACAACCAGGAATTGCTGCAGGGCCCAATGTACTTATACACTACTAGAAAATATTTTCATTCTACACTAGGCTTTATTCATCAAAGAAAATACCAAAATAGGAATAGTTTCTCTAGTTATCATTCTATTGATAAAACAACAGTTCCAGAACACAAGTTTAACAGAAGTTATTGTGTCTGATGATCCTGTTCATCTACAAAAGACAGGCAGTAAGATTTTTCTGAATTGATTCCAGCTGGAACTATAGATATTAAAAAAAAAGCCAAAGAGTTACTGGAAACCTACAACAATCTTTTCTGAAGTCTGGCAAAAGCTAATTGTCTGGACAGATAAAAGGTGAATTACTCTTTTTTGTGTTTGTTTTTTTTTTTTTTTAATGTAAAGTTGTCAAGCTTCAATTACGAGCCATTAGAAATGATCACTTCTGTTTTGTCTATCACCATAATAATCTTTCCACTATCAAGTTCTGCTCTCTGAGAAGGTAACCACCAAACAATCTCAGACTTCTGTTCTTTAAGCTGAACAGAGACGGCTCATACCTGCAACTGGTTTTAACCAGCCTCCTAGGTAAAAATTATTCAAATCCATGGGCTTCATTTTTCAGTTTCCTGTGGTCTATAACCCATGCTGCCGAGAGGTTGCAGGTAAAATCTTTTTGAGTACTGGTCAATTTGCTCATGAAGCATCTTTGAGCTATGACACTGACACACCATCCATGCTTTTTTGGGCTGACAAAAGACTAAGCTAAGTACTTGGCAGAAACTGTCCAAAGCTCTGTTCAGCACTACAAAGCTGCCGGAATAGTTGTGTCCCTCTCAGGAATTTTTTTTTAAGTTTTCCCAAGACTGGCATTACTTAAGCAAATAAACAGAAAAGACATGGAGGGAAAAGAAAAAAAAAGAGCTAAGCTAATAAATACTCACACCTATGCCCTTGCATTGCAATCTAAGGTGCTAAAAAGGACACCACCATTTTGGATATTTGAGCCAGTATCTAAGGCTTATTGAGAAGGTATCTCTCCTCCTGGAATACTATCCTCCCAACTAAGAACATGCGTGACCATTTCATGAGCTAATGAACAATTGTATGTTACACTGGTACTCAGACAGGGTTTTTTTCACAGGTATTGAAAAGAAGGAATAAATTTTACACTGGGGTTTTAATGTTTGTCTGCTGGCACAAGCAAATTTTTATTTTGATAATAGATCAAAGAACATTTATACAGATCAAGAGCTAGATCGAGGACATGTATATATCCACAAGATTGTACACTGGAAACACGAAACTACAAAAGCAGTAAGTTTCATTCAGGTAATTTTTTATTACAGTAAAAAGAATAAATGCTACAGGTGATTCTGTTGGAAATGCCACACTGCAAATGCTCTGACTTGTAAAAAATTATTTTTCTCCTAACTACAGAGAAACAACATCCTAAAATAATAAATTATTTGTAAAAGTCAAAGAGCTGTAAGTCCACTGAACTAAAAATCAATAGCAATCAGCACTTAGCTTAAAATCTACAAAATAACTGATTCTTCTCTAATAGAAAAGGCCTACAAACTTCAAAATTTATCATTTTGTGATGAGATTGAAGGATTCCCTAGTTAAAAGAATTTCTCACCAAGTTCTGTTCTTCCCTCTGTGGACAGCAATTTCATCAAAATCAGAGGACCTGCATCTAAGCAGTTCAGATCAGAAATGAATGCTGCAGCTTCAGTGTAGTAGAATGCCAGAAGCGAAACCCTGACCTCTGCTGAAACTGGAGGCAAAACACTAATATCAATGAATCAGAATTTCTGCCTTCATGTATTTTCAAAATTCTCTCTCCAACAATACCTTCAAAAACAATAATATGAAAGATTTACAAATACTGCTGTTTTCTGCTGGATTTAACATTTTCCCAAGGTTCTTAAAGTCAAGCATACAGGAGACATGGCTGATGTCTGATTGCTTTTCTCTGACACAGAGCACAGATAATTTCTCTGTACAATGTTTTAGAACACAGGAACTGGGGAAAAATTAGTAGATAAAATGTTACTATGACTTCTGATCCAGATATAGGATTCTTTATCTGCACAAAAATACACATAGTTTCAGCCTGTCATTTCCAGCTCACACTGTTAATTCTATTTCAATGCACCTAACTAGATAAGAGGAATAGTCCAGCCAAAAGCATATAAAGGTTGTAGTCCAAATTATGCAAGGTGTCTTCCAGCTGATAATTCCAGCAGGTAATGAACTGCTTAATCTCATGCAGCTTGGCAAACATGCCTGTTTATCTTTACCCAAGCCTTCAACACGCACATCAAACCAAAGACACCATCCGCAAAAGACTGAATCTTCTTTTCAGTTAGCATCATGCAAAGCTTTAATTATATTCTGTCTACTAAATATTTTTGTATAAAGAAAAAAACAGGGTTCAAACACAGCAACAAAAAAGGTAGTCTTTCAAATACCCAGTTTGATGTATTTCTTACATTTCTTACGTGATCTCAGCCTATCAGTGGAAATCTGGCAGGCAATCAGAAATAATACTAATCGCAAGCACCTGTCGCACATGGGCCACAAATTCTTTGCAACTAGAGGTGACAAAATCCCTGTGCCTTTTACTATAGCCTGTCCCTATACCGTCTCCCGTGCTTAAGTATTGAGTCTGCAGACCACACACCTCACAGCAGAGTTGTTACAGCAGCAGTGATTACCTCTAGTCCTCACACAAGGAAACCGTGGCCCAAATCAACTGAAACAGGAGCACACTCTCTCTGCTCCTGCTCGAGTAAGAAGAGAAATCAAACCGAAGGACATGGAGTTTCAGCTCCTAACTCCAGGCATTAGCATTTCTTTGGTTTTCTGACTTTTTCTCTAGTTTATGTCTCCAAGGGAAAGAGGAGGAAAATTCTTGGATGAAAACTTTCAGTTCCTGAACAGGAGTTAGAAGGTACTTAACTCTGCTCTAAATAATAAGATTTCCATTGCCTCAGAGTAATCAGTTAGGGTTTAATGGAAGTAAAGAAAAAGACTAAAAGCTTAAGAGAAGAAATCCAAGAACTGTAAATACATTTTCTCTGGGGAATCATTGTCAGAACAAATAATCTCTCTTTCTTCCATTTAAATTCTCTACAATTCTGCTTTATTATATTGGTAAAAGGTGATAATTAGAAGAGGTTTTCTATTGTAAAGTCTTCTTTAGGATAATACATGCAGCATTACACTAATTTTAGGGACAAAACCCAGCTGTTCTAGAGAGAATTACAATTTCAGTGGGTTTATTCTGGGTTTATCATCAGGTATTATACTTCCCCAATCTTTTGATAAATATTATCCATTACCCCACAAAACTTGTGGTTAAACTTCCACATATTTGTGTTTATAAAGCCGCAGCGTGACTGGAACTCTGTGGTAATTGAAGTAACAAGCTATCCAGCAGACAGTCATTTCATTCACTGTAAGTATATAATTATAAGTGAAAAGTCAGTCAAGGTTGATAATGTCCCTATTTTACAGTGTCTTAATTACATAAACCTTCATTTAGCTTGTGTCTTTACTACTGTATTTGCAAATACCTCAAAGAAAGCCTTAAACCAATAAAGCAAGAAAGAATATGCAGAAATTACTCTGCATCTGACAATCAAGAGGAATAAGAACTGGAGGAAACAAACCTTTATTTCATGAGGGACATCTTGTATTCCAAATGGAATGGCATCCCAGGGGGTTCTTTTGCTTAGATATGCGTACTCCTAAGTGCTGCATCTGAATATTTCCAGTCAATATCAAAGCAAAGATTAAAGGTAATGACGCAGAAAAATAAATATCTGATTTTTTATTCAGTGAGGTGAATTTACCATCAAAGTAAGGAGGTACAATTCTTTACAAATTGCATGTATTTATGCAAGCACAGAATTAGACTTGTACACTACCCAAACCCTTCAATGAAAACTTTTAGGTGGAAACGTATTCATGTGCTAAGATTTTGAATCAAAATACATACATCTGAAAAATACCTGCAACTAAAATACCTGCAATCTTCACTCTCTGCAGTGGTATAACCCTGTTCTAGGACATCGATTTTACATCAGTGATCCCAGATGACCCAAACCAACATTTTCTTGCTTCTTTCTTTAGCCAGAAAAATCAAATAAAATCTGAAACATTCACTGAAAATAAAGTGCTGTACTATTTTTATCTTAAATCTGCAGAACTTCTGAGTATTTGGAAGGATAACTGCCTGAGACTGGATTCAGTGAAGTACTACTTGAAAACAAATTGACACTATTCCTTAAATATTCTACCCATCTCTATGCTCATCCTCAAAGGAAGCTAAATGAGGCAAAGTATCCTAAAGAGCCCTTTACACATTTCTGGGACCTGACCATGTTAATCTAACTTGAACAATGTCAAAAAAAAAAAAAAAAAGAAAACAAAGAAAAACCCCGCTGTATGACCTTAATAAAAACTAAAGGAATGTAACTTAAAGAAACCTGTGAATGCCGACCAACTGTTCACTTATTTTTTCAATAAGCTTCAGGTTTTTAAGAGACCAAACATTGCTTTTTTACTTCCAACCTATTAATGTTTCAGGATCAAGCTGTCAAATACATGCTGTAATCCCATCCAGTGGCCCTGACCAAATACATACAGGCAGTACCTGAAATAGCAAAATGAACAGAACCCAAAACCAATTACCCGAGTGCCTCCACTACCTTGTCTGTGAGACAAGAAAAGTACTTTTTACCTTTCTTTGAAAAATAATTTGATCCTATCTGTTAAGTGTAATGACATAGGTCATCACTTTTCTTGATCCTTTTCTGGGCATCCCACCACCAGACAGAGCTTTCTGCCTGCTTCTGAGCAGCTCCAGTCACATGCAGTATCCTTCCCCCAAAACCAGAATTCTCTTAATATAACAAGTAGAAACAGCAGCTGTATACTGTCAGGAAAGGGGTTACACAATGAAATAAAGCAAATTTCATAGCATGAGCTGCTCAAACTCTAGAAGTAGCAAACTTGCAAGAATGTTTGTTGGTTGTCACCAGGGCTAGTGTCACGCTAAAGTACTTTGAATTGCATGTAGGAACCTGTTTCATCTTGTCCAATGAAGAAAGGACACTATTTTTTCTCTCTTTTTTAATCCTAGCTTTCTGGCATCTTAGCACCACATTCCTTCTGAAACTAGCTATAGTCATTAAGGAAAACAAAAATTCTGAAATTTGTCTGAGCCCAGTATCTCAGATGATGCAGCTGCAGAATTAGAATCTAATGAAGAATGATTAAAATTGGTGGTATACACTTCCACAGTTATTCCAGATTTACTTACTTGTGTTGTTTCTTCATACTTATTCTGTTGCAACACAGTCAGCTAAGAAGCTGAACTACAAAGCAGAGCAATGCAGAAACCTAGAGCAGAGATGGCAAACCAGGAATAATTTGATATGACACCCACCCCAAAATTTTAATGCACTGTACATATATAGCCGGCAACAGCATTTCAGATGTAGAGGAATAAGCTGTCCAGCATACTACAGAACTTACTGTTTGTTTGTTTGTGTGTACACCAGCACACTGAAGTATGCACACTGCATTATGGGGTTGAGGTTGCCCATCTCTCATTGCAGCAGGAAGCCGTTCAGAAACACTTTTCCTCACTGGATTGCATTTCAACAATTCTAACAGAGACACTCTATATTTCTGTGTCACTAAACTTCCAAAACCTTGATTTCCTTATGCTTATCCTAGTTAAAGATGAAACTGTCATTTTCCCTGAAGAAAGTCAGAATAAAACTTCAGACCAAGATCTATTTCTTGCAGCTGGTATTTAAGTCCCCCTGTGACTGCAAAACCAGTTTTAGTTCACTTCAGGAGTTATTATTCTGTGTGTAATTATGTCATACTGCTGTCTATAAAGCATTACATAGGTATAGAAACCATTTCAATAAAGTTATTACCATCAGATCTCGAAAGAAAGAGATAGAAGAGAAGCTCACCTTCGAGCATCAACATAGAAAGGCCCTGATCAAAAGACCCCTACAGATATTGGTGGTCTTTGAACCAAGCTGCTGTGTCAGTTCAAGCTGCCTAAACACATACTTCATATTTCCTACATTATACATATTTGCATCTGATTATACAGAATTTAATACCTGCACTGCATTTATACAAACTAAACCTCTATCCTCCAAGTGAAAATCAAAGTATTTTACATATTTAAATGAACAACACCAGGCAAGATGACCTTTATAATCACCATTTCAAGAAACACAATTACAAGCGACTCAAGACATATGGCAAACTTAATTATGCTTAAACAGATCGGTTTCCAATCTTTTCAATCCTGACAAAAACGGACGTCTGAAATAAAAGCTTATTAGAGATTTTAGTAACAGGAAGTGCCTAGCAGAACTGGATTCTTTTTACGTTACTAAATTCTACTGATAATATTTATCAAAAGAGGCAATTCCATAAACTCCTCCCCCCCTTCAACTACTGCAAAGTTAAATAGTATTTAACAGATATGATGTGGATGATTCTGTGGAAGAATGACATGGAATGAAAACCATTAGTCTGAATATGATCCTCAAAACTTGACAACAATTTGATATGCAGTTACTACCATTACAGAATTATAAGACCAAAAGATGTATATAGGTATATATAACCTAAAAGACCCCAAGTACTTAAAAAATTTTACTCATGCTCACACAGTCATTGAAACACAAACAAGCACAGAATAAGCATAACAGTACAAGTCCATGCAAATGCAGAAACTCCAATTTTTCAAACGAAAGAGCAGAGAGCTGTACTAACAAGCAGAGTATAATTACTCATGCTGTATTTGGCCAAGACAAAACAAAAGGAGCTCCGCAAGACTGAGCTTCTGGGGGGGTTTGTTTTTGTTGTTTTATCCTTTTCTCTTTTCTTACGTGGACATGACTGTTACATGCTGCCCAACAGAAGGCTGCCAGCGCTACTTTGGAGTATCAGTTGATGTCAGCTCAGAATGAAGGATGATACCAGCTGCAGTGCCAGTCCCTTTCCTGCATTACCACTGAGGGGTTTATACCTTCTGTGAAAGCCAAATAGATTGAACGCTGGCTAAATCTGACAAGATCACTATTTAAGTGGAGATGGTCACAGACACAAGCAATAAGCTGTTCTATTTCACTACTCACTTTAATGACAACAAGCATTTCACACAGGTATGACATGCAGAACGTAATCACCTTGCACAAATTAGAAGTGGGCACACAATGAAACTCAGAGCAGCTTCTTCCTCATGGAAGCCCATCTGTTACACACTATGTGGTTCTCCTTTAATGATTTATTTAAACAGAAGCAATCAAAAGGTTCAGCTTTTCAGTTTAGAATCAGATAATCACTCAGACACACGAACTACAGAAACAATATGAAAAGCCTATTTGGTGCAGGAAAACTAGCATTGAGGATGAAAATTAAAAACACCACCTGGAAAATCACTGAAGTAAAACATGGAATCATTTTGGTCACGTCATAGGCAGATGCTGAGTTGGTATTTTTTGCAACAATTAAAAACGGTGTAAAGTTGATAATAATCTTTAGACATTTACAAAAACCTTTACAAAAATCAGTTATGAAAAGAAAGAGTGAAGCTTTTGTATAATAGCTATTATTAAAAACAAATATTTAAACAAACAAAAAAAAAAGGTAGGTTTCCCAGTGGGAAGCACACTGTATGTGCTTCTAGCGTTTCCGTTATAAGACTTTCACTGTTGAACCTGTCAGAACAAAAATGCGTCTTTGAAAGAGAATAAAAATGCTTTGCAATAAATGGTCATTAACAGTTTGATAAATCACATCCCATACAATTGTACATAGAGCACAAAACCTGCTCTTCATAAATATTTCAGTATGCAACAGCCAGCATTACTTTAAGCAGCACCACTAGTGGTTTCTGCTGTCCACACAATATTAAGTTTTAGACTAATTAATTGCATCCTCTATAACAGTCAAATATGCAGCTTTTGAAACAATGACTGCAAAAAGATTAGAATAATTTTTGTTATTCTTCAAAGTACATTCTGAACACATTTTATTCTTAAGTAGCTAAGTCAAAACACAGATTTATTTTTTTTTAAAGCAAATTAAAAAATGGACTAGGATAGGTTTCTCATCTGTTATGGGGACAAAAAGCTGTAAGATATTCTGTACAAGCACGCAGTGTGAGTATTGAACAAAAGAAAGAAAAACTGAGCATGAAAGAAAATTCCAGCTTCCCAAGAAACCCCTCTGCTACATCTAGTTCATTGTTTAATAAATATATCTGTTTAATTCCAGAAAGCTTTACTGTACAAGCAGGCTTGTAAGAGCTTTAGGTCTTACACAAGCAATTTCTAAGACAATAAAACTCAAGGATGCCAACAAGAGTTGAGCAGTAGAGACTGAAGTATCAGCCTTCAAACAAGAGGTGACCTCATCACTCTCTACAACTACCTGAGAGGAGGTTGTAGCCAGGTGGGGGTCGGTCCCTTCTCCCAGGTATTCAGCAACAGGACAAGAGGGCACGGGCTTAAGCTCTGCCAGGGGAGGTTTAGGTTGGATATTAGAAAGAAGTTCTTT
>JAYRBT010000114.1:42960248-42989405 GCA_036023395.1 Myiotriccus ornatus | reverse complement strand
GATGTGGCACTGAGTGCCATGATCTAGTAATCACAGTGGGGTTGGATCAAGGGTTGGACTTGATGATCTTGAAGGTCTCTTCAAACCCAGCTAATTCTATGATTCTAAGAGGGTTTCTTTAAAAAGAGTTAAAAAGTAATTTTCATGTGCATGAAAGCCTTTATTTTATATTTCCTATAGAAATTCTACTTTACATGACTTGACAAGCACAACCTAGCAATTTGATCAGGAAACACTGTCTCCCCTGGTTTTGTGCATACACCACTACTTTCCAGGAAATGTTTTCCCTAAAGTGTAATAGGGTCAGAAAAAGGCTGAGAGCAGCCAAAAAATTAATTCAGCAGATGAGGCAGGAAAAATTGCCGATCAGTACTCGTAATAATAACAAGGATATGTTTAATTTCCAGCCCTGGGTTATAAATGCCAATCAACCCAAGCCAGGACTTGTAAGTGCAATCCAACAGTTTGGCAGACAGGCAAGTAATTAAGCTTCACTTGTCTGGAACACAAGTTTGGTTGTTCCGGGTTACAAAGCAGTTCTCTTCCTTGCCATAACAGAACCTTCCGACTTTATAAGGCAGGTCAACAATCAAGTACAAGACCTTCAGCAATCTCCCCAGAACCATTATGTCTTTGGCTACCATCTAGAAGAATGTAAAGCTCACACAAAATGACAGTATCACTTGATTTCACACCTATTTATTGCAAGGGATTGATTCAATCAGGACTTGTACTGACGCTTAGACCATCAATCGGGAAACTGTTTCATCACCATTTCAGGTAGAATTACATGACCTCTAAGTGTCTGGCTTTCCTCTCTATAAAATGACAATAAAATTTGATCACTTTTACAGAAGCGTTTTTAATGGCCTCAGAAGAAAGACGATGTCTAAAGGGCAAATTAGTACTATTCATCCTAAAATGCTGATACATAGCCTATGTTACTTGTCAACGCTTCTATTATCCAATGGGAAAAACATTTTTGAGCATCTCTAAAAATACAAAAGGATTTTTTGTCAAATTTCCTTTACAGGGAGTACTGACAGCTCTCAGTGCACTAAGCCAAGCCTGATTTTTGCACTACATCTGCAATATCTTTTATACTTGGGCAGCTGGCACAGAGTGAGAAAATTCATTAACATGCTAATGATGTGTCCTATTTAAAATTCCAGCTCTGATTATTGTGTGATTAAGTCTCTTCCCTTGACGTCTGCTTCCTTATATCTGCATTACTGTGAGAAATCAACAATTATTAACGAAGTAAAAAGTAGGTGACCACTTTATACACAAGAGAAAGACAAACATACACACATATTTTAGCATTTAATTTTTTTTATTTAATTCTTTCTATACAAAGCAGTATTATCTTCAGTAAAAAAAAAAAGTTTTGAAGAGGCTCACAGGTATGAAACATAACAATTCAAGTTGTAGATGATCTAGAAATAGACATGTAGAGGAATACCCAGGCAGAGGGCTTTAAGGTGCTATATAAAAAAAGAGAGAGGGCTCCTGAGGCAGGAAAAGTATAGGATTATGCCCTAGAAACAATTCATATGCAAGACTGAGGAGACAACAGCTCTAGTTGATCTGATTACCTCTACTGAAGAAAAATTAAGCATCTCCTTTTTACAGCGAAGGACTTCTAAACCCACTGACTTAATTAAACTGGGATAAGCCTTTAAAGATGAGAATCATAGAAAGACTTGGGTGGGACCTCAAAGATTGCCTAGTTCAAACCCCCCTGCCACAGGCAGGGACACCTTTCACTTGACCAGGTTGCTCAAAGCCCTGTCCTATTTGGCCTAGAATACTCCCAGGGATGGGGCACCCACAGCTTCTCTGAGCAACCTGTTCCAATGCCTCACCACCCCCACAACAAAGAATGTCTTCCTAAAAGCTAATCTATATCTACCCTCTTTCAGTGTGAAGCCATTCCCTCTTGTCCGATCACTCCAAGACCAAGAGACCTCTTTCTCCACATTGCTTTCACTGGCCTATGTTTAGTTCACAGACAGACACTTATTCCATAGCAAAGCTAAAGCACAGCGCAAGCGCGCCACAAGGAGGAATCTCAGGTACATCCCTACTGCACACCAGGAAACAGATCAGCTGGCCTAGACCTGATCATTTTTGCGGTTTCAGTTGGAGAGCCCTTCAGGCCAAGCTAATAAATGCTGGGCAGACAGATACTAACAAAAACAGATAGGACATTTACGTCTTCAGCTAGTAGAATTAAATGGAGAAAGGATTTCTCTCCCTGGCTTGTAGCTTTAAGTCATCAAACTAACCAAGAATGGGCAGCACCAAGCAGTGGTACAACTCTAATTTTACTCACAGCACAGAGCAACTGAACCTGTGGTGCCCTACTAGCTTAAGGAACAAGCATCATAGGAGCCATTTTCCTGCCCGGCTGTACTCTCCCAAAATTCACACTGTCACCAAAACCAATGGGTCAACACCCCTTGCTATCAGAAGTGCCACAGCCCTGCTGAACCCCTCGTGCTGATGCTGGTGCTTCCACCACACACTGGTGGGTCACATGGGCATTCTAATGCCTAGCTCACATCAGCTTTTTTGTCTACACTGACCTGGTGTACGAGATGCAGCAGGAACACAAGGAAAAGGCAAAACCGCCTTCCTCCACAGCAACGCAGATTTTACTGGCATAAACACAACACCAAGCCTGAGGCTGTGAAGTAAGTCAGTTCAGCTACCCCAACTCAAATCCCACCTTTCACAGTGCAGATGAAGTCAACACACTTACCTCCAGTTCTTTACAACATCAAAAACAAATGGTAGAAAAATTGCATTCCAACTCTTTATGCTTTATTCTCTAAACATAAAATTGCTGAATAACACTGGTTTCATAAAGGTGCATGCCATCTTCAAGACACCATCTGCACTGGTTTCCAGACTGCATCAAAAGGCTTTTATTCTATTAAATGCAACGGTATTTAACTCATGCTAGTGTTCTCAAATCTGAGTTTCCAAGAAGAAAATAGCATAGATCACATATAAAGGGGGCAGGAACAAGGAAAAATGGAATATCTCATGTTTCAATTCATGTATCTCTGACTAGTATCTGCTTGACAGAGTTTTATTTTACAGAAGGATAAATTTCTCCTTATGCCTACAGAGTCACAATAAATTAAAACAATCCCCATAGCAAACACCCAGTATTTTGAAATTTATTTTCATAAATTGTAGGTTAGTGTATCAGATCAAGAAGACATCTTACTGTTACATAAGTGCAAAAGGGAAAGAAAAGAGTCTGAACTGCTACAGATTCTGTTGCTTCAGCAGAAGTTTTTTACAGGCTTCATTTAAAATCCTGCTGAAGAAAAATATAAATGGGAAGTAAATGTGAATTATAGGAAGTTTAATTGTCCTAAAACAAAAGAGAAACAAAATGGACTGATTAGAAGGTTAGAACCCTTTTCAACTCTTGCAAATCCAAGTAAAGAGAAAGCATTGCTTGATGTACATTTGTGGGTTTGTATCACAGTGCACTAAATTTAAGGAATAGTCTTTAAAATTTTTATCTAGATTTTAAAAAGGCAAGTTCTTATCTAGCAGAGTGTGTACATATAAAGTTCTATTAAATTTTAAAACAGTCTTATTAGTCTTTGTAGTCCAGTTGCCTACAAATATTTTTGTTTCTAAGATAGCTCTGCTTATCCATTTGCCTACGAAGAAATTTCACATACTTCTAAAACAGAGGTACCTTACTCTCTTCAACCAATCTACTGCTCATAAGACCCTGAGAAAGAAGAGACATTTCAAACCCCTAAAGCTTCAAAGTAGCTCTCAGAATTATACTCATACCTACAGAGGTAACTATAGTAACTGTACATTTGCAGGCAGTCAAATGTTACTCAGCCTTTTCATTTAAGCAAGCAGCAAGGCCATTTATCTGCTTAACTTCAGAAGAGAGTAGAGCAGACAAGAGCGTAACCAAAGCCTGGAATGATCTGGCTATTTGATAATTTGTCAATAACTTTCCCAGTAATTGCAGACAACCTCCCCATTTCCACCATGACTCTACAATCCAAGCATGCTGCTTACAGTTACAGGAGAGCAGCATTTGGCAAGCTGGTTAAACTCTCCCTCAAACTTAAATTTGCTATGAAAACTCTTGCTTTCAGAATCAGGCATCCCTTTCACCTCATCTGTTCAGATCCACCTCCAAATATGTTATACATGCACACATGAAACATCAACACGTTCCTCTGTATGTGAATGCATGCACAGTACCATCATCACCATGACAAAAACGGCTTAGAAAAGAAAGGTTTTGAGAACTGGGCTAAGACAGATTTCGAAAAGTTGTATATCACTGTAATATCCCTTCTCCCACATAGACTCCCTCAACTCCAGAGGAAACAGTTGAGAAGATATTGAACATACTGTTTATCTAGGTCCTGGCCAAACTTTCCTCAGAACATTCAGTATATTCTGTAAAATGCAGAACGATTCATCAAACCCAGCACACTTCCACAAGTTCCAGACTGAACAAAAAGCTGTAACAGCCTCTGAACTACTTACCAAAGGCAGTCTCTCCTTGCTCAAGTTCTTGCTTCAGTCTAGTGTAATCATCTTTAATTCTCTCTAATTTTCGGACATTTTTGGCACTCAGAACCAACAGTTCATTGAGTAGTCCTTCCAGTCCCTCCTTCTCAGAAGTTAATGACCTTATTTCTTCTGCAAGATCCTTCGCAGTGCCGAAATTACTTCCTGCATGTTTTGTGGGGGCAAGGGGAAGAAAGAAGAAAAAGACAATGAAGCAGACACTTGCAACATCAGTAGGTTACATATCAATCCTGGGGAAATTAGGCAATTACACTTCCCAACAGCAACTGAAAGACCAATTTTTGGGGGAACGAAAGAAAAAGAAAAGGAAAATTTGCTTTGCAAGCATGTGTTTCTTTAATATTACAAGAAAAATAATAATTGTAACTGATTTGACCTTATACACACAGAAACAGTATTGTCTTTAACTACTGATACAATTTACATTTTTTTAGGAAACCTGTTCCTAAGGGTTCATACTTCAGAAAATGTCATACTGTAATTCATTGGTCATTGTGGTGTGATTTGTGAGACCATTTTCTTCTTCTGGAGTACACCTCAATTTAGAGTACTTTTGAAATAGAGGCTGTCAACCTGCTAGACCCCAAAGTACCACCACCAGCATCTGCCAAGAGGGGCTCCATTCCTCAAAAGTGCAGGAGTGAATGGGAGCACTTTCAGTGAATAACTACAACCACTCTCCTGGAGGAAACATGCTGGTGCAAACTCAAGTGGCCGTATGAGGGCAGGTGAGCCAAAGGGAGGCTGTACTTTCCAAAATTTTGGAAAATACTGTATCAAATAACTCAGGCTTAAAGACTCAACACTGCTAAGTGTGATAGTCTTTCTTTGTGTTTGGTTTCTTGAGGGTTTTTTTATAGTCTCAAGGCTATGGTAGTTTCAGTTAACCTCTTCCTCACTTAAAGTTGTTTCTTGCTTGTTTCCTCAATTAAAGCTTGTTTCTTTTTAAGAGGTCAGAAGTCCATTAATTCTAATTCCCAGCTAAAACCCTTTTTCCAGTTCTGTCTTACAAAGAATTATACAATTAAATAACTAAAAATATGCTTTACAAATAGAAGGATCTTATGGGTTACCAGTGCATTTACTGGGAAATAACAGAAGAAATTTTATTATCTTAATCTGTCATGTATCCAAATAGGCAAAACAAAGCAGCAAGATAAGCAAAACAAAAATCACTGGAAAAGTGGCAGATATTCAGATGCTTCTAAGGCAATAAGACTTAAGTCCAGCTTTATTCACCTGAACTCATCCCAAGCATCAAAGCACAGGAGTCTTAATAAAACATGAAGGCAAGAGAATCTTCATTAGAATCTGGAGCCTGCCCTTACATTTCCAGAGACAGCAAGGAAAAAGGTATGATACTGCATATGAAAGTTTTATACATACTGAATGGATCTTAATTCCCAGAGGAGAAGTTTATATCAAAACTGAGGCTATAAGGAAACGGCTTCAGATACATGACCAAAAGTCAACAACTCCCCCCCTACCTGGTGCAGCTTCCCATGACAACAGAAATATCTAAAAGTCTACAGTGGAAATTCAGAAGAGCATACAAAAAACTCGTGCACCGCAAGTACCATCAGTGAGTTCTGACCTCAGTGACAGCAACCAAAGTAACTGCTTTCTAAATGCCATAACAAGGTTGATTAAAAAATTAATATATAATCCACAGCTGCCAGCATGAAAAAACATGTCCTCCTAGAGTTGTTTGTTGAGGCAAAGTCACACTGGATGCCACAGAAACATACTGAAGACATATGTCAAGATATTTTATTCTGTTAATATCATTAAAATGTTAAAATTCCTCTTTTTGATGATTAAATTATTATTTTGCATAAGTGAACTCAGTAACTGTTACTCTGTCAACCACTCAAAGCCATGTTTTGTACAGCCATACCAGTGAAAGAGTTCTGGCTGGATGATATAAGTCAGACCAAACTCTTCCCAGGAAACCCAAAAATCAACTGAAGCTAATTGGACTGGTCACTCAGAAAATCTGTACAGAGACAACAAAGCTAAGGAATTAATAGTCTGAAACCAATGCTGAGATTCTGGACTAAACCAAGACATGAGACAGGGATTCTGTGAAGGGGACTGAAGAACAAAACACCACTTTTGTCATCTTTCCTCCTGTCTCGCAGTGACACTTACTAGAAATGTGCAATTTTAGCCACTGAGTATATATGTTCATATAAACATACTGGGTGCAAACTACTGCAGCAAATGTGAAGTATCCAGTGCTCTGAACAGGTAGAATAACATGCTTGCAGTACACTGTTATATGGAACTGAGTATGTACACTTCACTTTGAGGGACTGAACATGACCATTATCTCAAAGACAGCAACAAAAACAGTTAAAACTTCCTCCTTAATCTTGCCCTCTGGGGCTCTCTCCTTGCATTCATCCTTCATAACCCCCTCTCTACAGATAGTGACATCAGGTAAGCTCCAGCGGCTTGATGTGAATGCCAAAAATACCAGCCAAATCAAGCAAAACAACCCACGCTGGAAAAAGAGTAATGAAAAAAAAAAATCCCCAGGCAGAAAGTAGCTACGTAATTGCCTTTACTTACTGTAAACATTAGTATATTTACCTTATTTCCTCTCTTCCTAAAATCCTACTTGTATGACTACAGCTAAATAGTACTCGGCACATCAAATATATTTTCTATATATATAGTTACATGCCACAAACTCATGCCCATTATAACAGCTCATTGTCAGATTTTTCTATATTGGGCATATTGTTGTCCATTTAGTAGCCTCAAAGTAAAATATCATTATTCTGATACCATTTGCCAGCAACAAATTGACTAAAAATATGGTTTGAAATCTGTCCTATTTTATAAAACCCAACAAATGTTTTATTAATTAAATGTGTTATCTATTAAATATTTCCTGCTTCAAAATATAAGACAAAGTTAATGGCCCACAAATTTTTTTATTCACACTTTTTCTCATATTTATGGCAGAAATTACATACACTCAGAGTTATCTCTCTGCTTCAAGTATAAATAACGGTAAGCCATCCCTACTGAAAATGTTCACTGTAGTACAGACAAAGGAGCAATTTTTGCATTATTAGTAAAGCATACCTATTGCATGCTGATTTGAATATAAGAAATAATAGACTGATAATTCTTTACCATTATCTATAAATTAATTTTTCATAAAATACCACTACTACCTTTAATAAGTTGTAGGAAAGCTTACATTTCAGCTTAGGGCATTTGCCACCATAGTATTTATCAACAGCACTGGAATTCAAGGCTGAAAACCCTTCACCCTCTGATTAATGAGAATACAAAGTGATTTCAACACCAAAAAAGAAACTGAAGAAAGCAAATATAATTCACCAACTCACAAAGAAAATAAAAAAGCTTAACACATGACAGAAATGTAAGATTCTGGAAGCACTGCCAGTGTGTTTGCACCTCTGAAAAAATAAACAGCAAATGAGGGACGGTCTACCATCTCCTGAAACATTTTACAGAATTCCAGCATATTTGAATTACAATTATTGCTTTTAAGCAATAACATGTGTCAATGCTTTTATGAAGCATAACGCAAGTGAATGATTGATGTGATCCTGAAGGGTAATTGTCATCTAGAGTCAGGCGAGAGACCCCACAGACAGGCACTTGAAGGAGTAAATTCTCAAGTAATTCTCAGCCATAGAGATCCTCCTGTACCTGAACTGAATCAGTTACCATAGAGCAACCCAGACATTTAAAAAAAAAAAAGGGGGGGGTGGGGGTGGGAAGAGGGCAAATAAACCCCAAAGTAATAACATTTCAAATCAGCAATAACAACTAGAAGGCTCAGGTGAACATTATCAATAAAAAAAGGCACAAATACACTGAAGCAAAAGGCAGGAGTTTGGAAGATGGCAATTCAGCAATACTGAGACCCAACCTGTGCCAAAGAGCAATAGCCACTGGTGACAGGCCACCAGATGCTCTCAAGTGCCTGAACTGGGGATATAGTCCAAAAGCATGTTAGTGCCAGCAATTTACTATGTACATTAGTCAACAAATGGTTATTGCAAATCATGTATGATTTTCTTTTAACATGATGAAGGATGCCCAACTGAAGGATTCCAGTGTGCAAGGGTCACACAACGGCACAGGCATGTGCACACAGGCTTCCCTAAATAGTTGTTTCCCTCTCCCTCACAGCTCCCACTCACCTTATGCCTTTCAATATCTGGTTCTTTTACATCTCTCCTCTTCTGCCTTTGCCCCCACTCACTACCACTACCAGTGGAGGGGAAGGGACTAGCTGAGAATACGAAAACAGCCCAGAACTGACTCCCACAATCCTGAGGGCTGCATGAAATCATCAACCCCGTTTTACCAACCAGGTCAGGAAAGAAAACAGAGAAATACCTGGGAGAGAAATCATACCTAGGTGCAGACCCCAAAAGTGCATGCCCTCAGGTTCAAATGTCTGTCACCTTGCCTCCCTGGACACTCAGTGGAAAGAGAGACACTGTCCCCTTTCACAGGGGTTTCTCACATCTCCTCCAGACCACACCCTCCCATGGGGTAACAGCACCTTCCCTTCACACCTCTCCCCATCTACCATGTCTCCTTTGAGTATGTAACCCCAGAAAAGGAACTGCCAAAGAGGTCAGTTGACCTCCTCTCCCACTCCAGGGATAGCCGCTTAGGTAACAGGAGAGAAGGAGAGTAAGTTGCTACATGACTGACTCCTGCAACAGAAGCAAAGATTTTCTGCTGTCTGGTCACATATCATGCTGGAACTTCAGCTGCAACAAATTACCTTTGAAGTTCGCTGAAAGCCACTAACATCCAGCAGTCTCATTTGGAAACAAGACTAAAAGGACAAACAGCACAGTGTCCTGGTTTTGGCTGGGATACAGTTAAGTTTCTTCTTAGTGGCTGGTTATGTGCTGTGTTTTAGACTCAGGCTGAGAATAACGTTGATGACACACTGATGTTTTTAGTTGTTGCTAAGTAGTGCTTACCCTAAAATCAAGGACTTTTCAGTTTCCCATGCTCTGCTAGTGAGCAGGTGCACCAGAAGCTGAGAGGGAGCACAGCCAGGATAGCTGACTCAAACTGGATAAAGAGATGCTCCACAACATAGAACGTCATGCCCAGTGTACAAACTGAGGGGAGCTGGCTGGGAGGGGGCAATCAACTGTTTGGGGATAGGATGGCAATCTGTCAGCAGGGGGTGATCATCACTTTATTGATATTGTGCATCAGTACCCCTCCTGAGTTTTATGCCTTACTCACTCTCCTTTTCATTATCATTACTAATGCTGTTTTGATTATTAAACTATTCTTACCTGAACTCCTGAGTTTTACTTTTTTTTTTCCAATTCTCCTCCACACTGGGAGCTGAAAGAGTGTCCATGTAGTACTTAATTGCTGGCTGGGGATAAACCACAACACATAGCTGTCTGAAGTCTGAGTGAACATTTAAGAGTTGGTTTGGGGGACTCACTAGCATTATTTTTCAAATGAGTTAACAGGTGTGCCAAAAAATACATTGCTTGCACCAACACACAGTGGCAAATTCTACTTCATGGAGAATAAAGCAACTGTAGTGGAAAGACGTACCAGTACACACCATTGTTTGCTGGAGTCAGACATTGCAGCCATGAAGTAGAATTAATTTCCATATTCCTCTGATATCAACCCAGGCTGCTACTGGAAGCAGGACTTGGAAAGTGTGGAACCAGCTATGTCGTCCCACAAGACGTACCAAACAACAGTTCTCAGAAACAGAGAAGATGAAAAAAAAACAACAGGAGCACCACTGACTTCCAATGAAAGATAAATTGAGAGCTGTATGTGGCATGTTTGGGGATGAACTCAACATCATGCCAAGAACTGTATGTCCATACATATTTCCACGTGAAACGACCAACTACAGCATAAACATGCAAACAAGACATCCGCATTAACATAAATCACAGATGAAAATGTCCTTCATCCTGCACTGACATCTTCCAGCCTGATGGCTCTGTCCTCTCTCTAACATACTCATTCCCAACAATAGCACTTAGCGCCAAAGCTGGAAAGCAGGAGGCTCTTTTTGATACAGTTGCCAAATTTGCCCTAAATGAGCATCAAAGAGCAGCCAAAGAGGCAACAGTCCTAACATGAAGCCTTGTGAAACATGCTATCTAGTATTTACGTCATGCTACGTATAAACTACACTTCTACATTAACATAAGGAAAAAACCCTTATTGTTCTACTGCTGGAAATCATCCCACAACAGCATTTCCAAGCAGCTCCAACTTGCCAGTATATAATGAAATCAAGGTAATGCTAATTATAGGATGATGACACCTGATCTCTCACTGGTACAGACAGTTTTCAGACAAAAAAAAAATAATTTTAAACTACAAGTCACCTCACTCTAACTTCTGTGTTTGCATCTAACTTGTATTTGCAAAAACATGAGGAAAGTTAATGACAAGCATCTCATAGATAACGAATTCAGTATTTCATTCATGCCTGCTTAGCTCCCTGCTAAGACACTTTCTGGCTATCTAGTCCCATGTTACTATGCATTCTCAAGAGCAGAAATTTCACAGAATCTATGAAGACATTACAAAACATATGAAACAAATGCTTTTATTCACATATAGGAAAGAGATGTAACAGGACTAAAATTCATTTAATTTGCATCCTCCCTTCTATTACCAAATTCTTTTCTCACTAGGGAAAAATGTGAAACACACCATTTCTCATATATGATTTGCTCCTGCCCAAAGCATGAAAATAAGTTTTAATAGTATTTCTACAGTTATGTTCACACTTGCTTACACATCATTCTATTTGAATTTTCTTACCAGTTTCCAATTATTTCATCTGAAATTCATTCCCTCCCAAAATTTCATGCTAAATAGTACAGAACGCTAAAAGAAAGGAGTACCATGTACTGTCATGTTCTTCCCATAACTGTTGACAAAGTTTTTATAAGCATGTTAAGAGCTACTGTAAGAAGCAATGGTTAGAATAATCATAGGCAGGTTTATAAGCAGTGCCATTAAGGTATTCTGTTGTAACTAAAGAAAAAAAACAAAACACCAGAACAAAACAAACAAAAAAAACACCCCACAACCAAATATCTACTAGATGCCAAACTATAAAATTACATGAATGAGTATTTACAAACGTGTATGTCAACAGTAACATCTCAAGCAATCAGGAGTACTTGCTAGCTATAATTACCTAAAGCTACTGACTTAAAAACCATGAACGATATGAAGTTCTACTAATTATCTTCGGAGGAAAGTTCTGGACTAGCATCTCAGGAATATTCATCACAGCAGGCCAAACAGAAGTGAGCTGTTGATATAAAGGAACACAATTGTAACTGTTGATAGAAATACCTCTTGAATGTGTAATTATGGGCTTCTTTTCTCTTGAATGTGTAATTATGGGCTTCTTTTCTTTTTCCCATATGAAATCTCACTGGGATTTAATTAAACCCATTGTATTTATTTTATGGCCTTCGATAATCCAAATATTCATAAATTGTGGTCTAAATTTAATTTTGTATTTCCTCCCAGAACAAAATAATGAGAAGATATGTTTATGTACATAGTATTGTCTTTACAGTGTCATTTATCATACAGCCTTAAAATCCAATGTATTGTATTGACAGAACTAATAGAATTGCTATGCTTACTATGTATTTTCCTCTAAAAATAAGATCAACTGTATTCTTACATTTTCTGTTGCAAATACATCAATACTTTAAATCAATGTATTTGGATTATAAAATACCATCCATGTAGAAGATGAATGCTGTCTGAAGCACCTAAGGTAGCCATTAAAGGCTGAAGTATATATCAAAGCTTTACAAGCCATCACATCATTAAGTCACCACATGTAAGCTCTGAAAACTAATTGCCACTTAACTATATTCTTTAACTCATCTAATTTAACTTCTGGGATACAGTTACCCTTTTACTTTGACACCATTCCAAAGTCACTTAACTCTTAGTGCTTCCTCAAGAAAAATGTTAGGTTAAACAAAACTGATGTGACAACTATATAGAGAAGAACAGTTGTTCTCAGTATCTATTAGTATTGGTTTTGAGGAAACTATTTGAATGAATTATCTAACTACTATGGGAAAATAGTAGAAGTAACAGACATTTATTTATCCCTGCCTGATGCTTCCAGACTAAATGAAAAGCTTTTTGACCATCAAACTTTATTATTATTGCAGATTTACATGTCCACACTACAATTCCTTCTGAATGTCATGCTGTTCCAGGGCTGTCCTTAAATAATTGCAGATTACCCAAATGAACATTCTTCCATCTTTTAATGAGTCAGTATATCCAGGCTGCTCATTAGCATTGTTAGCTGACTGACAGATCAGGGGATATGTGCATACAGTATCTTGCTTAAATCTTAACCAGTATTTAGAAGGTTAAGATCTACTTCTTTATTATGACTTATTTAAGAAGTGTCATTCATTTACACCTAACAGAGGAATACATAGAAACTGAGTGATTCAGCCTTTTTTATATTATCTACTGCTCCCTGTTTTTGTCTTAAGAAAAAAAAAAACCACCAACATAAAAACCCATCTATTTTTATCTCTTTCTTCTTCTGCATTTATCAAATCTCTTCTTTCTCACTTGCTTCTCTGCTAGCTGCAATTCACTCTGCTTCCTGGATTTTATGATTTTATTCACTTCACGTTCTAAACCGAAAATATTTCTATTTTTTTTCTGATTTTTATTTTACTTTCAGGTCTTCAGAGAAATAATTTTCTTTTAATTCTTATATCTCCCCTGCATCCTCTGCATACAAATTTGCATTTAACACAAACTAGTGCCACCATATTAACTAAAAGTATCTGTACCTTAAACAGAGCTGAAGAAATTACAGTATCCACTGTCATCACGTTACATTTTGTCCTTGATTTTAAAACTGGTACCATCCAGAATTCTGCCTTAGTAACAAGTTAGGATTGTACCCTTCACAGTCATTAAAATTCCCTAAAGGAAGAATTTTTCAGAGTAAGAGTAAAAAGAGAAGTAGTGCTTCTTATCAATACAAAGAACTTGCACGGATACTTAAAAAACAAAGAAAGGCAGTCACAGTCAAAGTATTGTGAAAACAGTTTATAGAAACAGCAGCATTAAATTGCCTTTGGAATTCATTCCTGAAGCAAGCAACCTTTTTCAAGAGCTAACATGAAGTACTGTTATGAACGTTTTGGAAACCATCCTCAAGTTGTCATTCACTCTCTCAAAGTGTCAGACTGAGATACAGCTTTCCTGGCCAAATGCTTCCTACTGGCAGCATGAAGCAGTTGCACATTTTGTTCTCAAGAAAGCCATAGAATGGCTGTGGAAAACTTTGACCCTGTTTCTGAGAGTGAGAAAATTACCTCCATTCAGACAGCCTGTGGGTAGAGAAGGACGACTGCTCAGATTACCTCTTACAGGTTGACAGAGAAATAAAGAGGATTTTCATTTCAAAAAGGTATTATGAGAAGTAAGAAAATTAAGCATGCTCAGCAGCAGTACAAGATCTGGGCCTTGATTTCCTTTCAGATTTTGCTAAAGCCTGATGTCATCCACTTCTGGCAAACAAACCATGAGACACTGCACAAGGTTTTATTTTAAAATAATTCATGCGTGCAATACAGATTCTTGTCTATAACTGAGAAGATAAATCACCTGTGGAGAGCTACATCATCTCACCTCGACATGTATCAAAAACCCTTTAGCCTTTCTTTACTTGGTATAACACTGGAAAACTCCTTGTACTCCAATCCACATCCCCTTCTACTCAGCTTCCTCTCTGAGACAGGTATCTAGCAGAGAGACACCTACTTAAACATTTGCAAACCATCTACTGAATTAGAAAACACCTCTTCCAATTCAAGAGAAAGAACTGTGCTTAACCTTTTCTTGTTCGTCAGCAGTGCAGCAATGCCAAGTAAGGGGCACGTAAAGCTGTTATGTATCAGACTCTGTAACCACATTTCAGTGTTTCATTGGTTGTAAATAACATGCATGAGTGCTCCAAGGACAAAATTGCTCCTTTGCTGCCAGCATTAGTTGTTTAATGATCTG
Organism: Myiotriccus ornatus; assembly: GCA_036023395.1. NCBI lineage: Eukaryota > Metazoa > Chordata > Aves > Passeriformes > Tyrannidae > Myiotriccus > Myiotriccus ornatus. Next base: position 42,974,726 of record JAYRBT010000114.1, on the reverse strand, counting down.
AACAGCAGAAACTGCCAATTATTGTAATCCATTTTAAAGTGTCATTTAAAGCCACATTTGTAATTTTGATACCTTAGTTATACATTTATAACTTAGCCAGAGAGCTGTAAGCATGTAACTTGTAGAGTCCAGGAACAGCTACTGATAAGTATATACCAATTTCACCTGCGGAAAAATACCATGTCTATTGAATGCTTAATGCCTACAACACAGCATCCTCTCTGCCAGTAGTTCCAAACGACTACAGGAGAGGGGCCTGAAATACCTTACACAAGACATGACACAGCCCCATTCTGCTGGACTTGCCATGATTTCCAGGCATGTACACAAGCACATCAACAACTTTTCAGGAAAAGTCCGTCATGACGAGGTCAGTAACTGCTCTGATACAACCCTTACCGATGTTAGTCCTTCTCATCACTTAAAACTTACCTGAAACAGCCAGCATTTTGGCTTCAAGTAGAGCTGGTAGCTGAGTCTCAATATCACTCACTTTCCTCCTCAAAGTACTGCAGAGTTTCTGACTCGTGCAAACCTAAATTGAGGCAGACAGCCATGATACAGAATTCATTCAAGTAAAAGTATAAGGCAGCTCAAATGGGGCTTCAAATGTTCTTGGTTTACAGACATGACATAACATCCAGCAGCAAGCTAAAAAAGCTTAATAAAAAGTGATGTCTTTACAGAAATACCCAAGATGAATCAAAATTTCCAGGCTTCGCTACACATTCTATTATAAAAATAGGGAAAGGTATTAGCATTAGCTCCTGCATGAGAGAGGACACATTTCACTACTAGATACTTAGGGCTGCACACAGAAGAAAGGCCATTTTACAAATTCTGTACAATTTTGGTATTAACAGTGATGCTTGGAGTGCAGCATAAATAAACCAACATTTAGAGATTAAAGTGCCATAACACAATGTACAGCAATTTTTACACAAAATATACCCTGCTCCACATCTTAACTGGAAAAAAAAGGCAGCCTTATTTCTGCACAGATAATAAATAAGGCTATATCAGCTTGATACTGTATTTTGTTTCACAGTCAGGAGACACAGATGACTGGGATTCAGGTTTCTGACTTGCCCTCTCTCTTTTTTTTTCTTTCATCTTTTTAACTGGAGGCCTCTCAGCAATCAATCAGAACTGGTATTAAAAACATGCAGAGAGACAGGAGAGAAAAAAATATACAACGGAAGTTCTGCTGTTTCTGTACTTTACTTTTCAGTGTACATTGCCACCTCGGAAGAACTGTATGCAACATATGCAAATCATACAACTCTCACATATTAAAAACTGTCAGGGTTTACTCCATATTGCATCATTTGGGAAGGAAAGCAAAATAAACAGAAAAATCTTTCATTGAATTAAGGCAAAACACTTGTTCTGAAGGCAGATGTCAAATACTTGCTCAAAATTGTAGCTGACACTTAAGAAAACACTGGAACTAAGGGTAAAGCAATAGTCAAGATAGGCACAGGCCAGTTCTGAAAAGATGTGATGTGAAATGAAATCTCCAAAGAGAAGTTTCCCTGCCTTTCTTCAATTTTTTCCTCCTCAAAAACAAGTGCCATGCTTATTAACAGAAGCACATCTCTCACCTCACCTTTTAAGAGCAAAAGCGTTACAGTTCTAATGGATTATCTGTTTCTACAATTAAAGTAGAGTAATTCAGATCTGACACTAACTGCAAATCCTTTTAAATTAATAATACCCTCTTAATTTAGCTGAGATTACCTCTTAATCATAAATGGGTCATATTTTTTTCTTGAGTCAATAGAACTATCCTCCAAGCAGTAACTGTTACTATCAAAAGACTTCAGAGTCATCCTATTAATTTAAAAAGACATATCTCATCACTTCTGCACCTACTACAATTTTTCAATTCCCAGATATCTCACTTTGTTTCAGTACCCCCTTCTAAGTGACTCACCAGCTAATTCAGTTAAAGTATTTTTAAAACCCCAAAACTATCAGAGGTGAATAAATGTGCCCAAAGAACCCAAAGGCCATTTCTGTCTCCCATCTCCGAAATAAATCTGAAAGTTTTTAATGACTTCTTTCTAAGCAGTGCTCTCTCTTTAGGGGCACTGAATGGCTCAGTGAATTGCAATTAGATGGGAAATCTTTCAGCTCCAGGAAAACTGCATGAATATATCCCATGCTGGTAGTAACTTAAAGTCATTATGACTAGACAGCTGTTTGGCAATTATGCAAAATAAGCTGGGAGGTTTAATCAGTTTCTAGTGAACACTGTCCAGTTTGTAAGCACTACCATCAGAACAAAGCTTGCTGGTGCTCTTTATTAATGGACCAAACGCAGAGACCAGAGGCTGAAAGGCAGCTCCTCCAACTCAGAGATGATTCTTCTGGAACATGAACACGTTGCCAAGGCTCTGCCTGTAGCTATGTCACATGTATTCTGCAGATAAATGAACAACATTAATCTTCAGGCCTATCATATGGCATAGTTCAAAAAAACTAAATGAGCAACTGGGAAAGGCAAAGTAATATCCCCTAAACTAATAGCCCTGCTCCTATGTTGCATCACATCTACTCTACAAGCTCCAATACTTTTCATTTTTTCTAATTATTTTATCTTAATAACAGATACTATTATTCATTACAATAGCTTATTCAGCCACTAAGGAAAGGTTATTTCTTCGCTAACAAAGATGGTGAACATTCACAATGCCAGTGTCCTTTGCTCCCAGAGAATACGCCATCCTCTTTTACCCAGTCTCACTGCAGGTGCCTAGGGCCACAGTGATGACCTTTCCCCGTTTTCAGTGACCAGCTCTGCTGTGTTCCACAGACCAACAAGCTTGAAGTCTGAAAAAACTCCCTTTCAGGGAAGTTTTTTACAGCCAAGTATTACGGTATCTATTTTAAAATCCTCTTCAATTATTTGTGAGGTTTTTTTAAAGCAGATTGTAGGAAAAAAAAAAAAAGGTTCTTGTTTGGGAATATACCTTACAAATCTCTGTTCAGACACAAACACTTCTCAAAGCAGTCTATCTGAAACCAGCAGAAAGCTGGTTCGCAAAGATGTATAGAATCAAGATGAAAAGCAGCAAAATATCAAAAGCAAATTGGTCCACTGTCATCCTCTTCCATCTTTTCCAGCATATGATGTTAATCTAGAGCAGCAAAAACAGGGACAAGGACAGCAACTAAAGCACTGGAATTTACTCTTCCTCCAATCATCTCAAGAAAAAAAGAATTTTGAGTAACCTTCACATTTCTTTACAACAGCACCTTGGAAAAGATAAAGAAGATCCCTCAACACTGCCTGAAGGAAGGAACAGTCCACCTGGCTTCCCACACAGCATAATCTTGCCGTTAATGAAAGCAGATAATAATTTCTGAAGGAAGGTGGTGAATAAGAGACATTGTTCCCTTCATTATCAGGCAAAACTTAGCTTTTGCAGCCATGGCTGAAAACAACACAGAAGAGGCAGAAAAGGCCATAGAAATGCCAGTGGCACAGAGGGAAAGAAAAGACCTTTGAAAAATGAGTGTTTTCTCCATACAATAAAAAGGTTTAAAAGACCAGCTCTATTTATTTTGAGATGAACATAAAAGGATGAGATGATCTGAATAAACTACTTAGTAAATTATTTGGAGGAGTCTCATTACATGCTTCCTATTTATCTTCTATAATAAATAAAAGCCATCACACAGAAATAGAATGAAATTAAAATAATATTTTATCTATTGAAAATTTAAAGAAATAAGCAAGTTGTGAAATTCTATCTTCCAGACTTCTTTATTGTTACCCAGTGTTTCAGCTCTTATTGAAAAAGTCTCCAGATACTATGGTTGTAAAATAAAACCTCAAGAGGCACATTTTCTAGGGAGAAGGCAAATTCTGTAACTTCTGTTTTAGTTTGCAAATAGCTTGAAAGAACACATCACTTTGAGGTACTGAATGACTCATTCATTTTAGTAGATGAGCCACAGGTCAGTTACAATAATTTCCTTGATACTTTACTCATAGTAATATAAAAAATACAGGAGGACGCATCATATTATAATAGTCTATACTAATTTTCCCAATATGTGGGCATAAGCAAGGAAGAGAGAAAATAGGCCCAAAATAAAGCAGAAGAGAAGGAAGGAATAGTATTGAGATGTAGTCTTCAAAGATCTTTTTAACAGTGCATACTAAAAGTGTTGGTCAAGATGATTAGGAAGAACAGATTACAAAGGATAAAACTTTTACTGACTTAGGTGAGTGCTACTAGAGAAAGAACATGAAAAATAAGTTTATTTCAGAGCATAAATTGATTATGCTCAAAAACGAAAATTATTTTCCTCTCTGTTTCATATAGATGAACTAGCTAGAGTAAGTGGATCTTTTTTTTTCTAGAACATTCATGGAGCAAAGATGCTCTGTGGCTCACTGAGCTACTCTGAAAGAAAAAGGAAACTTTAGTATTCTCTTTGTTGAAAGGAGGCCAAGAGAAATAAGAAAGTTAAAGTACAAACATTTCCAGTTAGAAACAAAAGTTATGTTAATTATGCCATAGCACTTTACTTTGTATTTTTAAAGGAATGTGAGAATGAGATTGCTAGCTAGATTATAAGAAAAAGGGCAGGGAAATGAGATACCTAGTTTATGCTTTTCCCTTCACACAAATATAGCCAATTAGGTAAGAAAGTAAGAGGCTCTCTATTAATAAAATTAAAACATTCAGCTATGATCAGAGCTCATTTTATTTCATGAAGCTAAGGAGTCTGTTCCTGAACAGAGACCTGAGCAAAAAGGACTGATCAATAGTAAAAAAAGCTGAGAAAGAAGAAATTACTCCATCTGCTTCCTTAAGTATTATAATCTCTGTGGCCCATTCAAATATAACGCTGGGGAGGGCTTTTCAGTGTATGTTTGAAAATACTCATGCGGAAAGTCTTTTTAGAAGGAACACTGCAAAACCACCTTTCCAAAACATGGACAATTTATTAAGATGATCTGCTTCTGTAAATATCCTGGAGAATGGAAAGCATGTACTTACTTTGGCAGTAGTTTCTTTAATGGACATGCTGAACAATCGTTCTTTCTCCTGAAGGCTAGAAGGGATTAACATAAAATAAAGTTGACTTCTACTCAACACAGGCTGCTATACAAGACATATTTTCATACAGAAATAAAGCTTTAAGATGACTCATACTAAAACAACAGAGCCAACACCAAGAAAAAAACTACATCTAGTTTCAGTGTTGCTAGTGACTAACCAACACCATCTTTACAGTTATTTATGAGTACATGGATTTTACTTACCATCTGAGACACAATTATGATTATTTGTGTAATCATGTCTTAGAAGTCCCTGGAAGTGTCCAGGGCAGGTGCTTTGCTGGATTGTCATCCAAACACCTAACACAAAGGCATTTCTGATTCAAACAGTTTGCAGCTGACTATCCTCTTACGATCCAGTTTTCAACCCTACCAGGAAAAGTTCAACTACAGTCACCTGTTCTCAAGGTAATGGTATGTGAAATACCACTACTCAGTTTCTTTAGATCCTTAAAATCTACCAAATATTTACCAAATTGATTCAACAGTGGGCTGAAATCCAAGCATCACACTCACACTTATATGAACAAAGTCAAGGTTTTCTTCCACATTTATAAATGAGTAGGTTTACTACTTTTATATTACCAAATCTAGTGCAAATCTGTGCATTTGATTCCTGTAAATAAATTCATGATTTACATTTTTAACATAAAGTTCAGAAAATCCAAGTCAAATCAAACATCAGGAGTTAGGACAGAGATTATATTGCAGCTTAATACTTCCCTCCCTCCTACTTAGGAAGCATCCAGTTTTATACAGTGTTCAATCACTTTATCACACACTATTTTCTGTCAGACACCTCAGTTCTGTGTACACGACAGTCAGAACTCCCCATCAGCATCATTTCAATTTTTCCTTTTACCTGTGTTGTAAAAAGCATACTTTTTCACAACCTACTGTTACTATTCTTCCCAAAGAAGAACTATTAATTTATTTCTGAGCTTTTCTTTAGTCCTCGACACTGAAACATCCAAACATTTCAGAAACATCACTGGGTTTATTTCAGTGATACTCTTGCATGATAAGGCGGTGTTGTATTCATTTTACAGGTGGAAGAAACACAACTCACTGTTATTCAGAAAGTACATTAAGACTGAGTGCCTGTTTTGACATGTAAGCAGTTCGTGCTGCCTACCTCCTCTATACATTTCATTTTTCTTTTGAGAACGTGCTCCTTATTTTCCAAACATAGCATTTACTGAGCCCTATTTCAAGCGTCAGCATTTATATGAGTCTGAATCCCAAAGCACCTGAGGTTGGACTTGCACTCAGTTGCTGATCACCTACAGAAAGGCTGGCTGGACCATCTTGCCCAGCTGCACACAAGAGTGAAACAGCCTCAGAGGCAGAATCCAGCATATCATTTAATCACATTAATGAGACAGCTATTTGCAATGCTTTCCCTAATATTCTGCTTCATGGAGCGCACACCTTTTCGATCCACAGCCCAGCAAGGCCAGTCACCTCATTACCACCCCAGCACGCAGGGGTCCCTCCAGCTCCAGATGAGGCAGCCCTCTCAGACGTGGCTCATGACAGTGTAAGGCAATGCCTGCGTAAGGCAACAAACAGAAATGAAGCTGGCTAGCTATGTAAAAGTGGTTTAATGACATTTCCCACACAGCAGTCTCAAATTTCTCTCTTTTCTACAGCAATATATGTGCAAAACATAAAGTATTACATGTGTAATGATGCCATTATCAGCTTCCTGCTTGCCTCTGGGCATGCCAGGAGGAATGAACTATTTAGCCACTTCCTTTCTCATGCTTTGGAGCTCCAAGTGACTTTTAGCATCCCCCACAACTGGCATCTGAGCTGGTCAGGTTATGTAAAAAAAAGCTGAGCTTTGTGTACAGATGTCAATGGGGAGCATCAAGGCTGCAGTGTGTAATTGAATGATTAATGGGTGACTGACCCAATTGTGCTGAAAATGCCTTATAAAATTCAACTCTAAAGACCCAGGCCAAAATAAAATGTAAAGTGCAGTTATAGCCAGAAGAACAACAGTATATAAATGGCAACTCTATTTAACAAATCTCTTCCATGTGCTCTTCCCCTTATCTGTTTACTTTCCTCAAAGAAAGCCCCCTCAGCTTCATACAATGTTTCACTGCTCTGCAGAACTCACACAACTAATGGGAAGAGAGATCAATTTTTAACTTCCTTTGAAACAATACATACAAAACAGCGTTACAAACTAAGTCTGCATTGCTAACAAAGATGCACAACCCCACAAAGACTTTCAAGACCAGGTGCTGAGTGGGAAAAAACACCCTCTTTATACACAGATTTCTTTTTCATGAGTCTCTATCAAGTCACTGAAAGGTAAATAAGGAATCAAATGCTGCCACTTCAATAACAGAAGAATTATAGTTTTAAGAGAATTTTGCAGAACTATAATTTTAAGGGATTTTTTAAATTAAACTGACCTATATCAATAAAGGGTATCACTAGTAAGTAATTAATTTGACCAAAACTACTGAGAGCTGCATTAACCACAAACTCAAATCTAAAGTATTCTTTTGTTACAGTTGCAGCATTCACACAGACTCTTACAATTGTATTTGTATTATTTATGGTATGAATTTCACAGTAGAATCCTTTTTCAAACCCTAGTTAGCCTTCAGAGCAATAGCACAGAAATGCCTTATCCCTTTCAGAGATTAGCCCAACATACAGTGCACACACAGCAATCAAAACCATGTAAGAACCAGCCATAGTTACAAACTACAAACAGCTTTTAACTACATTTATTCCCAGGTTGTTTTCTTCTACCGCAAAACACCACCACAGAGAAGCCCCTCACAAGCTTTCCAATTAACTGACAAGCTAATGACCCGCAAGAGAAACCAGGCAGTCAATACTGATTCATTCTACCGACAAAGAGCTTTAACAGCCATGATCTGTTACATGTGACTTGAACCAGAAAGAGTATTTTCTTTTACAAGCACCCTGGAGCATCATATTTCATTTTAAGAGGGGTATTCTGTCTGCTTAAAAGCTGCTTTAGGTATTACTACAAGGGTAAATGGCTTTAGAAAGAGCTCCTTGGAATAACACTAAATTCTTGCCTTGGAAGACATTGCTATTCTTCTCTGACAGAACACCTAATCAAGAATTTGACAGCTTGTCCTCACAATCTAAGCAAAACATTATAAGGACCATTTAGAACTTACTTCTCAAATTCAATATAAGCTAACTCCATCACAGAGAAAGCAAAGTTCTTGACCCAGCTGATGGAAGGGCTAGAATAAGACAGAAATTCAATTAACGCAAATTTAACTGACTAAATATGTAGGAAGAGAAAGGTTTTTAACACTTGCAGAACCCACAGCAATTTATACATCATGTGCAATTTATTCATTCATGCAGATGCCACGCAGGTCTTTCATTTAAATGACTTGCAGTGGACTTACACACGTTAGGATCTCTAATGAGGACAGAAGAAAAGGAATGTAGACTTGCTATATCCTAGGGTCTCACTGTATACATGCTAGACCAGAACAGGAAAGCAGGAGCTGAGGAATGATGTAATTTCTGAATGATGAATGAAGTAATACTTTGACATACCATGGACTTCAGCTAGAGAGCTGCAAGAGGATATGGGAATGCTGCATGTTCAGGAGCTCAGGCTGATTTGGCATGTAACTAGAGACTATGGGAAAATTTTAAGATTCAAACACTTCAGGCAAGCCAGTACCCTTCACTTACCTCATTTTACTGACCTTAAAAAAAAAAAAATAGCTCCTGAGTATTTTGAACTGTAGTAACACAGAAAACCTGCTGAGATGATGATGTTCGTAATTGGGAATGGTGTGCAAGCTAAATAAAGGAAGTCAATTCAGTGCAACAGGAGACAGAATAAGACTAGGGAACAAGTGGTCTCGTTCACACATTCCTTACTCTGTCACAGGCTTCCCCCATGACTGCAGAGGACATTAAATGTCATGATATAATGGATAATATTTAAAGTGCCTTTTAAAGAATAATCTAAGAAGTTATTATTTGCAGGCAGGAATTACAGATAGTATGGAATTGGCTTTGTTCAGAGGAAGGCTGACTAGCACAATACTGGGAAGAATGGCTTTCTACTAAAGGAAGGCATGTTTCTGAATGTCTTTCCTTCAGCTTTTCTAGTATACTTCCCTTGGCATACCAGACCATTATGTATTTATGTTTTGCTTCCGAAGAAAAAATTCTAAGAATGCAAACGGGCAAAAGGCAAGTCATGCTGTTCTACACATTCAAGATATACAAATATACACACTGCTTAAACAGAAAGAGTTCCTGTATAATAAAATATACATAATAGAGTAACAAAAAAATGTAGTCAGAATGCAGTTTCCATATCTACACAATAGAACGTACCACACATGTAGCACCAATGTAAAACAAATAATTCCTATTTTTCATAGAGAAATTCTTATTTTTCATAGAGAAATTAAGCTGCCATCTCTGATCCCTGTCTGAAGATCATGAAAGACAAGAGTTCTTTAACAGTACTTTACATTACTGTCACCTAAAAAATTACTATAGAACTTGTTGTTTTGCTTCCTATCTCCACACCACAATTTAGTGCTTAAGCAGAAAGCACTTCGATTTCTTTAAAACTAAGCACAAATCAGAACAATTTAAATTTATCCAAATTTGAATTTCTAATTCAAGAGCAACATCCTAGAAGCCCACGCTGAGATTGTATGCATATGAGAAAGCATGATGGGCTGAATACTCTATTCATATGAACACGTATTCCCTCCTAGATAAAATCAGCAGATTTAACAGTTTACAGTTTGAATTTGGCCAAGAGTAAGCAAAGCATAACCTCATTCTAATGATCACAGCCTGCACAGAGCAGGGCTTCTACAACTTTGTCTTCTAACATGATTCCTCCTCCTATTCTGAAGTCACGAGAAGCTGTAGTGTCTTAGATGATGAAAATATCTAAACCAAGCCCTACACTTGTAATCTTGCTTTTAAAGGCAAACAAAAGCTGACCTTCAAAGGAAGTTTTCGTGCAGTCCTTTGCAAAAGGAATCAGAAGTGCTACTTGGGGAACATTTGGTGTAAACATCTGTGACAGTCTACATCAAGCCAGAAACCCACCAAAAAACTTAAGTCTAGGGACTTCACTGGGCCTTTAGGGAAGAAATCTACAATATCAAATCAAATCAGTCAATAACTTTCTTGTAGCTTTACAGTTCCCTCAATGGGTATATCTCAAAGTTTTGAAGACATATCAATATAAAAAGCTTTTGAACACAACTATACTTAACAAGAGACAGCTAGATATATACAACTAGGACTAAAGAAAAAAGGAAAATATGCTTGTACGCAAAGTTTTCTTGAGCAAAATCAACATATTTTTTACAGATATTTACAGATAACATGTGCAGATTTTTAACAGAACAAGACCACACTGTTGCTGGTCTTGAACTTCTGCTCAGTTAGGAACTTTCAGGGCTAGATAGCATGAAATGCACAGCACTTTTTGTTTACTGAAATCCTTTATCACAAAGTTTGATTCTATCTAATCAAGGAAGACATTGGATAACAAGATTTTCATTCTACGTGATCTGTTCATAAGCCTGTCTGGGCTACGTATCTGAGTATCACCATACCAGAAAAGCAATTTTTCAGTCAAGCACATAAGTTCCTTCTCATCTCTGTGCAATGATCCATGGGACTTTAAACAATGAGATTTTCACAGTAGCACATCTCTGTAATGGGAAGCAAAATCATCCTTTAAACATACTTCAGGGTTTTCTAAACAAACACTGATTTTTCCTTGGATAATGCAGCCCACAGAAAACATCTGTATTATGAGAAAGTTAGTTAAACAATTATAAAAACACAAAATGTCTGCTGAATTGATGTGCTGAAAATCCAGTTTCTCTGTCTAAATCTAATAGCGCTCTCGAGGCATGGACTTTTGACACTAAATAGGAGAAGAGTTGTGTTTAACTTATACTGAAAATGAAAATTCTGTCAGTTGCCAGGACTAGTCACCTGAATTAGAAGTAAAACAGAGCATCTCACCTTGGAAAGCTTCCAACTTCAAAAATTAATCTGATCTGAGACAAAAAATATCAAGAGATGTACTTTAAGGTACAGAAGCATTGGGCCTTCTGCACACTTCAATCTACAGAGTTCTCCATGGAATATGAATGAGAACTCGGAATTATGAACCAAGCGCTGAACCATCAGAGATAATTTTGCTCCAGCAATTTGCTCCTCTTCTAGCTATCACATGCATGGCAATATTTCTTCACTGTTTTTATGTTAAGTATTGCTTCAATACATGTGCTTCCCCACTCAGAATTTATCAAGAGGCAGAACCAGAAGCACATTTTCCCAAGGTTTGTATAACCTCAGCTCACCAATAACATTTCTCACTGGCTCATGAGTTGCTGGGTGACTGCACTTGTCTTCACTGACTCTTCAAGAGTTATACCTATATGACTATAAGAACTCATCATCCTGCCCTGCTATTGCATACACTAAGAACTCTAAGATTGCATATTAAAAATACTAAGATTGCAACTCTAAGCTCTAGCATACACTAAGAAGTGAGATGGCTCTTATTTGCTGCAGTGCTGCAAGACACTAGCCCCAATTAGGAGGCCTGTAGAAAAATAAAAACATTAGATGACACTTCAGTTTTTTATAAGAATTATTAATAAGGGGTTTTTTTAATGCCTGCAATAGCAATGAGGCAGCATCTCAGTACGGTTTTGCATTTTATAACATAAAATCACAGAAACAATCAGTTCACAGTCACCTGGGAATGCTGATGGCATCTTTTAATGATGATTCCAAGCTCAGTTTTCATTGCCATGTATTGAGAAATCTGGTCCTGTAACACACCATTCAGACAGCAGAACTAGCTGTCTGTTTGAACCAACCATTTGCATAGTGTTGCATTTCCCACCATTCTTATGCCAGCTGATGCTGCAGGGCAGTTGAGGCAGTTGTTGCTTCAGCTGCTACCTGAAACAGGAGCATCAGACTGAAAACAAAGGCACTAACAAACAGCTCAACAGCAGGAGCAGTTCATCATATCCTACCTAATACTTTCCCCCAGTTTTCTGATGTATCAATAGATCCCCAGTCTTCTGCTACATCTGTCTGGTGTGCAAAAAAACTAGAGCTTGCCCACAGCCACTGCAATTACTCTCCTAAGAATAACATCCATTTTACTTCACTGGCTGAAAGAGTCTATTCCTGGATGTTGTTGCTAGCTGTTTCTCTTCATTATATACAAACAAATTCAGCATTCTGCATTGATTGGGGCAGCTGGTCATTTTTCTCTAAAGAGAAATAAATCTCATTGTGTGCATACCCAGAGGAATCAGCACATATGTAGCCTGGGCTTTATAGGCTGCTACGTCCCACTGGATGCTGTTCAAGCAAGCAGAAGAAACCAGATGCTCAGCAGGGAAAAACAGATTCCTCATTACATTGCACATGTGGGTACTCAAGCAAGTGTTAGTCATCTTTCTGCTTGGACTTCTTCCTTCTGTTTGGAGGGACAAAAAAAAATGCCTCTAAAATTGCTCCAAAATATTCAGGTTGCCAGCAGTGGCTCTGTCCTCCAAGATGGAAGACTTGCTTTCTCCTTTCCCTACCGTGTTTTTAACCCCTCTTGTTCTTCCCAAGGAAGGCCAGTGCCTATGATGTGGAAGCAGACTTTGCAGAAGCCCTTTTTCCTCCCTCCAACAGGTATCCCCACCAGCCCAAATGGGATCAGAATCACTATGAACTTCAAAGTCACATTTACACCTTCACAGGAAGCAAATTCACTTCATGAATGCCTGAAGCACAGGCACTGTACGGCACGCCAAGCTTTCAGTACACAGTTATTCCTAGAGTTGCTGCCAAGAGGGAGAAAAAAAGAAATAAAGCTCCTTTCCCTAGAATCTACCCTTCAATCCTAGGCAGAGAACAAAGGAATGAAATTAATCCCGGGTAGAAGACAAAATGGAGAGCAAAACACCTATCTACGTACAAAAAGAAAGCTGAGCCTCCTAATCAGTCACATAACAAAAGATGAGGCAGACCTCTTCCTTCACCTATGACTTGTCTTAGCCTCTCACAAAAGACTATAGCCAACTTCTTTGAGAAAACCGAGACAATGATCTCATTGAAACACAAACCCAGATGTGGGACTAGCTGAAAATAAGACAATCCTATTATCAAGGCTTGAGTTGAGTTATGACATTTGATAGGAAATGTGGAGTTTCCCTTCAAAAGCCCCTTGGGGTAGCGGAAGCTGGCTGTGAGAGGAGTCCCTCTGAGGGCTGGAGGTCTCTCCAGGGCAGAGTCCTCCTCAGATGCCAGGGAACATCCTCTCTAGCTCTGCTCCTCAGCTGCAAGCCCACTGCTGCAGGTTTTGTGGAGCCATAGCACACAGAATAAAATGGATCAATTAAACAAGAGAACCACAATTAAAAAAAATAGGGCTCCACACCATCTTGATTATATCTAGCTATAATAACAGCAGCGGTACCAGCTGTATTTTAAATATCCTGTAATCATATTTTGGCTCATCTCATATAGCACAGTCAAAGACGGGTTTCCTACCACAGAGAACAGTGTTAAAATTCTGTGTTAAGCTCTTAAAAAAATAAAATCAGAGCAGCATGAAAGGGCCCTAAGTAAGGCAGTAAGGCAAATACTCAAAATGACCTGTGCATCGTCCTCACATCACAGAACATGATTTATCACTGATGGAAATTAAGTCAACCTAACAGACCTTAGGGGGGCAACTGAAGCTGTCAGAAGGTTCCCATGCCCAGAGCTTACAACTGGCACTGAAGAGAACAACAAGGAGGGCAGTTCTGCACATCATTTCTGGTGATGTACAGTACTTCTTCATCTGATGCAAACAATTTTTCAATTCGCACAGACTTGCAGAGCTAAAATAACTGAACTAGTGAGGTGACTGAGTGCTCTCTCTTCTTCACTCCTATTACTTGATGATGAAGCTTCAACTGTGGTGGACACTACACAAGTTACCTGTCTTGGCTACGTATCTAACAACTCAAGACAGTCATTTCATCATGCATATCTATAAAAAGGAAGTAAAGGAGGGAACGCTATCATCTCTCATTTATCTATTTTACTCACTTGCATTAATTTTTAATATTATCCTTTCCCTGGACTCTTGATATTTTAGAAGAATACCATGTGGACAGATAGCATGGTGTGGGTGTGACACAAAGAGATATTTTTTAAAAAGGTGAAAAAGAAGAACATTTTCCATGCAAAGCTGAGAACAGTATGAAAGAAGGAGCCCAGAAGGTTTATCCTTTCACACAGCATAGGAGCAAGAATCTTACAGAGAGTAGAGACATGTATGTGAACAGAAACACACATGCTTACACCACCACCAGTGAAAT
>JAYRBT010000114.1:42916691-42957696 GCA_036023395.1 Myiotriccus ornatus | reverse complement strand
TGCCCATTAACCAGCAGGTTTTAACCCCATCTTCCAACAGCCTTCGAGAAAGGTCCCAGGGTAACATGCCTAACATTTCTGAATTCTTCAAACTCAAAGCATGCTCTAGTTGTTGACAAAGGTTTTTTGTTTTCAAAAAGTTTATCACATAGCAAAGACAAACAAGACAAAACAAAGAGTATTCCTGAAGAAATAACAATTGACAAGAAAACTTAGAAACAATGGTCATCCTAGCGTTACACTGACTCGCTCTCTTCTTTCTTCATACCTCTATTTGGGCAACTGTTCTTCAATTAATATGTTCTCTGATGTTTCTCGAAGTTTGCTTCAATATGATGCATTTAATAGCATTTAGTTGAAGCAAAATAATTTTTATGTTATAGTGAACTGCAAGCCACTGAATAAAATTCATTGTAGCACAGCTTGTCTTAAGAGTGCTTTGCACTAGCCCTGCCTTGCTATTCCAATGCTGAATGCAATTCATGTAGTCAGCAAACAATTATGCAAAAACACATCAGAGCAGTACTTTACTGACTAGCACAACGCTGTTAGAATAAATACGTAGTATCTTGCAACCCAATGGCCAGGAGCTTGTAACGTACAGCCCATCAACGTTGAACAACTTTCCATATAAGCACTGATCTTTAGTATATGTTCATAAGTAATAGAGCTATCTGTGTGAGAAACAAAGCTAACTTTGGAAAACCTTTTTTCTTTTTTTTTTTTTTTTCCCAGCAATTATTCATAAAATAAAATGCATGTTTCCAGAAAAATATCTTTAAGATTAAATATCCCAAGACTTTGGAATTTAATATGCTGAACTAGCATCAATCAAGTATTTTAACCTGTTACCTAATATACAATACTTCTTTCACATGAACTACTGACTGAGAATAAGCTGATGCAAGTTGCAACCATGGAAATTCTGGCTAGATATGAGGAAAGATTCACGGCAAGGGTGGTGAAATGTAGGATGCCTAGCAAGGCTGCAAAATCTATGATCTTGAAGATATGCAAAACTTGGGCAGATGGAGCCCTGAGAAGCCTGATCTTATTTGGAAATTGTGGTCCTGCTTTGAGCAGTTTAACAAGATGACCTCCTAAATTATTCTAGAACTGTATGACAATGTAGGGGATGCCCACAGGCACACAGGAGATATACCCACACCAAATGTCTTACTACCTGCATGCTGCTTTTTCATCTTACAGAAAGGGAACAGAACATAACTGGATGCAGACATAAGATTACTGTACCTGACGTATGATGGACTACATAGCTTTAAAAGGAAGCCACCTGTCACTTAAGCTCACTGTTAAACATTTTCTTCTCCTCAGCCCTTCTGAATATATAGCCTACCCTGAAAGAAAGAAATAACAGAGAACCCACGGTGGAAATGTGGCTGCTGACCACCAAGCTGGGATGCTTTCAGCTACCTAAAGTAGCAAGTGGTTTGGGTAAAAAGATTTGAGAATCAAAGGCAAGGAAGCGGCCAAGTCATAAAGCCAAGTGGTTGAGTCTCACAGCTGGACTAGAGATTTCAGTCTGTGCTCCCAAGACAGCTTGTGCACTTTCCCGTAGTCACAGACACAGCATATACCACACTCGGGTAGATTTTAATTCAGAGATAGCCACCATCTCCTGCAGAGGAGAGGAGCTGCTGAATAGACACTAAGTGGTATCTTTGAAAGGCTGCATCAGTCACATTGTGACACGGTCCTACTAGTTCACTTTGCTTTTAAGTTGTGAAGAAGGAAAAAAAATCAACCCCAAAATCAAAACATTAGCACTTAATTGAGGGACTGTTGCCAACTCTCTCAAAAACTACAATCTCTCTCTCATCTACTTGAGTGCTATAATTATTAAACTTCTCCACTTTCCCAGAGCCAGACTACTCTTGCCTGTTGGCCTATTGCTGGATTTCTGCTTTTGCATTCCTGGATACAATAAGGCCCAGCCTAAGAACTGTGATGGAGCACTCTCCCAGCCAGGACACTGAAATTCTTGGCCAGTAAGAGCTTGCTCTGAGTCTGAAGGTTCAGATCCAGGCAGGCTATGGAGGACCTCAAACACAGAGCTTCCACATTCTGAAGCAAGGACTCTGTCTTCTACATGACCATGCCATAGGTGGACATCTACATCCCTGCCATTAGTTATGGTCAGCAAAGGCTTTGGGGTTTGACACAAACACCCAACTATAACCTGAAATAGGAGTTTTAAACTGTTCCCAAAGCCTCTCACAGATGCCTAATTAAGTTTACCTGTGCAGCCCAAAACAGCACTTTTGCATCCTTTATTGGGTCTAACTGAGATGGAGCTAACTTAGCAGCCCGCACAGTGCTGTGCTTTGCACTGGTAGCTAGAAAGGTGCTGATAACACACCAGTGTTTTGGCTACTGCTGAGCAGTGCTGGCACAGCATCAGCACTGTATCTCCAACATTCTGCCCTTCACCCCCCATAGGCTGGGGGTGGACAGCAATTTCTCATGAATGTTAATATCAAACTAAACCCAATAAACATGAAGGGAGAAAAGAAATTGCAAGCAACATAGTTATTGCTTGTCTGGGAGAAATGCAAGTTAGGATAAACAGGAATTTTATTTTCTCAGCAGTAGTATCACTTTCAAAGTCCCATCACCAGCATCCAGTACAGTCTAGGCCCCAAGTGCTTCCATTGCTTTTGTAAATAAAGATGAGGATATTTCCAAAACATTAGCAAGAGTAGCTACTTTTCCATTTAAGGAACCATATGCTGTGCATGTAACTGCAGGTGTCCCAAAAGTATTCATGCTACATCCTTCCCCCAACTACCTCAAGTCCACTGTCTGAGCTTAACACTCATCACATTGGACTTTATTACGATTATATGAGTTTCCTGAAGCAAGAAGCATCTCTAATATTTATTTGAATAGTGCCTAGTACACACTTTCAGGTTGTGAGAAATGTTTTAATCACTGCATTAACAAACCGAGAGGAAAAAAGCCACCAATTAACAAGAAGAAATGGTGTAAACTGACGATAGGTATTAACAACTGATGGATGCATATGCTTTATATAGGTGACTCTATCATAAAAAAAAACCTACAGTGCAAAACCTTCAAAATAACTACAACCTCTTCCTGAGGAAGTACATCAGTATTAGAATTTCAACATCTCTTCTTAGAAAATTTTTTAGAGTCTGAACACAGCTAATTAGCTGGCACTATCACGAAGAAAACAACTGACAGCCAATTCAACAGAACATTGAGAAAGATACAAGACTCTACATCTAAATTGAAATTTAGATACCTCTTTACTGTTCCTGGAAGATCTAGACTGAATGGAATTTGATAGGAGGATGCTAAAGTGTCATCCACAGCCTTGCTTATTTCCTGCAGTTCTCTCAAAGAAATGCAGCCAAGTAAAGCAGCCAGTTCACAGTCCTGTGACTGAATAAGTCTATCTTGTTCTTCAATTTCTCTTCTTAGCTGTTGATCTTTTGCTTCTAATATGGTCAGTCTTGTTCGGAGGTCTTCAATTTCTTTCTGCATAGAACAGAAACCAAAGTTTACTATATGAACCCTGCTAAAGAAACCCCTCTGCCCCTAAAAAAAACACAGTACAAGTCTCAAGAGTTAGCATGAATTAAGTCTGTCCAACTTAGCACAACATTAAATAAGAAGACATCCTTTTGCTGACACGCAAAATTCTTAATGTTGCTTGTATTTAGAAATTCCAGTGCTTCCAATAGTCTGAAAACTCACCACCTCTTTCAACACCAAATTCCAAGTTTCTCTTCCAACACCCACTGTCAGTTATCTTTTACTTTCAGAATACACAGGTACTTCCCAAGTTAAAAACTTTCAGGAATAAAACCAAACAACCAGATCTCAGTTCAACCATGACAATAGAATCTCACTCTACAGACTGGCAACTGAAGTGATCTGTCCTCCTGCAGAATATCCCTGCAATGGTTCCTCTAGGTTTCCAGTCCAACATCAGGCACAGGAGAAGTGGAGAAACACTGACTAACTGGATAGCCCTTTTGATAATTAACACATCATTTTAATTGAGAGCACAAAATCCCTCCCTTGACTTGAAACAGCCAGAACTTCAACCTCAGTTGCACCAATCTTGCTAGAAGTTCAAACTCTGTGCATTATGACAATGATGCTTCTTCAAGAGCACGTTATAATTTTTAGAATCATAGGCTTGTACAATCATTAATGTTCGAAAAAAACCCTAGGATCATCCTGTCCAACCTTTGACTGAACATTCCCTTGGTCAACTAAACCATAGCACTAACTGCCACATCCAGTCATTTCTTGAATGCTTCCAGGGATGGTGACTACACCACCTCCCTGGGCAGCCCGTTCCAATGCCTGACCACTCTTTCAGTGAAGAAATTCTTCCTGATGGCCAACCTGAGTCTCACCAGTTGCAGCTTGAGGCCATTTCCTCTTGTCCTGTCAGTAGCTGCCTGGGAGAAGAGGCCAACCCCCACCTGGCTACATCCTCCTTTCAGATAGTTGTAGAGAGTGCTGAGAATTCCCCTGAGTCTCCTCCTCTCCAGGTTAAACAACCCCAGCTCCCTCAACTGCTCATCATATGACTTACTCTAGACCCTTTACCAGCTTCGTTGCCCTTTTCTGGACATGCTCCAGCATCTTTATGTCCTCCTTGAAGTGAGAGGTCAGAAAAAAAAAAAAAAGCTTCATGAATTTGCATGTCATCCTTGCACAGGTTTTTCCTTGAAAACCCAACAGATAGCTTGCATCTTCAAGAAGTCTGGGTTGCTGAGTCAAAGGTATATAATATATGGCCGTCAGCTCATTTGTCCCGGAATTTGAAAAGTGATCGGGAAATTTGGGGGGGAAAAAAAAAGGAGTACTTGTCATCAAACTAGCTGAATGCCATACTGAAGAATTTGCTTCTATTTCTACGTTTCTTACAGTCTCTGAAACATTGCAAACCACTTAAACTATTATCTTCACATGCAGCCACAGACTACATCCACCATTTTCTAACAACAGAGACATCTCCGACAGGCCACATGCAGACTCTCAACAGAAATCAAAGCTCAATTCCATGCTCCCATTTAATCCAACTAAAAATAAAAACGAAAAACAAAAATAAAACCACAAACCCAAAACTAAACCTTTAGCAGGTAAATAACTAGGCATTACAAAACTGACATTAGAAACAGTGTGGCTTTTTATGACAATTCACTTCTTCATTCTCCATCTCTAAAATGACAATAAGAATATCTCTTCACTTGAAGTGGTGTTACACAGATAAAATCACTAAGATGTCACATTGATTAATACTGCAAAAAGAGTCCATTCATTAATTAATAAATTTGAATCCAAAATAGGGTTTGAGTGGCATACAATAACAGGGTTCTAGGACCAAATACTGAGTAGTGAATATAAAATAGTATTCTGAATATCTGAACAGACACTTTCCATCTTCAGCAATGTATGAGGCAGGGATCTGGAGAGGGGAGAAGGCAGCATCATATAATTAAAGACTCATAAAAACATACATACCATGCACAGATAACTAACTTTGCTTTTTCAGAGCTTCACTTTGAAACCTTAACATTATTTTAATGTTTTCAATGTTGTTTATGTGAAGTTCACTTCATTAATGCTCATTTTGTCAGCAAACGTACTTTCAGGTTTGCTGCACTGTAACTAGCTTCTGCAGTATCACTTCAAACAAGAAGAAACAGTCCGTGCACATTCAAAGGCTAGCTGGCTCAAAAATTTCAACTTATAAATAGTGCTGTACACTAGATTCATCAATTATTTTCCTCCTTTTTTGGTTTTAGATTTAGCGACAAGAGAATGCTGTGGCCCACGTTTCAACCCACAGGCATTCGTCAAGGACAGAAAGGTCAGCAGACCAAGAAACATCAGTTTTGTTTCTTTCAGTCTCAAATTAGGCTTTTAGTGTGCACAAAGGACAACTCTGTCTGTATTACTGGTTTGGGAATACTGCCAAAATCTTAATAGGCTCTACTTAATACAAAGACCTTACATATTCTGTGAAAAAGTAGTAATTGCAATCACTGCAATAAGCAACCTACATGGGAACAGAAAGGAAGATGAACAGAATCTGGTTTTATAAACACACACTTTTAGTACCGAAGTGTTATTGCAACATTAATAGATAGCAGAAGCACACAGTCTGCATTCACAGAGAGAAAGCTGCCCTGCTTGGGAATAGTTCACAGGCATTTTTGGGAGCGTGGAAATTTTAGTGAGTAAACTGGAATTCCTCCGCATTCTTTTCTAGAAATGCCAAGAAGCCTTTAATGTGCTCTTGGTCAGCATCCAGGGACAGATAAAAAGGACTTGAAATCTCACCATGGGGCAGCACACAATATTCATCCCACTAAACATAAGCTGGAGTTTTATTCTGTGGATTTGAGCTTAAACTGATATTTCTAACATGACAGCTTATCAGTACTGATGCTAAACCTCCATCTTCACTTACAGGCCAGTGTTCTCCACGAAGTACAGATTGCAGTAGAAACATAATTATGTAAATTTTAGATACTGTCACAGGTTTTCAAATCCCTAAAGACAAATGCAGAAGCACCAGGAGAGAGGGCAGAAGGGAAAGTAAAGAAAAGCGAGGCTGAGGGGGGAAGGAAAAAAAAAATTATTATTTCTGATCATGCAAGATTTTGGGCAGGACCAATCCTTAAGGTGTGCTGGGAGCAACCAATCATCATAGGTCAGCCTTTCCCAAACCTTGAATTCCTAATAACTTTGATTAAATGATAATAGATAGCATGCCTGTACAACAATGTAGTTAATGTTTCCCCTAATAACTACACAGAAATAAAGATTCAGCTGGAACAAGGATAAAACATTAGCTGCCGCGGAGTTTCAAGTAAAGCAGTTTTCAGTTCAATATCTTGAGGTGGCTGCTCAATGTCTAGATTAAAAACAGTTTTTTGCACAATGATACTGTTGAACTACTCTTATATGTTGATGAAGTAAATCTAAACAATACAAAGGTGATGTCTAGAATAGAAAAGATATTTCGTCAGCTAAGTAAGACTTTGTAATGATCCCCTAAGACACTTTTCTCTCTTTACAGGTTTAATATACATACATATATATATGTGCATATACAAACACACAGATTATCATACTATTGGATCCACCAAAGCAATGAAAGTATCAAAAAAAATACAGAGATAGCAAGATAAGAGCACAGAAAAAAAGGAAAATTAGGTCTACTGGTTTTCTAAGGTGCCACATTGCCAACTACGATCACCAAGGTCTAAAAGACACATAACTAGACAGTAAACTCACAGTTTTGAAGGACAGTGGAAAAAAAGACCTAAATTTTGCTTAAAAGGCTTGCAGATTTAAAATTGGACAGAAGCCATCTTAAAAACATTCCATTTGCCAAGCTACCACATTGTAGCATCACATGTCACTATAAAGCTATTGTTAGGAAATGCTGACTGCTTCATGATAATTTCTTCATCCTTATGAAAAGGATCAATCATCCTTCAGAAATAAAAGCTAGTAAATCATGTATTTATAGTAAATTCTAACCAGAAGCGGATGAAAACTTTTTGTCTTAAAAAAAACCCCAAACTTCTGAAGATCAGTTTAATATTAAAATGGCAAATTATAACATAAAGAGCACACTTAAAGAGATAATGAGGAAAGTTTAAGCATGCACACAAGCCACCAAGTCTTCTAGCTCTGCTTCTCTGTAATGAGATTAACACAACTCCTGTGGCTGCCATCTCCAATCATCACTTAGATTATCAACTGGACTACAGCCAAGGCTCTAATTGCAACACAGAAGCGAAGTTCCTACTACAATAAATGTATTTAATTCTGTGTGACAGCTTACAAGCTTTTCCCCACACAGCACTGGTTCTTACACAGAACTCTGCAGTCCATTTACCTGTAACCGTTTCTTTTCTTGAAAAAGCTGGCTTCGTTTTGTGGCCGAAACCTGCATCCTCTCCTGGTAAGTTGATCTCAGAAGTTCTTTTTCATGACAAAGATCGTTTTCTTCATGTTTAACCCTTTGAAAAAAACATGACAAAAGCTAAAAGTTAGTGTTATCAACAAGTATCAATGCCTCAAAGATTAAACAGATCAGAATGCTACATGTTACCTTTAGAGGCATAACATTCCATCACCAGAATGTATGCATCTTAAACAGACACAGTTAGGGAACAAGAGATTTTTTCCTTGGCATATCTTCCTTTGTTATCTCAAACATTTACACTGTTTTTACAACATGCTGAAGAAAGAAAATGGAAAACTTGTGTAGCTTCAGGCTTTCCCCAGCTTTTCCATATTTCAGAAATTTATACATCACTGTCTTGAAAGAGACAAAACTAAGGCATCTAGTTTCTATCAATACAGAGAAATATCTCTCTTAGGCAGAAGTTTAGAAACTTGCCAAAGCCATTTTTGCAGCTTCTGTCAGCTTTTAGAGACTACATTAGAGATCATCTGGAGTGTTCGCTCCACGATGCCTAATTTTACTTCTCACTCTTGCACAGTGAGTTCTTTCAAAATTGCCGTCAGTAAGTTTCCTCACAGTGGTCTGTACAACCCCCAGTTGTAAATCTTTCCACGACTGGACCCCAAGGAAATCAGTGAATTATGTTAAGTATCAGTTCTATAATAAGCCTCTCAAAATGCACTTGCAAACAATGCAAATCCATTTTGCCTTGCCTGTTCCTGCTTAAGGGCACATGCACTTGCAAAGCCAATTGCACTTCTGTATCCATCTCTAGAGACAAGTACATGCATTTCCATGTAAAGGGTACAGGTGCATATCAGTATCTTGTTTACAAAACAGTCTCAAACAAACAATGTTTTTCAAGTATGATTTCCCACTGTAATCTTGCAAAGCAAATACATCCATGCCATATACAAAACATGCATCACAAGTCTGGTTTAAGCATGATTAATCATGCAATTATGATCTCCATTCACAGCTGTTTAACAAGCCTGTAGAACAAGAGGTTCTCATCTATTCTCCAGGACCATCAAAAGACAGGCATGCTTTACTCCCTCTCTGTGGGCTGAAGAAGGTATTGAAAAAAACCAAAGTAAAACCTTGGCACTAAAAAAAATATCATTAGGCCAAATAGACACAATGACAGGAACTGTATTTCTGTAATAACAGCACAGATCAAAGAGACTTCTCTATTAGGAGGTGCTAAGGCCATCACTGTGCCTTACAATTATTATAGGTTCCTGTGGGCCCAACCAACCACACGTCCCAGCAGCTCTGAAGCCACTTTCCTTCAGTTAGAGCTGCATCTTTCCCAGAGAGATATGTAATAAATTTCCAAGTGGCCAATCAAAGTGTAGGAAAAATTCTCAGAACCTTCTTGGAAATCCCATGTATATCTGCCCACTTGGTGCTGATGGAACAGAAACAAGATCTCTCTGACCTCATCCATCTTGGGTGACTACATGAACACAGTGCGGTTTCCTAAGCTAAACATAACCAAATCCTGTGTCAACATCAAATGCATTCACCTAAAACTCACAATTAATTTAAGTAAAACAAAACCAGGGCATGAATTTCAGCTTCGTATATTAAACAAATAACCTGTCATACATACTTTTCATTTTAGAACATTGCAAAAAGATCAGACTGGCTTAACTACAGTGAAACTGCAAAGATCTGGTCTTCTGGGGCTAGTCTGATCATCTTTTTAATTTTCCAGGTTAAAAAACAACAACAACAAAACCAAACAAGAAGTCTTTGGTTTACTGGTTTTGTTCCAATTCAAAATTAAAATAAAAACTGGAACCTACAAATTTTCCTTGAAGAAGTAGTCATGTTTTCCACCGTACTATCTAAAAATAATTTAGGAAAAGAAAAGTCTTAAACCTCTTTACAAAAGACAAAGTGTATGCTTGCTGTATCAAGAAGAGAGTCAAACAGACAAAGCAGTATCAAAGGTCACAAGAATCAAATGAAAAAAAAAAAATTTTTTCACAACAACAATAGTCAAGCTCAAAGAAAGGAGTGTGCACAAGACAGAAAAGAGTATATTCATCTGACCCTGAAAAATGGTACTGCTCAGACCTGTGCAAAGAGAGGAATTAAAGATCTAATCATACAAAGAACAAGAACACTTTCATAAATGTATATAACATCTATTTTATGTATAAAAAACATTGTATATATATTATATAGGGACAAAAATAAGTAGACTTTATATCTGAAGGATGCTTTAGTGACTCAGTTTCTGTGACACCAGAGACATCGCCACCTCTAGAGTCAAAATCATTATTACAAATTAATGCAGAGAGTGAACACATCTTAATGACAAAATACAGAATTGTGTACCCTAATCTTAAAGGAGTCATAAAACAGCCTCTTAGAGCCTCAGAAGGTAGAAGGAAACAGCTCTGAAGGAGTGCAGTTTGTTTTAAACCTCCCATATTAGCAAATGCTATAAATAGAGGCTAAAAATAACTTCAAATTCTCAAATTTTACCCAAAAAAATCCTATTACCTGTACTGATTTTATCTAATTTTCATGTCTGTCAAAAATTACACCCAAACGTATTGACTAGCACACTGCAGCCTTTATATGTACCAGCTGCCAGAAAACAAAAGGTTTTTCTTCTTTCATTTGTGCTATTGCATTTGAGAATAGCTTTCAATACCTATAAAGCATCCTCTTACTTCTAACAACAGTAACTAGGAACACAGATGAAGACAGAATGAGAAATAGAGAGAACTTTTTTTTCCTAAGCTAACTACCCCCCTTGGGTCATCCAACACATCTCGCATTCCCCCAATCTTTGAAGCTGTTATCCCCTCAAGACAAGGCTGAGAATCTATTTTTGTGACTTTGTACAGTTCTGAGCACAATACTGCCACCTAACAAGTAGCATACAAAAGGAAGCTCCAAAAGATCTATTCATAACAAAAAATAATCTGGTTTTACTTTATATTTAAATATTCTTTCATTGCCTGAAAGGGAGCATCAGAATTAACTCCACAGGGAACCGCTGCTCAAGCTGCGTTGCTGTTGTACGCTCAAACTGCCATGTCAAGGATTCAATCCCATTCCCACTCAACATCAATGAGAAACGTTCCATTTAATTTGCCAGTTCATCATGATCAATGTTTTTCACAGCAATTCTGAAAGAATTGCAGAAAGAGAAAAAAGGGTGTCAGGGTGGGATTTTCATAAACAAGCTTCATACTGATATGTTAGAAGGTAATTAAAACTCTTTATTAAAATTATTCATAAAGTGTATTCTGCATTTTGAGAAAAACAGAAGCATCATTTTACATGATAATACATCAACAAACTTACCGATGATCAGCAGCCCAGCGCAACGCTGCCTGAACTTGGGTAATGAATCTATCCAAAAAACTGCTAACTGAAGGATGCCTTGAAGGAAGCTGAAATTTTAAAGATTTTTTCTCTTTCTCCAGTTCTTCCAGTTTCCGTCTAAATTTATCAGCTAGAAATTAAAAAAAAAAAAAAAGGAAAATCAAGCAGTGACAAAACGGTCCTGTTTTACCCAAAGGAAAAAAAACGTCTTTTCAAAAATTAAAAAAAAAAAAAAAAAATCCACCTCACAGATCGTGGTTCTTCTTCCCCGTTTGATAAAAAGTATCAGTCTGTTTTGCTCAAGGATGAATTCACAAGACTACAATGGAAAACATCAAATAACTGAGATGTTAAGCTACTTTTTTCTATGATGAGAACGAAACCGTAGGTTTCCCAGTACTTTCACAGAGTTTTAATTTGATAGGGCTCCAAATAATTGGCTCAAAGTTATCACCCATGCTCTTTTCCTGGAGTAACAGATGAAAATTCAATTCCAGTAACACTGCTACTCTTCACTGCTTCAGTTTGTCTTAAACTTAGATGGCAGTTACACATCTAAATTCTGGTCTTTTAAAAACTTGTATTGTTATTAGGGCAAGAGCTGAAAAGCCATTAATGATATTGCAGCAGTGTATTTCAGCACAAAATGCACATGTAACTTTGTATTGTATAGCAATTAAACAATCATCACATTCCAGGCTCTCCTGAATTATGCTTAGTTTATATCCAACAAAAAGATTTACTTTCAACTTTAAATAAAAATAATAGCGGTCCCTAAGAGATTGCTTTGATTCTCCCATAACTCTACACATTTCTTAGAGTAACCACTTCTCTGTATGTTACTTCTTATTTGTTTTCTATCCCTGTGTAGAAAACAAAGGAACATCTTTCCAATTGCTAATTATTATTTCCAGTAGATCTATCTTCTATTGTGCCAGTGTGCTAGCAAAATCACATACATGACCGATAACAAGGCTGCCTAGTCCAAGACAGAACACCTCTGGTGATACATTAGTCAAATCAGAGAGTTTTGAGCTAACCCACAAATGGAAAACCTTTACAGTTCAATACTTCCTTGTGACCTCGCTGCCTACAATTTTGTGTGATTAGCAACCCTTTTAACATTTTTAATAAATTACTAAACATCCACCTGTGCATGCTTTTTATTACTTATTTTCTTTCTTTATCCTCGAAGGAGATTTAAGAAGAGGAGTTGTCTACATTACTGGTTTAGTGAAATGATGTATTTTTACAATAATCTATCATTCGTATTGATCTCCATGCTGCTTCTGTGCCAACAGGGTGCAATAAAGACACAGAACTTACTAATGAAACTGTATCTTCCAAGCCAGCAGACTGTTCCAGGGTATACTCACTTTGTTGCTATCACTGTAGTGCAAAACGTTGGCAGAAGGCTTTTGCTGAAATGAGCACCCCACTCCACGTACCCATATACATATTATTCCTAGAAAGGAGAAACACCTTTTCAGCAGTGGAGGTGAACCACATCTGTGGTGCATTTCTTGGGGACCACAGCTGAACAGATTCATCCTGTCACCACAAGGAAACTGAAATTTGGGCTGAGATGAGACTCCAATCCCATATTTTTACCTTAAAAACATATCAGCATTTGCATGCATAATCTTGCCACTTGACATTTCAAACTCAGCAATCAAAAGTACCACTGCTACAAACCAAAGTGTAAGGGCTGAAAGGGCTGGATTGTGACCAATCAACACTGAATGCCAAAACATATGGCAACACCTTCTTTTACTCACACAATTCACCAGTGGGCTTGCTGGGAGTTGTGGCAACCCTCTAGAGCCACTCAACAATGTTGTCATTGTTCTTCAACATAATTATGCTCATAAGGTTGTTTGCACGTCCAGTTGTTTCATCGTTCTACTCCTACCCATCCTGGCCCTAGAAACAGGCTATTTTGGGAAGGACAACAGATGAGGGGATCCACATGCCAATTCATTCTCTCTTTCATTAATTCTTGGCTGCATTCTGCTTTCTATATTCCAATCTACACAGTATTCAATTAGTTTCTAGTAACAGACGCTTCTAAATAATTTGTTCCACTGGCATTTTATAAGTAATATGGCTGTCATATTTACTTATCTCTCTGCACTAATTGATTCTTTTACTCTTTCAGCATTGCTTTGAAGGATTATGTCTCAAAAGACTCCAGCACCACTGAGCTGAACACTGAAGCATTCAGCTTTTAGGATCCTCTCCTGGAAAGGAAACCCCCGCCATTCGACCTTGCTGATATCTTCAGTGCATGGAGAGATCCAAGAACCTCAGTGCCAGTTGCAGAGCTGGGAACCATGCAAATAAGGCTTATCTTAGTCCACCTTTCAGTCTTGCAGCTCAAGAGAAATCTGGATCAAGCAGAAGTAAAGGAAATTATCAGAAGTCTAGTAAAGAGGATGTGAAAAATAGGCCACTAAGCACGGTTCCTCAATCTAGCAGAGATAAAGACTGAGGGGAATAACTTCTAGTACTATCATAAACAAGTAAGCTACAAATAAATCAGTAATACCATTATTTTCACCCTCCCTTAGAACTTGAGTCCTCAGTACAAACCTGAGATGCAGCAGAGGACATGAGGAAAAATGTTAGATATAGTAAAAGGCTAAATTGAACTGCCAAGGTTAGACAGGAAATCACAACCAGTGTTGATTTTTAGCTCAGGAGTAGCTCTGGCAGAGTTTTAAGGTTGAGGCCAGAAAATCCAGATGTGTTCTCTTCTTTTTACAAGGGCAAGTATAGGATTCTATACCTAGGATGGGGCAACCCTGGATATATGTACAGAATGGGGAACGAGAGGCTGGAGAGCAGTCCTGGTAAAGGGCCTGACTGCTGGCAAGTTGAATCTGAGTCAGCAGTGCCCTGGCAGCCAGGAGGGCCAACCGTGTCCTGGGGGGCAACAGGCAAAGCATCGCCAGCTGGTCAAGGGAGGGGATTGTCCTGCTCTGCTCTGCACTGGTGTGGCCTCACCTTGAATATCGTGTGCAGTTTGGATAACACAATATAAGAAAGATACTGAATTATCAAAGACCATCCAACAGAGGGTAATGAAGATGATGAAGGGTCTAGAGGGGAAGCCGTATGAGGAGTAGCTGAGGTCACTTGGTTTGTTCAGCCTGGACAAAAGGAGACTGAGAGGAGACTTCCTCACAGTCTACAGCTTCCTTACGAGGGGAAGTAGAGGGTCAGGCACCAGGTCTCTTCTCTGTGGTGACCAGTGACAGGATCTGAGGGAATGGCCTGAAGTTGTGTCAGGGGAGGTTTAGGTCAGATGTTAGAAGAAGGTTCTTCACCCACAGGGTGGTTGGGCACTGGAACAGGCTCTCCAGGGAAGTTGTCACAGCACCGAGCCTGTCAGTGTTCAAGAAGGATTTGGACAATGCGCTTGGCACATGGCGTGACTCTTGGAGCTATCCTGTGCAGAGACAGGAGTTGGATTTGATGATTCTAGTGGGTCCCTTCCAATTCAGAATAGTCTGTGTGGTTCTGTGTGATCCCTTTCACCATATTTTCTAGGATTTTTCAGCCAAGAAGCAGACATGGAAGACCTTTGCTATTTCTAAGTCATCTAATTCACAGATACAACTCTCTTTTACTTTCATTTTAGTCTTTTAAGCATGTTATTCCAACACAGAAAAGACCTTGACAGAATCCCAGAACTCATTGATGGACTGAGACACTGAAAGAAACTACATGCACTCAGATATCTCTGTCACAAAGAAAAGCTTAATACTTTTATGCTCTGTCCCATACTTCACTTCAAAATAAGTTATTAATGCACAGCTTACAAGCAAAAAGCTATCCCTTCATTTAATTAAGTTCTTAAATGAAGGAACTTTAATGTATTCAGTACGCATTGTTTTACAAAAGTATTTTTAAATGAGGCCTAATTTGGCCTCATTAGGTCTATCAGCCTTTTATTTCATTGTATTCTGCTGATAGGTTGCTGCCTTGCAGAGTCCTACAGATATCCTAGACAAAGCTTCTAGTTTTGTAGTGCAAACAGTAAGAGTTAACTCTTACATTACCCTCCATCACAATCCTTAGAGCTAGTGTACTTCAGACATCCCACTGAACTTAAAGCCAGTCCAGAGTACAGGCCTGGAAGATGCCAAATGCTCTTCTCAGACAGACAGCAGTTTGAGAACAGTATTCTCTCCATAGATCATGTCTTGTAATAGCTTTGAGCAAAAGAAGCAATTTCTGTAATTTTTAATTAACCATGTGCTAACATCTGGCTACCTCTACTTTATACGTCCTCTGATATTCATTTTACTCCCTTGAAAGAAAGGTTCACCTTATCAGAACTATTTATCATTATTTAAAAATCATTTGAGTAAATAATCTCAGTAAGGACAGTGCCTCATTTGCTACGTACTGCATATATTTAGGTTTATTTATGTCTGTGCTAATAGGTGGGAAGATGATCAAATGTGCTATTCTACAAATTGCTGGACGTTAAAAAAAAGTGTTTCTTCAGCTAGTTCAACTAGGGAAGGTCATTTAATTTTACCCCACAATTCAGCAGACAACCTTCTCCCTTTTTCCCCCGCACTTCCTCCAAAAATCTGAAGGCCCTAAAACAGGATTTGTTTAGGATTTATATGCATAGGTCACACACTGCACTAAAATATTTTTTCTTGCCTGCTAGATACTTCCAGAGACAGGTAACCTTCCCACCATTCACTTTCTTAAAAACTTAAAGCTTCCAAGATGACTGAAGGGTTTTTGTATACTACGCATCAAAGACAGTTACCTATTTTGTAAGAACTACAGAGGTCTCGGGTTCAGATCGAAAGAGCCCTCTAGCAACCTGTGTCCAACCACACATAGTAGCAGGCCTTTAGAGAGGAGACTAAGAACCAGGGTGCAAGTGCTCCCTTCCTGTTCCTGAACCTCTAATGTCTGTCAGCTAACAAATTTCTTATTTGAGACACTACTCTTAGATCTCTTCACTGCTTTAAGTGGGGGAAGAAATAAAATCACCAACAGGCAGACATCTATCCACCAGAAACTTCTCTATTTTCAGGCTATCTATGGTTTTGGTCTCCAAAATACACCATAACAGAGAACTTAAGAATTAAAAATGGTATGCCTACCCTCGTGACTACGTGGACTAAAAGGAGAACATCTGCAGAGCAAAACAATTCAGAATCGAGGCCCCAACATCTGCAGTTCAGAAGGTCCTACCTGAGACTAAGTTTAGTGTAATCCCATGTATTGATGGACAGTAAAAGAGTTGGCTCCTTGGGTACCTCTAAAACATATCTTCAGACTTTGTCCCACTTGGAAAAAAAAATAACCCGTGTAGTGCAAGACTGCTTTACAATGCAAAGCAAAGCATATTAAATGGGACAAGTGGGAGATTCCATTCAAAGGCACACACCTAATCTGAACTAAAATGCTATTTGGGCTAGGGTTCACGGAATACTTCCAGCAGTCAGTGGAAAAAGCAGTTCCTGTGAAGGCCAGTAAGCAGAGGCTAAAGCTTTCCAAGTAAGGCTATAATCCCCTAGGTACCACAGCTAAACATTCAAGTTCAGCTCATACAAGGTTGAAGCAAAACACAAATGAAATAATCCTGCTTACCCACCATTTAACGTTTTCCATCCCAGTCAAAAAGGCAACTTTGTGAAATTTCACACTCCACCTGTGCTCCTGAACTATCAAAACTACCCTGAGGAACAGCAGAACAAACCAAACTCCCGGCTGCTAAACATCCTTTGGAGTCAGAAGCTACTGACATGAAATTCACCCTAAAGTAGAAGGGACACAATCTGCAGAGAGTGCTACAACTCCATAATTCCCTGGTTCATGTGTAGTCCATAGTTTTGTCACTCTTAGTACAGATGACAAACCCTTCCAATTCCTGCTGAGATGCTAGATTGATGTTTGCTTCCAATTCTCGTGCTATTTAGAGACTAGTAACCTGAAGAGTACAAGAAAATAGGTCTCCTACGTTCCCTGACAGACTCAAGGCATCAGAGTAGCCAAAACACATAGCAATGACTTCATGTAGCATTCAAGGCCACAAGCTTCCCCTCCTGCAGTCAACATCACATGTCTATCCTCTCTAATTCCTTTTCCTTTCCTAGCAATGAGGCACCACTACACATAAATCAGGTGGGGGAGGAAAGGGAAGGAATCCTGGTACTCAAAATAATCCCTTTAAGAGAAGCAACAGAGAGCAGTGTCTAAAAGATTTCTTAAAACTACTGCTCAAGTGCATTCTCTGCCTCCCAGTAAGCTCTGCATTTTCCATCCATCAGTTCATACCAATTACAAGTCAGGAAATTGCTGCCTCCTTAAAACATACAACATTTCAGAATTAAATGTACTGAACATCAGTGTTGCAGCAGGGTTGGGAAGTCTGAAAGCTTCAAAAAATACAAGAACAGACATTTTAGCCATTATACTTATTAGAAAAAGAAGCTTGACACATTGGCAGATATTAATTTCCCTCCTCTAATTCATATTGAATTTAACAGCATTCATTTAGCTTTGAATTAAAAGCTAATTTCTCAGAAGTTTCACAGATGCTTCCTCTAAAGCACAACATCAAGTTTTCCACCCACAGTTTACATCTTAATGTTGAAAAGTCTATGCTGTACATGATATTTCATCACAGAAAGGCACTAGTGGAAAGCCTGGAGTAGACTTTCAGCATCAGTTTTGACCAGTATCCCTACTTCGTAGAACATACACAGCAGCAGCATCACTGACAGATTGTCACTCAGATCCACAATTTGGTTTTGACTCCTAAATAACAACAGTTGAATGGATTTATGGGAACAAGCTATAGAATTCCATGGGTTTTGTGAGGGAGTAGGTACAGTTACTTTCAACATCATTAGGAACATAAGCAAGAAGCCACAAAGCCAGAAAGGTTCTTCCAGCACACCTCTGGGAAATATGGGAGGTGAGAGTCCATCAAGAAAACGTCAATCCTCACATGGACAATTAATCTCTTAAATTACTTGGCCAAGGTTAGAAAAACTTTCCTCTCCCATGTTACTTTCTCCTCAGCTGCAATGATGTAGGCTGAACTGTCCTCACCGCTGTTCTTTCTGGGCTGAGTTTAAGGACATCAGGACTATTTGGATAAACTTATATTACAGTTTCCTGTAACATGACTATTCTGCAAGTGAAGTAGTTATTATTCACCACTTTCATCTCACAGAAGAGCCTCAATTGGAGGCTCCAATTTTACTAGGTTCAGACAACAGGTGTTAAAAAAAAAACCCTACTCCAATAAATTTACAATCCACAAAACAAATGACAGCTCAAGGGGCAATGGGATAGGACAATCCATTAGACTACTCTCTGGGTGAAAATTAGGGACAATAATTTCAGCGTACCAGAAGCAGCTTAATGTCCACTGCACTTAATTTGACACTTCTGAAAAACATTAAGCTTTTGTAGTATTTTAATAGCAAATTTTTTAATATTAAGAGTTTCATAAGTATTTCACATTAGAGCATAACCTAGCTACTTCCATAATTTTCCAAATGCTGCAGTAATCACAATTTTTGAAGTCCTCAACATGCATAACAGTTACTGAAATAGCAGGCACTTTTCCATACGTAGCAACCTTTGTAATTCATCACTGTAACTGCACTAAAAGTACAAATCCATACAGTGCCTATCCCATACAGTCATTCTCTTCAGATTTGCTGCATTTGTAAATTCCTTCAAACACCACAAGAGTTCAGGTATAGGCATGTTTTGGAGACATTTCTCCTTTAGCCAATTCACAATACAAAATAAACAGTGCCCCATTGACTGTTTGTTTTTCATAGCCTTTCATAAACCTCAAGTTTCCAATGAAACCACTGGGATGCCTACATTTCCAACACGACTTTATAATAAAAATAATTTACAGTAACATCAAAAGATACATTAAAGGGGCAAAAAAAGCTGATTGCTGGTGCACTAATTCTGTAAGTAGTGCTGACAGTACTGCCACTATATATGAGATTTTACAGAAATAAAGAAAAACATGTAGTGCTGATTCCAGGCTGAATCTGTATCTTTAAAAAAGTCAGGTTACGCAGCACAATGGCACAGACAACCACTGTGAATTAAATTCTACTCTTTTGAAAAAGATCCCTCAAGACAAGAAAGCTGGCAGAAATCAATGCAAAGCTCCTTGGCTTGCAATACCGCTACTTCTTTTATTTGAGATGGTAGAGGTCTCGAATCAGCGTGCTTCACATACGTGAACTATAAGCTGTATATTAATATCAACTATGGACGATTCCACCCTAGTTCACTATGTCTCTTTCCTTGCTCCAAGAATCTCTAAGCCAACATCTGTCTTTCTTTGCTCCTCTGAATAAATGCCATGGGTTGATTAGAAAACAAGTGAGTCAATTAACAGTGAAACAGTGCAATGCTCTACAAGTAATTGCATTATATTGTTAGGTACCTGCCATTTTTATAAAGTAAGTTCTAAATACTCTAAAAAGAAATTTAGAAATCTGATGGTCTACATCTGGGCTTTTATATCAAGGATTTTATGACTAGAGACAGTCAGATTATGTTGGGACTTTTTTGTACCAGGCTCTATTTAAGTACATATTGTGAATCTAAAGTGCTTTGTTCCAGCTGTCAAACAAAGAAAAGGATCCTTTATTATTGCCTGACTTGAATATATGGAGAATACCATCCTAAAGCACACCATTTGAAAGATTTTTTTTTTTATAGAAGTCACAAACTTGAATAGATAATATACACAGTTTCCCACAAAGGTTTATCTTCACACTTTTAAAAGTCATGTTGCGAAAAATGCACAACAAAGCAGGACAAATTCTAGGCTAAGAAACACCAATAAGTGGGTGCAGAGCTGCTTTAAGTTGAAGTTTGAAACAAAATAGCACAGATTTTTGAAGTGTGGTGTATATTAAATATGGTAAATGTATATTATTTTGCAATGTTTCCCAAGGACTATAGTATATGAAAAAAAAAATCGGCTTGCACTTCTGCTTAAGCCAACAGCTACAGATCAATACCATCAAAACCAAAATGGAATCAGACAACATTATCTTCCTTCCGTGGCAAGGCACACTGATGAAAAGGTGTAAAATATTATTTCTTATAGAATGAATATTACACACAGAGAACTACAAAGAGATTATACATGCATACATGCAACTCCAAAGCAGTTGTTCTGAAAACTGCAGTGGGGAACTCTACAAGGAAACTCCAAGTTTCTAGAAACAATAGGGGAAAGAATAGATAAAGGAAGTCTTTGTGGTAACAGAGCTGAAAACAGTATATCAATTATGGATGAGTACCTGGATGCCAGAATTTTACTTCTGGTTAAAGCAAATCTTTTTTCTGCCTCTCTTGCTCCCTGAATTCTCCTTCATGAGTTTCCACAATACTGCTCAATGTTGATTTGTATCCCAGGTCTCCACTCTCGCATTTAGTAGCCTACATATTCTCAAATATATACATTTAATTTTACTGTTTCTTTCTTATCCCCAGTGCTCTTCTAGACTTAAAAACTTTACCATGAAATTAAAATAATACCCTTCCCCAAGCATCCTGCATCAGTAGATAACAAAACCAAAAACTATTTAAAAACTATTAAACTTTGTTTAGCCCAGCAACTTTTCCAATTTCTACCATCCATGACTGTTCTAGTTCCAGAAGTTAACCCATTCTACTTTATCCAGAAAAGGCTATATTCTAAGAAAGCAAGTAGTAAGGGAGAACAGTTCACAAAGTGTCCCTGTCGAGCTTGGACTACTTTGCCTGTCGTAGTCAAAAAAAGATTCACAAAATTTAAAACTTCATCGAATCATACAATGGTTTAAGTTGGAAGGAACCTTTAAGGTCAACTAGTGCAACCCCACTGCAATGAGCAGGGACACCTTTGACTACGTCATGCTGATCAGAGCCCCATTCAAGCTGACCTTGAATGTTTCCAGAGAAGGAACATCCCTTACCTCTCTGCACAACCCGTTCCAGTGTTTCAACCACCCTCACTATAAAAAATTTCTTCCTTGTATCTAGTCAGAGCAAATAATTTCTACCAACTCCAGGAATCTGATTCAATGGCAAAGGAAATCATTTAAGCACAGAATAGCTTCTGACTGCTAATATCTGGTGACTTATTTCCTGCTCTTCCTTTTAAAATTGGCCTCACTAAATAACTCCCTCTCCTCAACAATTCATAGGCATCCTTACACCTTAGTTTCTCCCCTTTCATCCTCTTCCCTTCCCACATTATTCACCTCAGCTAGCATCTGCTTCTCTGGCCACTTTTCTTTTCCAAAACCAGACAAAATAAAGCTTTTTAACTATTTGACTTACACCGGCAGTTCATTTGGCTTACATACACAAATACTGAGCCCTTGACTGTTTCCCAGCTACCATCTTCAACACTGCTTTTCCAAGTCTGTCTTTGGCACCAAAGCGTATACACGAAACAATTTAAATACTTTTGGGCAGTGACAACTGTAGCTGGATCCCGCAACTTCCCAGGGAAAGCAAAAAAATAAAATATCAAACATAAAATCTTCAAACCCTTTTTTATCCCCCCCCGCCCCGAAACTGTTTCAAGCACACTTTGTCCTATTGATCCTGAATTTCAAGACATCCTGTATTTTCTGACGTTTCCAAAATGACATCAACCTGCGTTAAAAAAAAAAAAAAAAAATCAGAAAGTTTGTGGGGCTCAGAGTACTGCATGAAGTAAACTTGTCTGCAGAAAGAGGCTCTCAAGATGAACTGGATCAAAGCCACATCTCACTGAAATAACCTCGGAGGAGGCACTTCCTCTGCTATCAAGTCACACGTCATGTTGGTAGCTTTGCAGCAATGTAACATTTTGCCCTGCAAGTCACCACCTCTCTACAGAGCACTGTCCTGAAACAAAAGACTTTTCCTGCTCCCTACTCATGTTTTACAGCCCTTGCCCTACAGACTTACTTCTGTGAATTGTTCCACTGCATGAAAATTAGAGGACCTTCCCTTTACTGGCACAGAAACACAAGGAAGACAAACGGCCTCCAAGCAAAGGTCTCAGGTATCCATCTCGGGTAACGACTGTATAGTGGAAGTGATATACATTCACAGACGTATATAGATGGGTTTGTTTAGACCTACCTAAAAACTTTAACCAAAAGAAAAAAAAAATCACCAAAAAACCCCCACAACCCATCAGGTTTGTATTCTAAGCATTGGTTCAGTTTTGTTGAGGTATTCGCCCGTTCATGGCCTGCAAGCCTCTGTTACAGAAGGTGAGCAGATATAATACACAACACTCATTATAAGTGATCAACTTTGTACAGCAGGGCAACAGGGCAAGAACAGAGCTGACAACTCAGAGGCACCACCTCTGAATCAGGCCTTTACCAACCCATCATGGCACTGGGAGAGTAAATACACTCACCACATTCCAGCTGTTGGCAATTTCGACAAGCTTAGTCTTGGAGCCGCTCAAACTCCAGCACCAGGGAAAAAGAATAAAACTACTAAATACAAGGCAGGCAACCACACCACGTGGGGTATAGTCAGAATATGATGAAAAGCTTAGATTACTTGGCTCAAAATGTTCTGCAAACAAAGCAGTGTAGGAATATCTCAAAATTCTCTGTTTCCCCATCCTCATCCATCCACCAGTATTTTTACAGGTTTTTTTTTTTTTTGGTGAAATTATCAGTAGGCCATGAGTATTACAGGAAGAAAAACTACAATTAAGAGTTATTTGATTTCCCTATAGGAAGCTGACAAAACAAGCTGTCTGTTCTGCATTGAAAAGATTTACATGAACACATGAAAGGGATTCACATAAAAACTTCACCAACATAGGTATATTTTTCCTATTGCTGCTTCCTGCAAGCCTCTCAAAACACTGAATGCTAACCATAACATCACAGGAACCCACAAATCACAGGCACGGCATAAGAAAAAAGAAATAAAAGGAAAAACCCAGGAGCAGTTACAGGCATAACCAAGATGGCCCATCTAGAAAGAGTAACTTTTCCTAATCCACAGTTTCTTTTTTACGCATCTACACATACCCAGACTTTCAGGCAAAAAAAAAGAAAAAGGCAGTAGGAATATGCAGCATGGTTTCATGGAAAGGGTTCTGCCGTGGCTGCACCAGATGGTTTGAAGTCACACTGTGTATTCTCCCATGAACACCAGTACAGCATTACAGGATCTCAAACCAATAACCTGATTTCTTTCAGCTTCTAGGTCCTCCGTCTGTAAAAACACAGATAGTAACGATTGCTCCATAGGGGCCTCATTAGGCTTAATTAACACCTGTGTGAGATCCTCAGAGAAAAGCATTGCTGCAATTACACAATTTGAACTGCTACTTGCACAGGAAACCTTGTATTAACCCTTTCATAATTTGACCTTTTCACAGACTATTCCATATAAAAGACTATCACCTGCTGGAGTCACTTCTTAAATCTAATTTCAAAAGCAGATGAAGCCCATCATCTTTCCTATTTAAACAAACGGAATCCTCAAGTTTTTTTGGAGTTTTTTGTTTGTTTGTTTTAAATCATTATTCCTCACCTCCTTCTTTCCTTTCACATACTTACTTCAGTTTTTTCACACTTACAAAATTCCTTTCATCCTGGCTCTGAGCTCCTGGAAGTGTTTCAAGTGTAAGAATCACTCCTCAAACACACAGGGCAGTGGGTAGAGCTGCACAAGTGGATATCTGTTGCAGAGGTCAGTAGGGAGAAAACCAAAGGTTCTCTAAGGTGGTTCTACAGCCCTTTAACTCTATTTTGGTCCCCACTTCAGCAAACCATTACGAATGAGACAACATCCCATCAACCACCAAAGGACTTGGAGGCCTGGTTGGATTGCATTCACATGGAAACAGCAGCGACCACCCAATGACAGCCATTGCAAACAAGTTCAACCTCCTCCAGCACGCAGATCCACAAAAGAGCCTCCTGCACACCCCACCTGAGTGGAACACAGCAGTGCTAAGGCATCTTCACCAGTCCTCATACTTGAAGGTATGAGCTGGTAAATCTTTACATACAGGCTCACTGCCTTATCCAGCCTGAGCCTGTGAAGTTTCACTGCCTCCAGCAGCCTCTCCCCCCGTTCATCAGAGCCTCCTCAGGCTGGAAATGAAAGCTGCCACACCAGTACCTGTGTTGACTAAGAGCCAGGTGGTAAGGGGAAGGAGGAGCCGTGTGGGACTCTGATGGGAGCACCTCCTAGCAACCGAGCTCAGGGAGAGGTTTGGCTATTGTCATGCTCCCCAGAAGGGGTTCAGAAAAAGCAGGTGCTCCAGAGAGGACGAGGGAATTGCCATTTTAATATGAAAGGGAGAACATCTTTGAAGTGTGATCATGTTGTAGGCCCCAGAATTGCACCTCACCAGAGGCAGATCCTGCTTCCAGCTACTGCAGCTGAGCTTTCCACATCTGCAAGCATGCAAAATAAGTGCATTAAAGCCTGCTATCTTCTGTACCATGCATTGACTACAAATTAAAACGTTGCATGAAAATAGTTTTTATTAGCAGACAGCTTCACAAAAACTGATCTCTATTTTCTTCATGAGTTACAATCAAGTAGTATTGTTGCAGTAGTCAATCTTGCTATGAATTTCACTCTATGTCAGTACACTCACACAACCTGTTTTACCATAGCAAAATAAACATTTCTGTCCAGCTTCCCACACTGACTGTCCAGCAGCATCCCCTGTTGATGAAATTGTTTGAGCAGATTGTCTTTAATGTAGTACTTGCTCGTTATTTCCATGTGTGTAAACAGCAACCTCTACAAACCCCTTTTTTCCTCCCTTCCAAATACCTCCTGCAAATGCAACAGAAAATAGCTTAGCTGCTCTTCCCTCCCACACCCATTCAGATCCTTTTTACTTTACCTCAACTGGACAGCTTGAGAAGAACTGTGGTAAAATATGTAGATCAGACAGATGGCATTTGCTGCTCTTTTATCAGTCCTGCTGCTCAATGGTTTCAAAAAGCCATCATAATTCATTACTTGAATAGTCTCAGATAGATCCTGAGTTCCACTACAAATTTTACGTATCCATTTTGGAAGTAGAATTATTTTATCTATGGGAAGTATCAAAACCTTCCACCAGAGAAGAGATACTGGATTTTAAGATACCTGAAATACCTGACTTTTGTTTTTTGCTTTCTCCTCAACAAGCACAATCCTCTGCCTCTTATTTCAATAGACCTGAAGAGCAGCTGACATCTGCACTTCCCTTCTGGAACAGTGGGGCAGGATGGCTCAATTCTCCTTTTATGGTTCTCTTTACACTATCCACCCTCACCCTAGAGTGTGCTCATAACTCCTCCTCACAACCAGAACTTCTCTCTTCCCAGAATTATATCTGACCATAACGAAAAAAGACATATTTCTCTCTCTCTCTCTCTCCATCTTGGGGTGGCATGCATATTCATATCTATACACACACATATCCTACCATTCTCTTAAAAGACATGTCCTTCCCTGTCACACACAAAAATTGTTCATCTGACTTTTATTCCTCTTCCTTTTATAAGACAAGTAGCAAGGTTAAAATATAGAAAACTATTGTTATTTCTTTACAAAGAAATACAAAAATAATAAAAAAAGAGTTAAACCAAAAGATTTTACTTTGAAATTCAGGTTTATTAAAATCTCAGTTAACCAGTGCTAAATTGCAGTTTAGGCAGCAGTCATTTCTAAGCAAGCTGTTCCTTAGTGATGGAAGATATGCAAATAACTTCCATCACATTATTTACTAGAGGCTCCACATTTCAACACATATCTGCTTCCAAACAATAAGCTCCCACCAAGTTAGTGTTCCATCAAATCTGTCAATTGCAACTCATTTGGTGCTACAGGACAAGCTGACACATTGCATAAAGGTCAAGTGGAAAAATGTCCCTTCCACTACATCAATGTCTAAATTGGTAAAGGTCACTCCATCCAATAATTGCTACTACAGAAACTAACTTTGGTGTAATCTACATGATAGAGGGGAAAAAAAGCAGTTGGAGTACTTCATTTTTTTCCAAGATATGACAAACTAACACTACTGTCATTTCATGATTGGAGTTCAAGGGGCTTTAGAGTCTTTGATTAAACTCCAAGGGCTGCAGTATGGCAAGTGATGATATACCCATCTTACGACCAAGCTCACCTGAAGCAGACTGCAGTAGCTTGCCTAAAGTTAAAATAGCAAAGAGCAAATATGATCATGTAGCCTAAAACAAAACAAAAAATGGAAATCTGTTTTGGGTTTGGTTTTTTGTGGGGTTTTTTTGTTTGTTTGGTTTTTTGTTTGGTTTGGTTTTGTTTTCTTTCTTTTAGCTCCCTATTCCTATATAAAAATCCATTCTCTGTCATGAAAGTTTTTGAAGAAAAAGAGAAAAGTTATCACTATCATGTGTAAAAACAGCATGTTGTAAAAGATAAAATTAACATATACAAACACAGAAGTTAGTATTAGGCCACTTTAGTGCTAGAACTGAAATCTTAAACCTAAGTGAGCAACACCTCAACCCACCCAGACACATGACCTTTGTCATCTGAGGAAGCCTGGGGTTGTGTTGTGCAATGATGGAAGAGAAAGGAAAGGAAGATGTTCAGGTTCACCTCATCTCACTGCATGAATCCAAGTGCAATTCATATACAACCCTGTGTATTCTCAGCTTTCATTACTAGCAAAAAATTAAAAATTGAACACTAGCACATAAGATTCAGATCCTATATCATTAAGACAAGTTTGCAAGAAACTTTGCAGTTACTGGGAAGAGTGGTAGAAATATTTTACACACGGGACTCTAAACCAAAAAACACTATAGCAGACAACTTATGCTCTGATTGCAAGCACTGGGTTTCTGGAGTTGCTGCAAAGCTGCTTAAATTTTAGTAGCCTTCCCAGATGCTAGCTGAATA
Source organism: Myiotriccus ornatus (assembly GCA_036023395.1). Classification (NCBI taxonomy): domain Eukaryota; kingdom Metazoa; phylum Chordata; class Aves; order Passeriformes; family Tyrannidae; genus Myiotriccus; species Myiotriccus ornatus. The sequence continues at coordinate 42,930,416 of JAYRBT010000114.1, read as the reverse complement.
TCACTAAAAACTGCTTGCATACTAAGTAAGCTTTAGATTAAATCAAGAAGTAACAACTTTCTGTTAAAGCAACAAAAGTTACCCAGAGACAGCTGCAACTCTGTCCCTAAGATACAGAATAAACATTAACTACATGAATGTCTCCAGAACGAAGCTAATGGAAATTATATCATCATTAATAAGAGAATCAGGCCATCCTGTCAATAAGTACTCCAAGAGATACAGTACCAGGTAACTGAAGCCACATACCTCTTATTAAAAGCATTACTGCTCCATTAGGAAAAATCTGGCATAGCATAGTAACACAGGTTTTCACTTCCGCAGGGAAGAGGAGGCTGGAAGCTGACCAAGGGACAGAGTAGCATTCTTCAGACCTCTTCACTGCCACTTCAGCTGCCACATGCAAGAATGGGAGTGATGTCTGTTTTACCCTCTGGAAGGTTTCAGTTGTTGAGTAACAGACAGAAAATATAATTTTTAAGTCTTTTAGGTTAACAAAGCACTGTGTTTGATGAATGTCCCTTGAGATGTGGATGCTTTAACTGTAACTGCATTGACACAATACAATATTCTGGAGAATAAACCTCCCCATTCTGGAAAATATTATTTGTTTACTTGGAAATTTCATCAAATAGATGCATTACTGTGTAAATAAAATTTGCCCTTAGCCAGCTGTCTCCTACATGAAGAGGTGAAAGTTTAAGGATACATAATCTAAACGTAAAGAGGCTGGTCTCACTGAAATCAGTGAGATTCTCAGGTGTGCAGTCTATTGGCAGGTTGGAGTGATTACATGACTCTAAGTTGTGAGGAAAAAAATTATTTTGTTTTATAAAGGACTACAAAGAAAAGTTTACAGATGTTACCTTATACCTTTCCCAGCACAGTAAGTACATACAACAAAACATGGGCATATTTACACCACCAGAAGAAACAAAAACAGTCTTGAAGTGGCAAGAATTGCCAGACTAGTCAGGTCCAGGTCCATCGAGCACAGGATCTTGCCTGCAGCAGTGGCAACTGGACTTCCCAACACTTCAAAAGGATGGAGAGAAAGGCCTACTGGGGCAGCCCACCACCCTCTGCAATGCTGCACACACCTCTGGTGCTGGGAAATCCTCTGGGAATTACCAGGCTGCTATACTTTATATTTATTGCCATTATGCTATGATGAACGTTATGAAATAAACACTCAGACAAAATTCCCTCATGCTAACTTTCAAAAAAATTTTCCAGAGATACTTTTTTAGACAGAAGGTATAATCAGGTACAATAGGCAACATATCAAATACATGAAAGAATGTAATAAAAACTGCAATGAAGTATTTGCATAAAGTTTCAAAGAAAGTAGAAGTTTGAATGTTATTCTTTCAGAACACTCCAATACTTCCCTGTGTACACCTGCTTTGTCTCCTACTGCTTTTACTCCTACATTCCAGTTACTAAGCTTCACTGATGATCAAAAGCCTGCATTATTTTTTTCAGATAAATTCTACAGAAGTTCTCCCTGATGCCACAAAATTTGCACTATCATCACTCTAACTTATATTCACCTTCTTCCTCCACTGTTATTAAACAGGAGAATAAGAATAAAATTTAAAAAAAAAATGGTGAGAAATAAATTCTCTTCTAAACAGCAAAATATCTCTTGTGCAATTCAGGCATTCCTGGCTACTCCATCCAGTTTCACAAATCTTCCTTTGGGAACCAAACAAACCATTATCTGTCCTGTACTTAACCTGACTCTCTGAATTACTATTTTTCTAAAGAAAGGATTAAGATATCGTCTATCACTTTGGCTTCCTCTCCTTTCCTAGTTTGGCTTGATTTTCTTCACGTATAAACAAGACTTTGGCTTATTTACTTAAGTCCATTAACAATTAGCCCTAGCTGTGAAACCAGCACAGATATCCTCAAATTTTGGTAAAAAGGATAGAAACAGGATTGCAATCTTGCTGGTGGCTGGTCAGGAGGTTCTCATCAGGGCCGAGTGTGAAGTTCACCCAAGACAGTAAGAATAAGGGGTGATTCCAGCTCAACCGCCAGACCTGCATCATGACAGCAATTGCACAGGACTATAGGAACAATCAGACTACCAGAAGCTTTAACTCCAGACAGCAACTTGGAAAGAAAGAAACAAAGATATGCATGAGCTTCAGGAGCCACATCAACAGAGATGATAGCTCAATATACGTGCTTCATTCCCAACACTAAAGGTAGCCTGAGAATTTCCTAGAGATACCGGGGGCAGCAAGACTCACTGCACTGGACTAACATAAACAGAGAAGGAAAAAGGAAAGACAGAACAGAGGTGCAAATGATTAAGGTGCAAATATTGCCAGCTGCAGTAGAAAGTATGGCAGAAAGCACAAAAGAGCACGCAGTGGGCAGAGGTCTCCTGGAACGTGCCTTGTGATGTGAGGGGAGACTGGGAAATAACAGAAAGCAGCAAGAAAGCTAGAAGAAAAGTAAGAGTAGTTGAGGCCAGGCATTTAATGCATCCATCCCTTGGGAAAAAGGGAAAGCAAAAAATATATGACTGAATGCAATATTTTGCTAAAAATAAAACCCAAACCACAAAAAAACAATTTCACCATTCTTCCAAAATGGGAAGCTCTGGCAAACCAAGGACACAGAGCAAGCCAGAACTACTATTCGGTTCTCTCGCTCCCAACAGACCAGGACAGCAAAGGGTAAGTTTAACATGCTCTTTTCCCATTACACCTTTCTGCCAGAATTCTGCTGCAATCACACACTGAAGCGTGATGCCTGAGGAAAGAAAAATTTTGTTAGGAGCAGAGGACAGCTTTACAGAATCTAACACAAACCACTCACAGCCAGCAGAAAAACAATACATAGAAACACACCACCACCCAAATCCTTTTTACTTAGTTCCGGAAGTCACAAATTCAAACCATCTAATTTTGACGCAAGTAAATACACTGAGTGAGGCTCCCTGCCATCCTAAAGAGCACACTGGCTTGAACTCCAGCTTGTTTCATACGTCCACTTTTGTTCCTCAGGCTCCTGGGGGGCTGCTGCAAATAGAGGAATGCAGGAAAACACCACCTGCTAAGAAAATGTTATTACCTTTCCAGTCTGGTAAAATCTCATTGAGACTAAGGGACAAGAAAGGTGCACCTTGTTATCATGCCCCTAATCTTGATTTCAGATTCCAGGGAGGCAGCAGAATGTCTATATTGCACGAGGTTAGAGCCTGCAGCCCAGAGGGTAGATACAACCACAAAAATGCATCACAGCAGCAGGCTGATAATATCCACTAGCCTCTCCAGAAAAGCACAATTAGCAGGTAAGGAGCAAATTCAAGCCCTGCTCACCAGGTGACAAGCAGAAATAGCAGCAGCACAGGCTAATGAAGCCTGATGGTTGAGTAAAAGTGTAAGAAAGGCACAGGAGAGGAAGAACCTGTAACTCAGGGAAGAGGACAAAAACTTGCTAAGGACCTTCCTAAAACAAAAAGTAGAGGGAAGCAAAGTTACTGCTAGGAGATTTCCTAGTGTTATGAGGGCATGGAAACAGATGTCATCAGAGTGGGAGACATATGAAAGCAAGTTTCTTGTCTTACAGTCACTGAAGTTCCTCATACAGTCCCACGCATGCAAGATGCACAATTCCTGTGCCTGAAAAACTGCAAATCTTCATTTCTAAAACAACATCTGCTGGGGTTGAATTTCAACAGTAGGAGCCCTGGCAACTCCTCAAGACTAAGGTTAAGGCACTACAGAAATAGCAGTTTAATGGTCCTTTTGTCAGAAGTTCCAAGCATAGTATTTGTGAACGAACAAGTGCAAAACACCAGAGTATAGAATCCACCCGCAAACAGCAGTTCTGACAGATGTATATTTTCCATTGGGTTCACCCTGGTAATTAGCACTTCCTCCTTCACTGTGGTCATTCCCACACGCTTCAGTAACAAGCAGCTGCCTATGCTTGGTAGCAGTTGAGCAATAAAGGAAAAGGTCATTTAAATACTGATCAAAAACCAAAGATGGGAAGAGCATCACCTTCACAAAGACTATGCACAGGCAATACAGCACTGAACACATCACAATACTACTAAACATATCACACATTCACTGGATGTTTTCTCAAACAGGTATTCAAGGCCAAATTGGCCTCCTCACCAACAGAAGGAAGCACGTTGGAAGGTATCTCAAGGATCATCTGGTCCAACCTCTCTTGGTGACACACAGTCTACACAAGACCCAACACTCTGCCCAGCTGAACCTTAGAGGTATCCAACACTGGAAATCCACCACTCAGATCCTCAGCAGATCATTCCAATGACTATTTGGCTCATTGTAAAAAATTTTCCTTCTGTGTCAAATTGGGATCTCTCCAGGAGTAACTAGAGCCCATTACCACTTCTTATGTGATTCCTTGCAAAAAGGGAACCTCCATCTTCTTTGCAGACACCCCTTAAACACAGGAACACAGTGACAAGGTCTCCCCCTAAACTTTCTTTTCCCAAAATTAAATAAACCCAGCTCTCTCAGCCCTTCCTCACACAGAAGGCTTCCCAGTCAGGAAAGGCTGGCTTTCCCAGGCTACAAAGGTCATCTTTGTAGCCCTTCCCTGAACGCTCTCCAGCCTGTCTGCATCTTTTTTGTACAGCAGGGACCAAAAGTGAACACAGGATTCCAGGTATGGCCTGACAAGTGCTGCGTAGAGTGGGGAAAAGTTGTAAAGCAGGACAGTCACGTACTTTGTGAGAGTTGGCAGTGCTGAAACATTCATTCAACTTTTTGACCTTACCCTGAGTTCCTAAGAAGAACATTCTTTGAATGGAAATAAGCATTGCACCAGCTTTTCCCAACGTTCAAAAGAAATCTGCAGCAGTTAAATCTTAGCTGAGCAGAACATTAACATCAAGGAAGATCTAGCCTCTCTGTACCCCTCTACTGCAAGTTGGTTTGGGTTGTTGCTTTAAACTCCTTTGCATAGAAGGGACGACTGGCAATTTTTGTGACTTTTACCTGACCCCAGTATCATCTGTCTACTTGCCTGGAAGCCAAGATGATAGGTTTGTGTGCTATACATCATTTCAAAAAAGACCTCCAACTGTCAAGAGTCAATTGGCCTGCAGATGAGAACTGAAAAAAAGAAATCTAGAATTTTACATTGTTTTCTTTATTTTTCCAAAGGTTATCCAGTCTACTTTGATAAAGGCAGCCTTTCTAGTTGCCTGTGAGGGCTGCATAAATGCTTTCTTTGCTCTCCCAAGGGTACTTCAAAAAATTCTGCACCACAGGTAACATTTATCAATATTCCTTTTAGGTAGGCATTGGAGAAAATAGGAACTATATGTGCTGTTACATTACATGACAGATGAATCTTGGATATTAAAAATGGACTTTGGTAATTTTAGGCATACATCAAGTGTAACTTTGTAGTGGATAGGGGAAAATAAGACTGTATAAAAATGCATAAGAAAGAAGACACTCCTTAGAATTAATAGGCATCAGCTACACATACCTGAACAACCAACCATCCAAACAACTCTTCAGATCTTTCTACAGACAAAGAAATGTGAACCCTACAGGACTTACATGAAAGAAATTTTAAAAACCCTCATCTCTCTTAGCTAAGAACACGCCAGCTTCTAGGATCCCTGCTTCAGCAGTGGAGAAGGCACACAGGCCACTGACCTGCCCACAACTGCTACAGAAAGAACAAACTTGGGTAAGCATAGAGAAGGCCAGGCAGCACACTGAACTCCAGAGAGGGAACTGGGAGCACAGGAGTTCACTTTTCTAACAGAAACAGAGGAAAGGTTGCCTCTTAGGGAAGGGAGAGCTAGGAAAGCGTTTACAAGCAAGGAGGGTACGCTTCCCTAAAGAACTAATTTTCCATCCCTCCTAATTTCTGAAATCAAATCGATTTTGTAAGCAAACATTCAGTTCATTATTAGCTGCTCTTAAGAGCATTCACTCTAAACAATAATTAGAGGTGTTCACAGGAAGTTTCTATTAAGGAATTATAGGTGATAAAATTGAAGCAGGGAAAAAAGGGCTTCTAGAAAAATTAAAAACCAGACACAGCATGCAAGGCAGACTTGGCCCCTAATTCCAGAGACAGGAGAAATGACACTGTTGCTTGCACACAAGGGAGACCAGGAAATGTGGCTAACACCACTAATAGCACAGCTCCTAATAAGAGCATACATGGAGGTACAAGAAACCTCTCACCACAGGCCTTTTAAAGTTCAAGTTTGCTTCCTTAAAGCTACAACCCAGGGGATGCTTGTCCAGCAGAACCAGGCCTGCTGCATTATCCATCCAAATGACTCCAGCCCTCCCATGAACTTCATCCCCTACAGTCATCACATAACTGAGCTCTAGCTTGAAGAGGGACTGAATTCATCTGAATATTTTAATCTGAGCAAAAGCAGCATTTTTCAGGGCACTCAACAAGCCAAGAAAGCTTTGTTTCACATTCTTTGACATAACAAGTAATTTTTTTCCTGCATTCAGCAAACAAGTGTGTCACAAGTAAAGAAAGGCAGTTAAATACAGCTCAGCTGCTTTGCTGCCCACACTGTTCCCAAGTAACTCCCATCTGTTTGCACTGGGGAGGCATTACCCATTCACAGGCAGTCTTGCCTTCTCCTTGCTTGATTGAAAAGGAAGGGGCTTTTTTCCCTCCTTTTCCCCCTCCCCCTCAGAGAAGTAACAGCAATGGAACAGTTTTACTGAGCATGTAAGGCTGCCCCTATATATTCAGCCTGAATGGGTCAGTCAATATAACAGCTATAGATAGGAAGAGCCTAAGTATTTTGAAAGCAGGAGGAGGGCATGGAGAAATAACTCTTGAATACAGTAACAGGCAGGTTCACTCAATAAGCAAAATGGCACCAGTGCCTGGCATAGGGAGTGAAGATTATTTGTTTCTCTGAGAGATTCCTCACCTTATTATTTGGAACTGCACAACTGAACAAAAATGTTCAAAAGAAGAAACGTAAGAGCCATTTAAATGAAATAAGAGAATCCTACTAAATCCCGTGTATTCTTTGTTATAAGCCCTGGGAGTTACAGGTGGGAAAAAAAGCACCTGAGATGGGAAACATAAAACTGCACAAAATTCAGACTTATCTACAGGCAGACAAGAACAGAATTGTGATGGCAGAATAATTATATCAGAAAGCTGTTCTAGTAGCAATGCTTCTGCAGGCACAGTGCTCCAAAAGAGAATTAAGTTTTAATTCTAGAGTTATTCTACCTTAGATTTTTATTTTCCTTTCCCCAAATATTTCTTCTTTTTCTCCTCCTCAGCATCCTCAGTGTTTCTTTCTCTGGAAGATCTTGTCATTTTATACAATATTATGAAAAATTATTTTTTTTTAATACACTTATACATCTTGAGTCTTCTTACCCTAAGTTCTGTGAGGCAGGTGACATAGTATGACCAGAACCACTTTGTTCAGAACTCCTCACTAATTTAATATTTATTAGATAGCACCAGAATATCCAGCTGTTGAAGCCTGCCTGGGAATGAGACCATTTTAGCTCTCACTCAAAAGTGTTTTCTCCACCAAGTAAAGCTCATAATTAAAATATTTCAAACCAACACCAGCACTTCAATATGAATTTGGATTTGATTCCATTACTTCCATGCACCAAGAATTTGACCAGACACCATCCAACAATGAGGAAGAAGTATTATCAGTTCTTTACGGAGGACTTACACTGGAAGACCTTCATGTCTGCTTTCAAATGATAGTCACATTCATTCAGCACTGTTTTAACCCCCAATTACACAGAATTTGCATTACTGTGTCATCCAGAAGTTTCTACCCATGTTTAGTCATTTCTTAAGCAGATAACCATTGAAAAGAGAAGGTGTCCCCTTTCCCTTAAAATTTTTATATCCTACATATAAGACAAGGGCAGCAAAATCAATTTCTACTTGTTGGCTGAATTAATAGCCATACTGTCTCCAGCAGTCATATTGCAAATGAAACACATTTTTCTTATCTGGAGCTAATATTTCTAAAGAGCAAGAGAAAGATAAGTCTGTCCTGAATATAAAATTTGTTTTCAAGTGCAAAGTAAGCAGATGGGCTGGCTGAGTATCAGGAGAGCCATGTCACTCACTCAGTGGGCACTGTCCAGATAGCACATCAACACTTCTCCCAAGTTACAGCCATCAGAGCCCTATGCTTCAAACAGCAATTCAGCAAGTAAGATCTTAAATTACCCATAATTGCTTATTTTGTTCATATTTTTTCATTGCTTGTTTGTTTGTAAAAGACTAGCCAGGCTGTCTGGGAACAGCTTGGCTGCATCATGGACTGAGAAATAGGGCCCAACTATCATAGGAGGGGTGGCCAGCAGTGTCAGTTTTAGACAGCAGATGGCCAGGAGCAGAGAAAGCTTCCAAGCACACACTTAGCCAAAACTTCAGCAATTTTCTTTTTGTCAAGCAGCTTCCAGAAACACAAGATGTAGCTGAACCTCTTCACACTGGCCAAGATTAAAATACAAGAGCATAGTAGAATCCTACAAAATAGTACCACTTCCTAAAAATACTTAGGCTGCACAGTTTAAGCGAGCTACTGCATGACTACAGCAGTTTCCTCTCCAATATTGGCTGAGGAATTAGAGATGTAGAAAACGTAACTCCATTTTCAATGTGGGGGCACAAGCAGACCAATGGCAAGATCCTGTTCTCCCTCAAAGACACACCTTGATGTGATGGAGACTGAACAACTGGGCTAAAATGAGAATTCACATCAAAGGCATTTCAAGAAGCTGCTGAAGATGCATGTGCTTCATATGTAATGAGTAAACACAACAAGTCAAAGTACTCAGAAATGCATACCAGACCTCCCACTCATAAGCACTAGTCATTAATGCATTATTTTAGTATTAAAAAAGTTTTTCCAGTTGTCTACTGACAGCAAGATAAGGAAATTCATACCTTTAAATTGTGACTCCTGCTCAGTTTTGTGATTTAAAAAACAAAACCAAAAACCAAACAAAATACAAAACACCAAAACAAAAACAAACCAAGACCCAAACAAAAAATAGACAAACAAAAACCCCACCAAATCACACAACAGCAACTCGATATGCCTAACACAGATTGCACAAAAAGAAACAATGATATCCTTACTGCTGCTCGTAGACAGAAGCCATGATGAAGAATTTGGACAACACCATCTTGGTCAACAGTTTCAGCCAGCACCAAACAATAAATGGATGTGTACAAAAAAAGACTTTTATCTCTTCATTTCATCCATCTTAGAGAAATACAGACAAGGTGTAAGGGTTGCAAGGCTTGTGATACTTCTGTTTTGTTATGAGGTAAATTAAGTCTAATTTTTACTTCACATAAGCACTTGCTATCGTTAACTACCCAAACTCTTTTGTGGAGGTTAATTGAATCTGTCAGAGTAGGACTAGATAAACAAGATTCACGCAACAAAGATTTGGGTTTCGGAATTTGTACAGGTCCTTTCCCACATCCTCTTAATAGCTTTACTGGAAAGTTGTAAAAATTAAAATGAAACCCAGAAAGACTTACCCACATATTTCAGGAAACTTCTACAAGTTTGTGAAGAAACAAACCTCTGCCAGTATGGCATTACACAAAGTCCTATTTCCTCCATCCACCTCAAACCCACTGACAAGTCAATGGCCTGCAACTGCAAGTTACAAGCTTGCAGTAAGCCGCCTGTGTCACAGAAGCTCTCTCCTCCAGCATCCACCGCTTTTTATTAAGTCAGCAGCCTCAGATATAGAGCTTCACTCAATATACAGCTAAGGTTTAAGGATTTAACTTCCAAAGGTATATGCCACACTGAGTAAGTCCAACCCAAAGTAACATGTTCTTTGAGAGTTATTTCCAGATACAGCTTCTCTCAAATTCACTGTCCTTCCTCAGAAAGAAGCCAACTTGCCTTCGTTTCTGTGTCCTGTTATAGCAGCCATCTGTCAAGCAAGCATTTTAGTTCGAAATAATAGAAGCACAGTGAAGCAGGGATTCTATCCAACCCACATCTACAAATAGCTCTTCCAGGAAAAAAAGAAATTAAAAAAACAAACAAAAAAGACAACAAAAAGAACAACACACCACCCACCTGTCTGAATACCAAATTAGTTCAAATGCTGTAAGAGTTATGACTAGAAATAGTACTTTATGCTGGGAAAAATATTGTTCCAGTTGAAACTGGAAAAAGAAATCTGGAAAGACCAGACAGCTATACACCTGATCAGGAGTTTGGAGTTTGTAAGTACCACTGTAAGAAGTGTCCAAGGCCTCCCTCGGAGTGCCACTTAACACAGAATTTTCAACCCTGCCATTGCTTAACATGATACTCTATTAATAGTTTTCTCTCCTTCTGCAGAGCACGCAGCATACAAGTCCACGGCAGCTTACCAATTCACATAGCTCATGCTTTGAGAACTCACCTAAAATAACCAAAGGCTCACATAATGTTAAATGTATCTACAGCCTGAATTTTTATTGCTGAGATAGAATAGGTTTTGCCATGACAGGCGTAAATGTTTCTGTGTTCTACATGTCATGCTGGACTGATAAGGAGTTGCTCTGATCTATCGTATGACCTTCACTGAAGAGCCCTAACTCTGAATACAATCTGATTGCACAGGGAAGTTTACATTCCCTACCAGTTGCAAACAATGAATCTGTACACTCACATTCCTGCATATAAGAATTTTCTTTAAAAAATAATAATTAAAAGAAAAAAAAACAAAACAAAACCAAAACAAACCAGTAGCTCTGAAAAAAACTTTGTTCTGAGTAACAAGATGGCACATGAACCACTAGCAGAGTTCAGCAGCAAGACAGTCCTGACAGTTACCAATCCACTTGCCTCTTGCATCATGCAAGGTTGAGCAGCTCAAGAAGCAAAGAACAGGAGAAAGATTTTCAAATATTGGGGCAATAGATTTGTACTGAGCAAAATACACTTGCTCCCACTGCAAGCACAACTCCCACAAGCACAAAATATATTGGCTTCTTTTTCCCCCCCTGTATTCAGCAGTGTGTTTAACCTTGGAGCTGTCAAGCTCCATCATGAATAATGAGCCATGACAACATTTCAAGTGATCCTTGGAGAACAGACCAATTTTTCCTATACGCTGTGCAAGGCAAAATGCTTATATTCCCATGGTACTGTACCTGCTTTTAAAATATACAGTAATGTGGCCATCAAGAGGAGACCACAAGCAAATACAGAAAAAAAAAATCACTTATTTCCTGATATTTCAGCACCTACAAACAGAAAGAGCAGTAAAACAAGTAACATCCTAATGGTTCCTATTCAAAAATATACCAGGGCTGAGGAGATTTGTCTCACTGAATATGCATTTCACACAACCATTTTACAGACGAGGAATATCTGCACTTGAAACAACCCATGACAGCTACAGTGTGAAGAGAGAACACCCCACAGGTTTCACTGCACTGTGCTCAGTGACCTCCAGTAGATGAGCACCAACATGGGACAGGAGGGTGGCCTCTGCCCAAGTAGCCCCCCAGCACTCTCGGAACAAACATATCCCCTGCTCCATCCCATGGCACTGCAAGAAAGTACAGGAAAAAAATGTAATTACTTGAATGACTGACTGAAGCTCCCCAACACCAACACCCTAACCATGCCAAGGCAGGACTTCAGAAGGCACAGCACAGGTAACCAAGCAATGGCAAGAGCCGTTTCTGCTGCGCACCTCTCAAGCCCAACATTAGGAGGAAGACAAGAGCAAATAGATTCACTTAAAGAAAGTAAAAACTAGGAAGAAACAAGCTGAAGATTTGAACAGATATTCCCTTGTCTTTTAAACACAAAATGGAAGGTTGTAGTAGCAAAAAGCCCTTAAAAAATTATCACTTGTTCAGGAATCATCACTCTAACAGACTGAAGCAGCCTGAATTTGTCCTGTATTTCTGAAAAGGGGGGAAACAAATATATCCTTATTCCTGACCTGTTTACAACAGGGTTTTTGTCCATGGCTTTGTGGTGGGAAAAACTTGCCTTTATTTTTGTCATTTTCTAGTCTTGTTGCCACAGTGCATCACTTTCAGCTCTCTGTAGGGGCACCACTTTATCTACAATTGAGTTTCAAAGGTTACCATAAACTACAGGAGCTCTCAAAAGACTCTGGAGAGCAGGAAAGCAACAGTCTTGAACCTGTGATGCTTGTTCTTCCATAAGGTGCGAAGTTTGCAGTGTTAGACAGCAGAAACCAGTCCTGAGCACTTTGAGGAGTACTAAGACATCTTCCTCCCACCAAACCATTGTAAAAAAAACTGAAGCCCTTCCTGCAAGACTAGATGATTCAGAAAGCTGAAATCAGAAAATCTCTTCAACTATGGTCAAAGCTAGAGAGGAGCCTCTAACAACAAAGCAGTAATTACACACGATAATGTATTTATTGACAATTTAACTTTCCACTTGCGAGTCCAGTCATTCATACCCCTCATACCTCCACCTGTTGGCCTTTTCCCCTACTCACCTCTTCCATGTACAGGGCATTTATCAGCTATTCACATCACACTAGGTCTACCTTTGTCCTAGAGAACTTCCAAATGACCATGTTGTCACCACACACAACACAAGAGCAGAACCATTTTGATGGTTAACACAGGACTCTCAAGGTCATTCCCCAAATTACAGGGACAGTAATCTTCTGCACATAGTTAAAATGTCCTTAGCCCTCCATATACACCATGATGGTTTCTCCCATTCCCTGATGATACACAGCCATTTATGCTCCACATCACAGCTCTGCATGTTTAGCAAATCCATTCCCTGATAGCAATATTTGGCAATAAGAGCATTTTAAAGAAGGCTAATTACAAATTTCACTCAAAAAGAAATTGGTACTGGGCCAATCTGTAAGCTCTTTAAGAAGCTTTCAAACTTCACACCAGGGAAGACTGTTCTCCACCAGGAGCAATGACATAGCTCTAAAAGCAAAGGTGGAAATCTTGCCACTGCAAGATGAGGAGGGAAGGTTCACAGCTCTGATTCTCCTTGCAGCACCTTGCCCTCTCCATGTGACTCTTTCCTTGAAAATATGCTGGCCACATTTCACAAATGAAAAATTAAGAAAGCCAGTTCAGATACCATGAAAATAATGAAAAGCAGTCACAACCCCCCCTGGTTCACAGTTGTATCAAAAGAGGAACAAAGACCAGTATGACAGAAAGCAGGTCAAGGACTCAAAAGCTAGGAATTCATAAAATTAAGTATGCATGGTCACAAGCATGCTTGAAGCATGGCATTTTCTGAGAACAATGGTGTCTCAAGATGGACTCCCAGTTTTCAAAGGGATGGAAGAACCCAAGGCAAAGTTTCTCAAGCACTTCAGCATCTAGTCCCATATCAGGACAAATGTTTTCTGTTTTTATATACCAGACTTGGCATGGAAAACAGCAATCCCACCAGTGGATGCTCCTCACCACCTTTGTACTGCTGCCACTTTTTCTTTCTGTGTTCACAATACCTGATGAAATAACATTTCAGCCAGATAATTTTTCTGAGGGGAATTAACGCAAACATCCTCTGTGCTACCTGCTTGATAATCAAGGCGGAACTGAAAAGGGTAGTTGATAAAGTGATGGTCAAGAGAAAGTTGGTCCTGTTTTATGGGTACAAGACTAATAATAATGGCCAGTCTTCGCGAACGAAGAACCGGGGAAGGTCTTTACACCTTCCAGCCTGCGCATTGGATTTTT
>JAYRBT010000114.1:42872850-42916591 GCA_036023395.1 Myiotriccus ornatus | reverse complement strand
CTAACGGGCTCCATCTGCCCGGGGAGTGGCCCTGACCAGGAATCGAACCCGGGCCTCGGCGGTGACAGCGCCGCATCTTAACCACTAGACCACCAGGGGCTCCCGGGTACAAGACTAGCATCCAGGAAAACTACACAAGGGCTTTCTGTGTAAGATTCAAGACAAGTCATCATTCTTCCCTGTGATCAATGACTATGTGGCATCACAAGGAGATGTCACACCTGACACACTGAAATTCTGCTGTCAGAGTGGCTGACTGCCCAGAGAATCCCAGCTGGAATCTGTGGTAACCACGTGCACCAAGCACACAGCTGTTGGGAAGTCTCCAACTGTGAGCTCAACCCACAGACACTAGAAAAAGAAAAGTTATGAGTGTTACACATGTAAAGCTCACACATGAATAATGTCTGTTTGACAGAGATTAAACCCATGAATACCTAAAACATCCTTAGCTTTTAATGTACCTAAAAGTTTTCCCCATTAGGAAACGCCACACTAAAAGAATGACTTGTGACAGTAGCAGACTCTTCTCCTATACACAAGCAAGCCTGTAAGAGGCCAACAGAACCACTCTTGCAAAAGGGCTACACACCCACTCCCTACACACTATTAAAACACATTTACATCACCTTGGAGACTGCTGTGGGGGCAGAACAGTCATGGTACAACTGCAAAGCATCACACATTCATTTGGAAAGGCAAACTGTAAGTTCTGACCACTGCCCAGTGTCTAAAAGCTGAGAATAAAAAAGTGGCAGGAAAGGAGATATCTTCTTTCAGTCTTATTCTCTGAATTCACGCATATTCATGCATATTTTACTGAAATATTTGCAGGGTTTTCCAACTGATTATAGATCTAGTGGGAAGAATTTAACCTAGAACCTCAAGACTATCAAAACATGAGTACCTGAACACAGACTACCAGAGCAGGAAACAAGAAGAAACCTAGTATGTGTGTTAATCGATGCTCTAACTATTAATGTGCTCACACACAGAGCTTATCAGAAGTGCCAAGGCATTTGAAAGGAAAAGCACTATTCAAAGACAGCTATTTGCCAGCAACTCTATCATCACCATATTCTCCAGTTGGTTTTGACTGAATTCAGAGACATCAAGTTAATCCCATAGGACAGTATCATTCACTTTTATAATAGCTACTGACCTTATTTCTGTGTCTGAGCCCTGTTGTAGCGTCATGACTAAATGTGGCAAGCAACAAATCTCACTCTCTCAGCAGCCAGTGCCTGTCCTTTCTCCTTTTAAAGCTTTCATTCATTTCTGCAATTTTTTTAAAGTCATGCTGCTTCAAAACAGCTGATCCAGATGGTGGATATTTGGATTTCAACCTTCCCACATGGTGATGTGGCTCAAGAAAATAAAAGACTGTGGCTACCTGCTGCTGACCTACTTTAATTTGCTTCCTGCCACACAACAGAATAAAGAACACAGTTCATTGAAATAGCCTTCCACACCTACCCATTGCTATGTAGGAAATATAAAATAAAATTAAGAGAGGAAGGAGAAGGAAAGAAAAAAAAAAAACAGGCAGCATGATCCAGTGGAGAATAGGGGGGAGCAATTCTCACCTCTATCATAGTCATCTTCCTCTATTGCTTTTTCCTGAAGCCTCTGAAGCCGTAAGATCAAGGATTTTATCTGTGCAAAGAAAAAAAGGTTAATTACAAAGAAGCTGCATTTAAAAATATTTAGACTATTAACCTCTACATAATATAATGGCTTACTACATCACTACAATAACCAAATTTTGATAGTTAATGCTGGTATTTGTTACTCAGACTGACCTATTTGGAAGTCAGTTGAATTGAAGCTACTTGAGCCAAGCATGGCTTTAGTCCAAACACATACAGGGAATAACAAATGGTATTTCTTGAAAAGCAAAGGAGATCATGTGATTGCAGGATATTTTTCACCCTTCGACTAAATCAAAGTAGGATTATTAGAGGATTCTGTCAGCATGACATATACTTCTGATCACACTGTACTCAACAATGTGTTCCTGAGCCCATTCCGACAATTTTTTGCCTGAGTTTTGCACAGAACACAAAATTTCCATATGCAAACCACATTTTATTCTGTAACTAGAAAGAGAAATGCAGTATGAATATTTTGGAACAGGTATACTCATGTTATGGGTCCGAAGACAGTATTCATATACACTCAAGAAAGTTTCATTAAAATACAATTTAGGCTTATCTAAATAATGTTGATGTTTGCATTTTCAGCTCACAATGCAAATGCTAGATGAGGAAAAAAGCAGAACGCCAAGAATACCTAAACCACATACAGAATGCTCTCTCACACCCAAAAAGAAAATTCTACCATAATAAAGTTTTATTTCAAGAGCTAATGTTTCTCTTTGTTAACATCAAAGAGTGTAAAGTTCTAAAGTTCTAAATTTACTAAAAATTTGTACATTCCAAGGCCTTTTCAAGATTTTACTCTAAAAAGAAATTGGTTAGAAGGTAGATTTAGTCCTCTTCCCATTGCCATGCCAGCCACAGCTTAGCATGACTACAGTTACAAGACTGAAATGTGTTTCTTTCTTATTAAATTTATACATAACCGGTACCAAACAAGCCAATGTCAGCACTGAAAAAGGTACGCCTGGAAAAAAAAGCAGCATATATTCTTGAAGTCCAAAGCCTGAAAGTGCTTGGGAAAGCATTTTCCAACACAAGAAAATCCATACTTTAGACATTCTACATTTACAGAATATTTCTCTCCTCCCTGAAACTCTTTCATATTTTATCCCTATAATTAAACTGTAAATTGAATAGAGAAAAACAGGTACAGCCAGTCAACAACTTCATAGAAGCACTCAGATATTGAGACTACATAATCAACACACAAATTAGACAAGACCTTTAAATTCAGGATATCCCTTCTAAACATGGTATGTGAAAGGGACTAGTCAGAAAAGAACTGTAAAAAATAAAGCCAGAAAAGTATCCAAAAATGACGGTTTAATAACAGCCTATAGGATGGCCCAGAAGAAAAACAAACAAAAAAACACTGTATAAATTCACATTTCCTCAAGGCTTTATTTTATTTTGGTTTTCATATCCTGAAACTCCTATCTTTTTTCTCTGAGGCTGCTGAGGAACGTGTAAGATACCGAAGGGAGGAGCTCTGAATTCTCATCGTAAACTATTTTCTATATTTTATGCCTGACTTTTGATAGAGCTTTAAAGAAGCCTGCAGTAGGAACGGTTCAAATGACACTTTTTTTCACATATGATGTATAACAACCGTCTATACTGGAAGTACAGCTTTGCTGCTGTTTTCAGTGTTTATTCCATCATGTGCTACAGCGGCAGGTCATTTAAAATCTGCTTGGGTACCACAGCCCAGGCTCGCCCACGGCAAACTGACTGATGCTGCCACAGTAAAGTGCTTTCTATTTGCAGGCTGGTAAGACATTTCGAGCTCAACTAATCAAAGAGCTGCTTCAGCGTGGCATGTCCTGTATCTGTACTAGATGTTGATCACTTTTTGGTTTTAAGTACAGAGAAAGCATAATTTTAACGATATTGGTACTGTCTCCTTTTCTTGACTACAGTTGCCTTTGTTCCTTTCTGAAAACTTTGAGACTTGCTCATTATCATTGCAATAGGAAGGTGCTCAAATTAAACATACATGACTGGCTAACCAAGGGCAAAGACAACTGAGGGCACAAGTCCCCAGTTCTCCTTTCAATGAATTAATGAATACAGAAATTAAAGATAGCAATGTTTCATTTGTGTCTATCAAATAAACATACTGAAAAGAAAGAAAAGTAACTTCCTACTTTGATTGTGTTATATATTCCCAAATTTGTAGCGAATAATTTCCCAAAACATCCCAGATCACAGGCACATTGTCGTTCCAGGCATGAAGCCAAAGAAACTGCTCCATGTCATTGTGTGTGAAGTCTGTAAATAAGAGAACCTAGTTTGAGTTCTACGTGCATCCTCTATATAAAGTATTAGAGAGCACTGCAGGCCCAGGTCAGATGTCATGCAGAAAATGGCAACAGTAAAAGTTTCTCAACCTTCTGTCTTACACAGACAGCAGGGTCGTGCTAAGTCTCCCCAGAGCAGGTTGTTTCATCAGGCCTAAAGACAATACAGTGCATCTCAACAGGTATGTGTCTGAGCTGAGAAGTCACAAGAATCTGAGTTTCTGAAAGGCAGTAGTGAGACAATTAAAAAAAAAACAACCAATCCGACAGCAAAAACCAAACAAAAAGCCCAGCACACCAGAAAAACCTGACCCCCTACTCAGTGCACCTTGAACAAATTCGTGAAATACATTGTATCCATATTAATCTCTAGATTACTGCTTCCTGGTTGCATAACAAATCTAGTCCTTTCAGCAGGTAAACTCAATTATTTTCCTCCAGTGCCCACACCGCCATCCCAAAAACCTTATAACAAAACACAGCTGATCCTTCTTAAAGTTTCCCTACCCCTCTCTCATAAAGAACACAGTGAATGATTGCCTGTATACGTTGCAGGTATAAATGTGGGTATATACATATATGCAGAAATAAAGACTCCTGACTCACCGCCCACTACTCCTCTGGGGTAGAAGGAAAAAAAAACCAAAAAGGTTCAATTCCCAGATGGAGGCAGAGAGGGACTTGACCCCCATTTTTCTTCATGTGGAGAGAGTACCCATCTATTAAATTACCTGCTACTCTCACACAGTTGCCTCACTCCAAGAAATCTCTGGCTAAACTTAAACATTTCCAGTTTAAAAGTTTCAAACTGTTAAATCTGATGCTTCAAGAAAAGTGTTATTATCACCTCCAAATTTTGTACTACATACACTCCAAACTGCAGAAAAAAAAAGCCACCTATGAAAGAAAATGGTGCTTATTGAATTCAGAAACTGATGTGTGACATTAGAAGTGAGTTTCAGCAGAACATAAAACAGGGTACTGCAACAACATCACCTCTTTTTTTAAAAAAAACCAAACAAAATCTGTTCTCTTACTTTTATCATGCAGAGCACTACTGTAAAACTTATTCAACAAATGCTTCAAAAGCCATTAGTATCTGAACTCCAACATAAACTTTGATTTCAGAACTATTAAAAAAAAATGTTTTGAGGGCTAGGGAGAGGAATCAAAAACAAAGTGAGATTACTGACCTTTAGTGTACTGCGGTTGCCAAGCAAGCAATCCTGCAGCACTGGTTCATATTTTTTCATCAAAATATCCCAGTTACGGTCACTAACAGTAAAGCTACTTTCATAGCCTGAGGTGACAGAAGAGCCAGCAGATGCTGCATCCAAGGAATCTGTAGAATATGAAAATGTTGCATCTATATCTGAGAGAGAGACAGTCTCACAGTCCTGTAATTCATCATGTTCACGGCTCTCATGTTCATGCTCCAAATCCTCACTGGACCTGGAGAAGCAACACAAATCTCCAAAATTCTCATGAGTTTCTGACATCTCCTCTGGCTTCTGCAGACTTCCTGTGGTTTTGGGATGCAGAACAATCTCAGCTTCCTCAACAGTTGATTCGACTTCAACAACATTTACTCCAGAGACCGAGTTCAGGGAGAGCTGTATGAAGCTGAAACTTGAACTAAAACTATCTAAACTATTGTGTGCAACAGCAGGATGAGAAATATAATCTCTGTTTTGATATTCACAGTTGTTATTCACTTCTGTCCCATCCAAAGCATACATATTTGGGGGCATGCTCACTTTTGCACTGTGGCTTTTCTGCCGTGTACAGCATACAGCAGAAACATCTCCTTTGCTTGTTGCAGCAGCAGGGTAAGCTGCTGTCACTGTGTCTTCTGACCCTGGACTCTTGCAACATGGTAGATTTTTGCAGCATCCTGGCATATTTCCAATAGTGGCCAATATTGTTACCCCATCAGCAGGAACTACGGCACTAGTAACTGCACTACAGCGCAGGAATTCAAAGTTATTTTGGCATTGTCTGCATGGAGTGCAGTTCTCAAAGTCTCCACAACCCTCCCTTCCAAGTTGGAGCTCTCCTGGTCTGAATGGTTTGCAGGCACCAAGGGACTGAAACTCTATCTGTTGCTGAGCTTCTGGCCTCATGTATCCAGGTCTTTTTGCCAGTTTCTTTTTACGAAGGGAGCCTGCAGGCATTAATTGCTGGTGATCATCTGGGGGAAGAGGAAAAAAAAGTCATTGAAATGCTTCTGTAGTTTTATAGGCTTAACAGTTGTTTCTGAAATTTCAAGCAGCATGCATGACTTTCCATTTCAGCAAAACAAAGACAACAACCATACTGCAGATAGAGAACACTGCATGTATTCATTCACTTTCTCAAGAGTTTGCACCTGGTTTTAAGTGAACTCACTAACACAATCTTGTCCATCAGGACACAAACCTGGGTACAATGAATCACATCATCTTCCTATTCACAATACCACTCTACTTCTTCATTCTCAACTTGCTTAACAGCACATTAAAGGACAGATTTCAATTATCTCTGATTCAGAATGATTGCAGACTTACAAGCACATCTAAGACAGGACTGAAACTACATCCAAAAAAGTGAGAACCATACTCACAAAGAAATATTGTTCATAACCTATTGTTGCTTGTGTCCAGTTTCTTGTATCTATAACCATGCTTTAATAGTATGAGTAGCAAGTGGTTCAGATTCTGCTTCCAGAACAGATGCAATTCTGTAGCACCCTGTGGTTGCAGGTATCAGTCTAATGAAATATTGTAGAAGTTGTAATTTAGATTTATCGTACTACCTATTGTGCAAAATGTAGAGGTAAAGGAGAAGCTTTGCATGCAGAGCCATCATCCTAGAAAACTAATGCTTTGTAGCATTACTGACATATTAGTATCATTAAGGAAGGGCCTTTGCTCAATAACTATTTCCCCACACATACCTTACATACATGATTGCTGTTTGCAGAGAACAGAAAACAAACAAACAAAAAAACCCAGATAAAAATCATAGTGAACATTAAAAGCAGGACATCAGAATTGATGTCCTATCTGTGTTTTCTGTTTATTTCTATATACATTATGGGTGAAAGATTACATGGCAACTACTTTCAATGTCTCATGGATTTACTGCTAGTTAAAAGGTATTCCATTTGTCTGTCCTGCACACAATAATGGGAATACAAGCTTTGCACTATCATCCATTTTGTAACATGAAAACATATTGACTGGACCTATTTGCCAGAATCATTCTTCAAGGGGATCTGGTGACTGGCTGAATTATGCCCTCTACCCACTGAAACAGAATCAAATTGCCAGAATCTCGGGCATTAGAAATATTCTTATCCCCCACAAAGAGCTCTTCCAAAAACACAGGTTTCAGATTTTTTTCTTTACATTTAATATTCATCTCTCATCACGACCCTTTGTCAATTTTTACGCTGACAGATGTGCACACAATCTAAACTCTTCAGCAACTCCTAACACAGGTCTCATACACACCTCACTACAATGACATCCTATACAAGAATTTAAGCATTAGACCTGAAACTTCTCAGGAGAATTTTCCCAACATTCATTACATTCTCTCCAAATAACCTTCAACAAAAGCAATTTATACATTTTCCATATATTAGAATAGTAGCACATCTCACCATGAGACTGCAGTTAAGCCTCTGTATTCTGCTTCCTATCACCATAAATTAGAATATCCCAGCTGTGTCTTACATTCTCTTTGTCTGAGGAAAAAAGCATCACAGAAATCAGAAGTAAAAAAGGTCACAGAGTCCATCAGCCTGTCTACTATAAAAAGACAGTGAAATGTTGTACTGGCAGTAATTTAATAGAAGTCTTAACAAACAGGAACCAAGCGTGGAGCAAGGGAAAAAAAATCTTGAACAGAATGTTCTTTAGAATTTAATTCTTTTAGTTTATATACAAAACAACAGCCTAAATTTGACTTCAGCAGAAGAAATCAGTCACACAGAAAAAAGTAATTCTAGGACTGCATATACTTCCTCGCCATTTAAAAAGGCTAGTCACAGGTCTTGTCTGTAAAAATGTAAAAGGTTCTCTGGTTTAATTAAAATCAGTTTAAAATTGATCTCACTAAATCACTATGAATTTCTAAAGCAGACAGATAATTACAGCTCTTTAAACACCAAATTTAAACTAAGCTAATGTAAATAGGGTTTAAATTGGCCAAAGCGTTAGATATTCACACCAAGTGAACTGGATGCAATTCGAAATATTATTGGAGCCAAAGGGGTACAATTCCAGTATCCTCATCAAGTTCACACAAAACCCACACATCTCTGCAGTCCTCACAATATTTGCAGGTAACCCTCTAGGCAGGTTTGGCATTCAGCTCTTTTATGGACTCCAGGTCTGCCTCTCGGTGAGTCCAGCAGCACAAGTCGCTCACCTGGACACCAGAACAGACCACTCTCTGAGTTATCCTCAAGATTATAGTCCAAGCCACGATCCGTCCAGAGGTTACTACCAGGAGAGAGCTCTAAGTTCTTCACTCCAATGTAGCTGTCCTTGAGCACAAGGCAGAGTGGACAGAGCTAGGACCAACATGAACATTCACACCTTTGCCCAAAGGATGAGGGAGGGAGGAGATGGTGGTCACAGCTTGATCCCCAGCTCCACCTAGAGAGCAGTCACAGTGCTCTCAGACATCACAAAACTCAGCCCAGAAGTTACTATGGCTTTGGGCATAATAATACTGTTTGGGCACTGTTTACACTTCTACCATGTCCCTTTTCTCAAGATTAGAATAATTTCAGTTGTTTATCATCACATATCTGAAATTTGGTTACAGAGACCTTGTTTCTCTGCATAGCCTTCCAACCATAGCTTGCTGTGTCTGCACATCAGATACCGAGACTACACTGAACCAATTCAGCTATCTTGTTAAATAAAGATAGGCCACAAATTTGTCTTGTAATTCTCTCAATTTCAAGAACATCAAATAACATCTGGCAATTAACTATAAGACTACCAGAATGGAAACAACTGAAGGTAATTTTTAAATCCGACATTATAGCACGTCATGCATTATATCAGACACGCATTTAGAAAAAGAGTAAAGTCCCAAATGGAAGAACCTCTCAATTGTAATATTACAAATCAACTTTTAAAAAAATATATTTTACAATCTTGGAAGATGATGCAACATATATTCTAATGGCAAGTATGTGCAACTTACTTCAAGTTATGAAAGCCCAGAATAATCGTAACAGCTCTTTCACCACAGCAATCTTTCCTGATGACCAATATTTCATAAAAACTAACAGTTCACATCCAGAGCAGAGGGAAAAAGAAAATATCTATTGTCATAAAGCAATGTTGTTCACATCTTAGGTCACACCAGTGAGATGAAAGAGGGAGAGGTGAAGCGAGAAAGAGAGGAAGAGCATTTCCCACTGATGAAAAGATCACATTCTCTTGTACTCAGCCTGATGCGAAAGAACAGCAATCATCTAATTTATTTTAGATCATCAGTCCTTGTTTTCCGGCACAAAAGTGGCATTTCAGGTTTTTGGATCAAAAGTTCTAGTAGCATCTGTGGATAGAAAGGTGTAACCACCTTACATTTTTGTTAAGTACACTAGAATTTTACAGATCAGTACAGAAACTCTGAAGCAATCGCCTCCTCACTCCTGCTTTAAGCATGTAACGCAAAATGCTTGGAAACTCATCAAGTCCTTTCTGAAAGTAAGTGAGAAATTATATATGCAGTTTTAAAGATAGCTTGACTATCTGAATACACGTATACTACACACAACTGATTTTTATTAGAATAGCAAATTCACCTTCACAGCATTTGTGGGTGGTAACTGTGGTGAGGAGGAAAAGTCATATTCAAAGCCAACTATCAAAGTACTGCTCCAAGCAATTTCTATAATGCTTTTTATGTTAAGGAAGCCTTAAACACCTGCATTAAACTGTACACAAGAAAGTAAGTGAGATGAAAATATTTATTATTTACAAACACACACAAATGTTTAACCTATCAGGAACAAAAAGGAACTATTCTGAGGGATTAATCAGTCTGACATGACAATAACTATTACTGTTCAGTTCCTAAGTCATAGAAATACATAAAATGTTGCAGGTTCTTAATCAGTTACAGTTTGACTCATTTGCTGAATTTCAAAGATACCACTAAATACTCAAAATAAGATGGCACTGATCCCAACATAGCCTCTCAACGTAGCCTCTGTTAAAAGAGGCTGTTACAGAAGTCCCAAGCAAAAAAAGCCAGGAAAGCCCAAGACCTTTGCAATAAAAACATCAGTGTAATCCTGTTACAGACACTCCTCACACTTCTCGTTCTCCAGCTGTTATTACATCTCACTTCCCAAATTCATCTGTGGTTGATGAGCCTCAACCCAAATCACTCTCCAAACCTCCTTATGCAACTCACCGATATATTTCACCCAACCCACGGATATCAACCTTGGCTAGCTAGAACTGCCAGACTCACATAACTCACTGCCTAACAGCAGTTTTCAGGCTCCCAAGTCATCAATTATCCTACACCAAGCTAAGCAATCCATCCTGTCAAACATCTGATGGACAACAAAACACCTAGGGGGGACAACACAAGTAGGTCTGGAAAAAAAAAGCCAGCGCCAGCACTGGGTGCCTTCAGCACAGAAGGCACATCCCCACAAATATCCAGCCCAATTTTTTCCAAACCTTTAAGTATAATTTTCTTTAACTTCTAGTTAAATAACTGAGAATAATTTATGCACATTTCAAAGAGGCAGATGGACACACAAGTTACAAGCCTACAGAGAATATTCACAATAGAAAAATCAATGCTTATTTCAGGAGTTGAGGACTGTAGTTATGAGTTTTGTTGTTCTTCATGGAGAAAAAACCTTTTGTTCCCTGTTTCAATGCAAAATTCTGTAGAGGCAGCCCATGCAAATGTCTAAAGTGGAGAGTACATCCTGTTCTTTCAGTCAAGATCTGACAACAGCTTTAAATATTACATAGAAATAGGGGGGCAAGGATATTGCATAGAAACTGAAGTTTGCTTAGGTCATAAATTAATTTGCAGACAACACTTAATGGGTTTGCAGTCATATCCCATGAAAGTATTTCACCAAACACGCGTGAAACTACGAAATTAGTACACAGCAGTCCTTTTCAAGAATGGTCTATTTAACACAACACACTTCTCTTTCATCACTCTGTCTACAGAGTGACAGCATGGATTCCCACTACTTCTGCTCAGTCAGATCATGTACAGCAAGACTCTAATATAAAACTCATCGGGGGGGCGAGGGGGAGGGAGGAATTAAAAAAAAAAAAAGTGAAGTGTGAGAGCACATTGACAGCAGTCAATTTCTAATTCAAGCACAGTTTGAGTGCTCCAGCTTGGAGATTTGAATTTTTAATTTCACCAAGAGAGTGGGTTCCAAATTAAGCATCTGATGCACAGTCAGTCTGAAACCAGAATTGCGTTTACTGAAATAGAAAGTAATTTTCTCTTAACAGCTCGGTAGTGATCACATATAATGAAAATAAAACAACGTGGCAGTTCCTATATTGCCAAGGGTGAGGAGTCCGAATTCTTCTAGGTTTACAATTTAATATCAAAGTCCTAGGACAAATGCTCCTCCTTTGCCTGATGAACGAAGTTCACCTTACAGGCTGTCAGATGCAATGCCCATAAGGCCTAGGCAACAATGGAGATGGAACAGAGCCCCAGACACAAAGAAACCTGAGCACTAGCTTACCACAGAAAGCACACCACACCAGGATGAAGCTTAAATACAAGCTACTGTAAAAGCCAGGCATGAACACAAACTGCAGTTACAGCTAGCTATGCACAGGGCACAAGGCCAACCTGTAGTTAGAAGGAAGGCAAAACAAGTGGTGCTGGTCCCTCACCCTGCTCCCCTGAAATGAAAACCTCAGGGCTTCACATGAAGCCCTGCAACTCTTTATGCTCCAAAAAAATCTCTGTACTCAGGTATTCTTTGCTCTTTGCAGCAGCAACTGTGTGGACTGTACTTTTGCCAGCTGACAATAAACTGACACTCCAAGTGGCAAGATGAAGATTCTCAGCTGAACCTACGAGGCACGGACTGCAGCACTGCTCTCCCATCCTCAACAGTGACACAAGCGACTTCAGTTAACACAAGTCCTTGCTAAATGCCAAGAGATTACTCAGCATCATCATCAGCCTGCAGATGCTATAACCTGTGAGGGGTGAACCTTTGTGCTCCAGCAAGCAGACTGCAGCTCCCTTGGAGAACTTCACTGCTAAGCAGGAAAGACACACACAATATCCCTTTTGAGACCTTTGCTGAGAGTATGGCTTGACCTTTACAACCCTTACCCAAGGTTGTAGACAGACAAAAGAGAAGTTGGAAGTTTGTTTTATTGGGCCTGAGAACACAAAAGTGAGGACATCAGCTATATCCTTTTCCTCTAGCATGGAGGAGAAAAGTAGGCTGTTCAGGAAATTCTGAGACTATCTATGAACAAGTTTTGGAAGAAGTACTATAGTAGATATTGCTGCAACTGCAGGAGAATGCTAACCGCAGGCATTACCTGCCTTCTACCAGAAATCACTGGTCTTTCTAAATACAGTGCGACAGAAGTCACTCTCCCTAGAGCAAGTCAGATATCTTAAAAAAAATTAAAAAAAAAAAAATTAACATTCCAAGAAAGAATAGAGTTTCTCTCTAGAAGGCAATGGCATTGAATTACAGAATTTAGCACACATGGCAGCACAGAGAGACAATGGCAATTAATACAGAGGATAATACCTCAAGAAATGGTTACAGAGCACTCAAAGAAGGTACCCACCAGTGCTAGACAGCTAATTGTCCATACCTTCCCAGGTATGAGCCCTGGCATTAGAGGCCAAACTTGGTATTTCCAAAGCACATCACCAGGTACTCCAGGAACACAGATTCGAGCAACTGCTTACTCAGCTCTAGGCAGGAGTTACCCCACGCACCTCACACCATGACTGCAGACTAAAGACTCAACAGGACCAAAGCACGTTCATGCACAGTCAAAAGCCATTCAACTTGCACTAGAAGCAGACAAGGACCAGGGGATACAGTCAAGCAGCAGCCAGTCAGACTCTAGACTGAGTGAGGACATCACCAACACCAACAGATTTACTCTGACTGTCACTTTACTCATTTTTGTCTCCATCCCAACATTGTACACGCTTTTCACCGTTCCCATCAAACCCTCCCTTCTTTTACACCAACTTCCAGTTCAATCCTTGCTCCCCAGTTACTTCTCTCAACCCAAGTGCTCATTTCTCTTCAAGTGAAAAAGAGAGTTGATCCAGAAATCATTCCATTTGCTGCCCTGGATCTTTGAGCAAACTCTGCATAGGTCACACTTCACACTACACAGCCTAGAGCAACAATAAAGCTCCCAAACAATGTTCAAAGCCACAGAGAGATACCCTCTTTTCCAATATCATTCCTCAACACCACTTCACTGGTGCTTTCCAATTTATTCTTTTTGTGATGACCCCAACATGCACAAGCCTCCTTCATGCCCCCTTGACAGCATTCCTCTCACAACAGCAAACAAGCATGCCTCAACTTACCTCCAAAAATCCTCCTTCTATGAGCTTCCAGGCCCTCCATCTCCTCAGACAACGCCATCCCTTCCTAGATGGAAAGCCTTCCTACTCCACACTTCCCATCAGCAGGGCTCAGAAGTTTCTAGGCTTCCCCAGGTGCATTTAACTTCACTTCAGCTGTGTTCACCAATTTCATCGCCTCCCTCCAGGTGCTCAGCCTTTTAGCTACCAGGACTTCAGCCAGTTCTCAGGGCTCCTTTTACCTCTTTCACAGCACACACAAGAGTTTGTATGACAGTCTAAACCAAACCTCACTCTAAAGGCACACTGACTCCATTCATCCCCTTTGAGATCATCTCGATGAAAACACTCTTGAAAGAGCTTCTTTCCCATGACTGTAAATCACTGCTATTCATGTCTAGGAAATCAAGACAATTACCTGCCACAATTTACTCTGACAGTCTCCCTGGGCTAATACATATTACCTAATAATACAGGCTACACTTCACTTATTAACACATGTCTATGTTGCTCAACAAAAATGCACACTTTTGCCATAAGTTTTTTTTAACATATTTCTGTCACACGCTATTTGTAATTCACTAAAGTATTACTACCTACGTACAAAGCCACAGGATCTGCCACCTCTTACTGAACCTTACCTGTCTGCTTTTGTTACTCAGGTACATTAAAGCATAGTATTAACCTTTAAGGAAATTGTACCCTTATATGAGATAGCTTGCAGATGTTTCTTGGGTGCCAAGGACTCTGTGTGATATGGTAATGAAACAGTCTTCAGCAAAATACTTCAAGTTAAAAAAAAATGAGAAGTACACTCAAAAACCAGACTGGCCTTTCAAAAATATTCTCTGTATTAAAAGAATAAGCCAATGAAGCAGTTTTTCAGGTCACCATATTCCAGATCCAGCTTAGCATCTTAAGTGGATAAAAAAGGTGCATATTGTACCATATGGTGTTAAACACGCACACCTGAATAGATCTGCTTCAGTAACAAAAAGCTTGGCAGAGGAAAACGTTGACTGTCATTCAAACTGTTTTCCTGAATAAATATAGATGGTTAACTCGTTACTTTCAATACTTCTTTTTATTTTTTTTAATTTATTAATTGCTTTAGAAAACCTGAATTCTGAATCCAAGATTAGCAGGATCCTGTGCAAGGTAGCTCACATCTGCCTATCCCTTTCAGGTGTATGGGACAGGTACATGGGTACTACTAGTGTAGTAGCAGCAGCAGATTTCTTCCCCTGCTTCTTTCAGGTTTATACATAGTACTCTGGACAATAAAAGTGTCATAGTGCTTTATATGAACAAAAACATATGAAATGTCTTGAACTTAAATTACCTTAAAGTCTGAGTCATAAGCAAGGACTCTGCACCAGAGGGAGAGCCATGAAGGCAGAAATAAGAACATCTTTGAGGTTAGAATGCCCTCTTTGGGTATAAAGATATATTTGCAGCAATGGTAAATTTCAGTAAGTGTAGGACTATTTTATGCTATAGAAAGGAAAGCAAATCAAAGAATGCCAAGTGTGCCACTCTAAGACTTCTAAAGATGTTAGAAGTGACCCTCTAATTACCCTCTATTAGTAACAATTTTCTGAAGATATCACATACCAATAATGAGGATGACAGCAAGCCATACATAGCAGTACACAGAGATAGGCCAAGCAAGAGGTGGGCATAACAAAACAAAAACGTTCCAACTGGATACTAAGAAAAACTTTTTCATCCTGACAGCAGCCAAGAAGTAGAGCAGGTTGCAGTTTCCCTGGAGCTTTTAAGGGCCCAACAGAATAAAGCCCTGAGCAACCTGACACAACCTCAGAGTCAGTCCTGCTTTGAACAAGGAATTGGACCAGAGACCATCTGACACTCCCTCCAGCCCAACTATCCTATTATATCTCTAAGATTTAAATATATATGTCAGGATTTCAGTATTCCACTAGTTAACTATACACAGAACAAAAGTTCAGGAGTTTCATTTGTGAAAGAAAGAGTTTCATTTCTTGCAAGAAAGCAACTTACCTGATTTAACTCCACAAAGGCGTTACAAGTAAGTTAGCAAACAATAGTTCCGTCACATCCTGGAAGCTGAAAACACCTGACTTTCAATGAATAAAGTTCAGTACTAGAAATAAATAAGTTCTCAAACAGCATTTAAGCATCCATCATACACACACACAAGAGAAATCACAAGCTTTGGTGATGGTCAGGGCCTTAAGCAAGGCAGACACAATAAGGCATAAGAACACAGGAAATCCAATTGTTCCACAGCAGAAGGCCTTCAGTAGTTAGCTGGTGATTAAACAACGCTCCTGAGCATCACTTAGATGTCACTTTGATCTACTGCAGTTATTTCACAAAATGCTTATTACTGAGGCTTTTTCATTGACTGTAACAAATATTGGAGAACATTTCTCTCAAGGCATTATTTGGTTTACTACATTAAAAATTATTTTGATACCTTTTCCTAGGCTGCTTGCCAACTGGAGGAGAAGACGGAGCCATCTGTGAGACTATAACTCTGAAGACACTTGCCTTTAAAAAACATAATCCCTTAAATGGTTCCAAGGGCATTATACACACAGAAAAATCTAACATCACGTCTAAACAGCTGCAACAAAACCTGCCTCTCACACAAATTTCTTGGAAAGGCAAGGAGGAAGACCACCTCTGCCCAGGGAGTACTGCCACTACCCTATCCAGCCCATGAAGTCTAATTATGATGTGAGCAGGGAAAAAGTCAAACCTGAATAGTCTGCCACACAGCTGCATCAGGCAGCCATAAGTGTGACAGAGGTGTATATGTTCTATGTAACTGAACTAAGTAGCAAATACAGTTATTTCTGTATCTCCTCTTCTCTTTCTTGGTTTGGTTTTTTGAGGGATTTCTGGGGCTGGTCTTATTCTTCTTCCACTACTAAGCAATGTTGGTGCTCAAAATACATATGCAGGCTGCTACCCAGAATTCCTAATTGTCCTCTGCACTGTCTTTAGCTGGTCTGTTTGATTTTGATTATTATTACTGCTAATATTATTCCCTACTTGCTCCCTGCATTGTAATCCTCCTTTTAAAAAGTCCTCTCATATTTTATATCATGATTTTCAAGTCATTAGAGATCACTTTTAGACAGGTAACATGTAGAACAATTACTCCTAAGAGACCCAGAAGAAAGACAGCAACCCCATGTACTTCTCATGGCTCGCGCTGAACACTCATACTGGCCTCTCAGCATTAAAACCACAGTCACTTTAAACTTGCTAAGGCCACACACAATGCCTAGGCTTCCAACTTTATGGCCAGGCAAAGCACACAGAGTTTCACTAAGGGTAGCACCCAAAGCAGTCATGTAAGAAGTATGCGTGCATCCAGATTCAGGAGAAAGGTCTGTACTCTCATCAAGAAAATCAGTGCCACACCAAATTCACTAGAAGCAAAACAAAGGGTTGCTACACACCATAGCTAGTCATAACAAAGCTAAATTATTTTAAAATTATATTAAATTAATTCAGAAAGTGAATGGCATGAATATACAGACTCTTCAACCCAAAGATGGAAAACCTTACTAACTGCACTCTAAAGGTTAAACAGAAGGCCCTAAAGAACAACAGGGCAAGTCAGTAGGTTTCACAAAGGGCAATCAGAATTGTTATGGATTGTTCTTCCCAAAACAGCAACACTAGCTCCCAGTGCTACCTCATACAGAAAAGTTGATAACAAATGTACTTCTGAAAAACTATACATCCTAACTATATTCAAGGTGGGCAGAAAACACCTCCTTGGCTAACATGAAATGGTTCCTAACTTGACCCTAGAACAGATGATCCCATGGAAAATTCTGTCGTTGGCAAAAGCTGGCACCATAGCAGGAAAATTCTCAATCTGCTAAAAAAACAAATACCTTATCACTGTTGCTTGCTGCATACAAAGAAAAGTGGAAGCTGATCTTTTCTGATTTTACAGCAATCGAAGACCCCCTGGCAAAACTGGATTTTCCCATCTTTATTCTTCTCACAGGAAGCAGACATCCAGCTCTGGTGCACTGCTCAAAAGGAATTATTAAGTGAAGCAGCTCTTCTAACAGCCAGGTCTGTACGAGATCCCAGCAGACCACAAGCATGGGAACACTACAACAGCTGTCTCGCCATGACCGTGTTCAGGTTTTCCAGAGAAAAGGGAAACACAATACCTGTTGATTATTAACTAGTTTGGGAGCAAAACTGCACAGAAAATCAGCTGCTCTGATGCTACACTTGAGACAATAGTGACCGGGCCCTTCTCACACAATTTCATTGAGGGTCTGCTCAAGATTTTCACAGCTCTAAGCAAATAAAAATGTACTGCTCCCCTAAACAGTGGCTCTGGCAGAAAGGGAGCAAGTTTTCAGCATGGTGCCCTGGCAAAACAGTGCTGCCCCACTGCAGTGGCAGCATAGCCTGGGACCATCCAGGGTGTCTGAGAGCATCCCATGCTCCTGAGACTCCACACCACTGCTGAAGCAGAGATATCCGCATCCTATTTGCATCACTCCCACTGGGGACATCACAACAAAAAAGATGTTAACATTAAGGAAGTCTTATATAGCAATATAAATAATCACCAAACTCAGCAGGTGTTCATCACATTCTCCCAAGATTGGCGTGCCTATGGCTCTGCAAGAGCAGAGCTAGGAATGCAACGCAGCCACAGCTCAGCCTGAGCTATTAGTGCAAATACTGACAGGTTAATGCACTACTCATGAAACAGGAACAGCCAGGCCAAAGCAAATGGCTGTGCTGCCCGTTTCTCTCCATCATATGGGTCTCCATAGGCCATCAGCAACAGGAAGCACCTGGAACTTAGACCAGCACAATGAAATTCAATCTCATCCCTGCCTTTGTCCAAAATCCTAACAGGGAATGGAAATCTCTTGTTCCCAAAGCCATGCTCTCCCACAAGAGGAGAAAACTAATGTGATATGATCAGCTTAGCCCTTGCAACAAAGAATCTGGAGCTGAGACTGCCTGGATTTACCGCACTGAACTGGCTTGGTGATGTTCCTTCCTTGGAACCTCATGGTGTTTCCCTAAAGTAAGGCATTTATGTGTATGGGAAAGGGGAACAACCAGACCACAAGCATCATGAACATCAAGGAAAACCCTGTGGCTATAAGCATTTGGCCTTGCAAGTAGTGTCCCCTAGGCACCATTCCAGGTGCGTGCATATCTACAGTAGTGATAACCCATAAGACTAAGCTGGTATGTCAGTGGAAAGAATGCTTACCAATATATCATTAAAGACTAGGAGCAAAATACTTAAAGTATCCCACTAAAACAGCATGAAAGCAGTTTACTAGCATGAAAACACTCTTCTTCCCCTTCCCAAGCTCTCTGGAGACTTTATGGCTTTCCAAAAAAAAAACAAAAAGGCCCTAAGAATGGTCTCCTTCAGTGCTCAAAAACATATTTATCAGACCTAAAAGCCTGACTGGTGATTTAAACTCAAAGTGCTGTCAGATAGATGAGCTGAGCTAGGGACTAAGCTGCTCACCCCATTAATCAGCAAAGTCGTGAAGCCATTGACAAACTTCATTATCTACAGACACATTGAAAACATCACTGTCATTTGATTCTAATTTTCCATTATTATTCGCAATTAAGCAGGGTCTTGAAAAGCTACACCAATGCCACAGCTACTAACCCTTCCGTTCCTGTTTAGTTTTGGAATGCTCTCTATCAACCTCTCGACTTTGCTCTACAGGTTGCCTCAAAGTTTCCCTACTAAGAGATTTTCCTCTGTAATGGTTTCCTGCCCCACTGACCTCTCAGCCCAGCAAAGCAAACCTTTCAACAAGAGCACACTAAACCCCTCCAAACAACCAGCTCTTCAGCCACTGCAGAGAACAACAGAAGTTCCCACATTCATTCTGCTCCCTTTTTCAAGGAGTCACTTTTCCCACAGAGCTCTTTTCCAATGAGATTTTATTATTTGAGAATACATACAGTGTGTTTAGCAAATTTCTGTTCACTTGTAGTTCTGGCTTGGTTACTGTTTCATTCAATCCATAAATACAGGTAATGCATACAACTTTTAAACTAAAGCACTAAGCACTACTAAGAAAATGCATTTTTCACTTTCCATCCCTAATTCTGAGTACACCGCTGTTTATGTAGTAAATATTTACTTTTCAAGGTAAAATCTAATTTAGGTGAGGCTTTTTTTACACTTGTCACTGTTACAAATAAACAGACTGACAGAAGGCAAAAAGAGCAGAGTAACTAGACAATTTACACTGACATCAGGGTCACACAACTAATACACATATTTGTAAGGCAGCAAGAGGGGAACAGAGGAGGGGGTGAGAAAGAACAGAAAATGCCATCAATCATACTCATTAGACAGCAAGGCCCCAATTAAAATTTATCACACAGAAATAATAAGAGCTGTTCTGGAAGGAAGCGTGGCTGTAAGACGAAGGAGGGTCTGAAACAGAGCAAGCAGCATTTTACAGTACATACAAAGGGGAGGCAGAATCCAAATTCTGCATGTCCCAAAGGAATCACGCCGAACAAAGAAACCCTACTTGAGGCAAGCACATGATCTCACCCCTCTGCCTGCAGACTTCAGATTACTCATTAAGCCACTTCACATTCTCAGCAACAATAAATAGGAGAGCAACTCCATGTCAATTGCTAATTCAATTTCCATCCAGAAGACTGATGTTTAACAAACAAAATATGTCCATAGCAGATCTGGCAGCAGTAGCTAGCTGGCTTGATAAAGAAACATTTCTCCCTGAAAGCATTTTTCAGATGAGCTATTAATGGAATCTGTGCCTATATGCTAAAGAGGAAGAAGAAAGAAAAAAGTGTTAAATAATGTTAACGTTATACAGAATTAAGGAAACACCTTCAAATAAGGATACTACCATGCTTAACATAGGCACAGCAGCTCTCTTCAGTGCCAGAGGGCCAAGTTTTATCTCGTGTGACTGTCGATTTACAAAAGGCACATTCATTCCGAATACATAAGGGTTTTTCAGCAGTTTTCCTTCAAGAATATTGAATAGTATTACAGCATATCCTGGGTTCAATCCTAATCTAAGCGACACAGCATGAAAGGACTGCTTTCTGGAAAAAGACACAAGATGGTAAGGATGAACTTGGAAATCACTATGGCAACTCTGCAGGTTCCTTTCTGTTCACCTTGGAGGCCAATACTCCAAAGGAGGTAAGCAAACCCCTTTCCACAGGAGTCATTAACATGCATTATGGCCAAAACCAGAAAAGGTCACAGCCTGTCCCTGCTCAATTAGAAAGACAGTTCACTCAAAGAAACACAATACTAAAATGGGGGTGGGGGGGAAATCATAACTCCCAAGGAGCACTCATGAGGTGTCACACACTCCAGTAAATCTCACTTGAAAGGTCAGGTGGTTCAGTAGTTGTCAAAGGCTCAAGCTATGGCGAGCAAAAAAAGCCTAACCAAGTGTGTCTAATTTGTGAACAAAGTCAGAATTAACCTTTAGGGTTTTCGCTTTTGTCAGTACAAAACATTGTTTGCAGTGCTTTCTGTCCTCCTGTTCATCACAATTATTTTATCCTGGTGCTAATAAATCCTCTTTTCTTTCATGGCCCCACTGCAATTCTAGCAGCAGCAGCTTAGGCCCAAAGTTTTGACTTCACTTTACTGACAGGAACAAAGAATGATTTATCTAAATTTAAAGAGGGAAGAAGGCAGCGGGAACACAAGACTTGCCTGTGACCTTTTTTTAAAGTGCTGCTTCATTGTAATTATCAATATCATGTATGAGAACATGCCATTTGCAGTGCCCAATCTCAAAAAGTTGTACAGAATATTGGTAACTCTGATAGTATCAAGCACTAGGAAGAAAAAAAGACATAGTCGGGCATGGTCCTAATCTCAAGTGTACAAAACATTGTGTGTAAGCATTTGGAGGTTCACGTACATTCCCTTGTGGCATATTGCCATGATCACTATGTTTTAAGCAACCACAAACCTCTAAACTCAGGGTTTTTTCCTTTTAAATCAAATATTTAAACACTCTTACTTTTCAGCTTCATAAGGGTCTAAAAGCTCTATCAATAGTAAAAAATGTACTGTAGCTTCAGCTGGAAAATCACTGTCAATGTCTTCCTGGAATCAACCACAACAACTCAAACTTCAGCAATGAGATAAGGGAATACCCGTACAACATAATTAAAGGGACTTCAGTATTTAAACACCAAGAAAAGTTTAATAAAGTAGAACTTCTCCCATTTTCAAGAGTTACCGTAAGGCAAATTGCAAATTAGCAAGTAAATGAACAAACAAAAAAGGACAAAACCAGAGATAATGCATCCCAGTGTACTTCAGTCACTTCTTTGAAAAGTCATTTACTTTTAATTAGCAGCAGCACTAGCTCGTATACCTTCCACAGAATATTTTGTGAAAGCCTTTATTATAAAAGCACTTCACTGCAGAACTCTTAAACTGCTATTTAAGAGTACAGCAAGAAGTTACTCAAGCACTTGTACACAAAGATTAGCCTAGATTACCAAAACACGAATGAACTGTTTTCTATTAAACCGTTGGCAAGGAAGACTGACATCTTCCTTGCCCAAAAGACAGCAGAAATGTGCCCAGTGAGTGATACACCTTTATTCACCGGCTGCCCAAGGAAAGGTGAAGTGTTTTCTTCCAGAATTTCCCCATGACTCTAGCCTTTTGTCAGCATCAGTATAGGTAATGAGGGCAGTCCCAGCTCAGGACAGCTGACTGCTGCTGCTCTGAGGGAGGAGGAGAGCAGCTCATCCACACTAGAGGTCACGGTCTTATAAAACTAAGTTATTTATAAGTATATATGCACAGAGTCCCCGTTGGGATGGCAGTTTCCTTTTTCTTCCTTAAGCCAAGACTGGAGATATTATATGGATGACCTTCCCAAGAGCACCATTACTTCCCTCTTTGCAGTTGGTTATTAAAAAATAAACAAACAAATTACACATCTACATGTCATTATAACTGCGTTCATCGGCCGAAGTGAAATTCGAGTACTTTTTTTGAGTTAAAAAAAACAACAGTTCCGTTATTTAAAAGTTGCAAGACTGTTTCTTAGACTACAGTTACCGTGAAACAAACGCCAACACCACCCGGGGCTTAAAAAAAAAAAAAAAACAAAAAAAAAAAACCAAAAACGTTCAGACTTTGAAAGGAAAGATCCCTGGTTTATTCTAGAGGAAAAACAAACAAACAATCAAACAAAACCAAACAAACAAGAAACACAAACCGAAACATTACTAAATTCCCCCCGTACTCAACACGACTCCCCGGGGCTGCCGGCTCTCCCAGCCCGAGGGCACCTCCAGCCGAGCAGCCCGGCCCCTCCAGCGGGGAGAAGCGCTGCTGGTCCCGGCCCCGGCCCCGGCCCCGTCAGGGGTCCCCGTCGCCCCCTGCCCGTTCACGGGCTCCGCCGGAGCTCCCCGGCCGGGCACCCGCCGTGCCCCCCGGGCTCCCGCCGGCGGCCGCCCCGCCCTGCCCGCAGCACCGCGGGCCCCTCGGGCCGCCCCGCTCACCTGAGCCCGCCGCGTCCCCCCCTGCGCGGCGCCGCCTGTCGGCACCGCCCGCCCGGGGCTGCGGCCGCCACATCCCGGACACCCCCCCCGTCCCCCACCGGGGCGGAAAGCGGCCCCGGCGCCGGCCCCTCCCCGCCAGGGGCGGGCCGCAGGCAGCCCCGCCGCCACGGGGAAGGAGAGGGCGGCGGGCGGGACCGGCCGGGGAGGGTGTTGCGGGAGCGGCCGTGGGGTCGGGCTGTTCGCACGCACGGTCCCAGAGGACAAGGGCCCTCCAGTTCCTGCTGGCGCAGCGGCCGCGGGCTGTACGATCTCTGCTCTCGCAGGTCTGCGGGGCACCGCCGTTAAGTTGGGAGGGAAGAGGAATCGCAGAATCGGTCAGGTTGGAAGGGACCACTGTGGGTCATCTGGTCCAACTTCTCTGCTCAAGCAGGGCCATCCCTGAGCACGTGGCACAGGGTTGTGTCCGGATTGTTCTTGAATATCTGCAGTGAAGGCGACTCCAGAACCTCTCTGGACAATGTGTTCTAGTGTCCAGTCACCCGCACAGTAAAGAAGTTCTTCCTCACATTTACATGGAACTTCCTGTGCATCAGTTTCCGCCAAGTGCCTCTTGTCCTATTGCTTAGCATCACTGCGTGGGCTCCATCTTCCTGGCATTCCCGCTTTAGTGGGGGCATTCCTCCCTCA
This sequence comes from Myiotriccus ornatus, assembly GCA_036023395.1. Classification (NCBI taxonomy): domain Eukaryota; kingdom Metazoa; phylum Chordata; class Aves; order Passeriformes; family Tyrannidae; genus Myiotriccus; species Myiotriccus ornatus. The sequence continues at coordinate 42,892,797 of JAYRBT010000114.1, read as the reverse complement.
AGTACATTGATGGCCCTCTCAGTCATCTTTTCTCGAGGCTGAACAGGCCAAACTCCCTCAGCCTGTCCTCGTAGGTGAGATACTCCAGTCCCTTACTGAACTTTGCAGCCCTCTGCTGGACCCACTCCAGGAGCTCCATGTCTCTTGTACTGTGGAGCCCAGAACTGGAAATAGCACTCCAGATGAAGCCTCACCAGAGCTGGGTAGAGGAGTAGGATCACCTCCCTTGACATGCTGGCCATGCTCTTCCTAATGCATCCCAGGATTCCATTGGTTTTGGCCACAAGGGCACATCGCTGGCTCACGGACAGCTTGTTGTTCACCACGACCCGCACATCCTGCTCCACAGAGCTACTTTCTAATAGGTCAGCCCTCAACCTGTACGGGTCCTCAGAGTTACTCTGCCCTAGGTGCAGGAAACCATCTATGTTATACATACAGAGGTGTACGTCTTCCCTCTCGCACATCCCAGTGTCACGGGGATATGGCTACACCAAATGTGAATGCCAAACATACTCTCGGGAAACGATTTAATTTCAAATTTAGCCATACTAGGCATTGCTTGTGTCTTAGAGCCATCATGTGACTGTTAGCGAGCCCTACTCTGGCACTGCATTGCATTCAGGTACTTGCTGAATTTAACAAGACACGCGTACAGTTATTATGGTATTCATTGGCTTTAAGTAGCCATATCCCTTCCAGTCCTGGATGGAGGACTTGAAGGTATACTAAGCAAGTTTGCAGATTATACAAAATTGCAAAAAACTGTTGACTCCCTTGAAGGCAGGGAGACCTTAAAGAGAGACCAAAACAAATTACAGGACTGGGCAATCACAAACTGTATGAAGTTCAACAAGGGAAAGTGCCGGATTCTGCACCTGGGATGGGGCAACCCCAGATGTACATACAGATTGGGGAATGAGAGGCCGGAGAGCAATGATGGGAAAGAGACCAGGGAGTCCTGGTCCATGGCACGTTGAACATGACTCAGCAGTGCCCTGGCAGCCAGGAGGGCCAACCGTGTCCTGGGGGGCATCAGGCAAAGCATCGCTAGCCGGTCGAGGGAGGGGATTGTCCCACTCTGCTCTGCACTGGTGTGGCCTCATCTTGAATATTGTGTGCAGTTTTGGGCACCACAATATTAGAAAGATATAAAGCTATTATATAAAGCGTCCAAAGGAGGGCAACAAAGATGGTGAAAAGTCTAGAGGGGAAGCCATATGAGGAGTGGCTGAGGTCACTTGGTTTTTTCAGCCTGAAGTAAAGGAGACTGAGGGGAGACCTCATCACAGTTTAACAACCTCCTCACAAGGGGATGTGGAGGGACAGGCACCAGGTCTCTTCTCTCTGGTGGCCAATGACTTGACCTGAGGGAATGGCCTGAAGCTGTGTCAGGGGAGGTTTAGATTGGCTATTAGCAAAAGGTTCTTTACCCACAGGGTGGCTGGGCACTGGAACAGGCTCCCCACAGAAGTGATCACAGCACCAAGCCTGACAGACTTCAATAAGCATTTGGACAATACTCTCAGGCACATGGTGTGACTCTTGGGGCTGTCCTGTGCAGGACCCAGAGCTGGACTCCATGATCCATGTGGGTCCTTCTAACTCAGAATATTCTGTGATTCTGTGAATGCTGTGTATGTATTTTCATTTCTTTTGTATGACTCCATGTCTCTTGATGTCACAAGCTTTTTATTTTCATTGCAAGGTGCTATAATTTATATATATATACATGGATTTTGGCTAGGATAGAGACAATTTTCTTCATCATAGCTTGTTGAGGACTCTGTGTTGAGTTTGTGACCAGTGTATAGCACAAGGATATTTTAGTTACTGCCAAACAGTGCTTCTTGCACTGCCCTGCTGTCAAGTAGGCTGGGATATAAAAGAAGCTGGAGGGGACGCAGCTGGGACAGCTACCCCAGTGACCCAGGAGATATTCCTTATGACCATCCATATGGTGCCATGCCCAACAGTAAAGGTTGGAGGAAAGGACAAAGAAGGGATGACATTCAGAGTTAGGGCATTTGTCTTCCAAAGTCACCACTATGCATGATGGAGCCCTGCTTTCCTGGGGGTGACTGAACACCTGCCTGCCGATGGGAAGTGGTGAATTCCTTGTTTTGCTCTGCTTGTGTGCACGGGTTTTGTTTTACCTATTGAACTGTCTATACTTCAGCCTATAACTTTTACCTTTTCACTTTTACCTTTCTGATTCTTTCTCCCATCCTGCTGGAGGAGGAAGGTGAGTGAGCAAGCATGGGAATTAGCTGCCTACCAGAGTTAACAGTAAATAATTTCAAGTCAGTAAACAATTTCTAAGATCACTGTACCAAGACTGTCACCTTGAACTTACATATTATTCTAACAACATAATTTTCTGCTAAAATCCCCTTTCCTGTTTTGTGTTTGATATAATTTTAGTCCTCCATCATTTCCTGTGTATCTACTCCTCCCTAGTTAACACACACATCACCTTTTGTTACCCCTAGTATTTCCCTACTGACAGTTTTATTTCTATTGTTATTCCTAATTACAAGTTTTATATAAGCTTATGAATTTCCACTGACTACAGCTTTTATTAACTTTACTAAAGTAGTACCTGCTTCAATCGTGGATCATCATATCCATTATATTAACCATATAAATGAAATCAGCATTTTTAAAGATGACCTCCATCCATCCTAGTCTTCAGGAATGCTCCTGCCTTCTCAGATGCAGGAAATGCAATTGTACGTTAAATATACCATCCTGTGCACAAGGAAGTTTTCACAACATTCAGAAAAGTTACTAAAAAAAGTCAAGGTTTATCTAACAACTGTCAGCTTACTGGTCTTCTCTGGTTCCAGTCCATTTACTAAGAAATACAGGACATTCTAAAGGAGTGTTGACCTCCTGTTCTAGTCTGTGCCCTTCCTGACTTGTGAGAGAAGACAGCGAGCATCTGGGCCTCACATGCCAAAAATAGCCCCACATCCTTCTCCTTCTTCCTTCAGGATTGCTGCAGTGCATCTGACTCAGATGATGTCAGTGCTGGCTCCCATCAGTCAGAGGGAAATTGGTTGTAAAAGGGCAGCATATGGGTGCAGACAAAGGGCCCATCTAGAGCAGCCAGGGCAGTTGCCTCAGCAAGAGCGGGAACAAGGCAGCACACACAACACTTCCCTTTTGGGCTCTCCCACCCCCTCACCAGTATCTGCAGAGGGGTTTCCTCAGCTCAGTCTGGTTAGTTGAGTCAGTAACTTGCAGTGCTCTCACACTCTCCAAGGGCTTGGCCAGCCCCCACCTTGAGCACACTTCAGCTTTTGGCCCACGCAGCATCTATGGGTGAGGGGTTCCCAGGTCTCCCTGCTGCACAAGACACCAGCTCCTGATCAAACTTTTGATCATCTTTGTTGCCCCTCTCTATTTTTTTTCTGTTTCTGCTTTTTGGGATGAGAGGGCTAAGTAAGGCTATGCAGGTTATCTATGGATTCCTGCAGTGCCATCTTCATGTTTCCTGTTGTGTTCTGTGTTCCTTTACCAATGGTCTGCAACATTTGATTGTCTGAGTGCTGCCAAACACTTCACTGGTGTTTTCAGATATGTAACTTATGCCACGGTTTTCTTCTCAGCGACAGTGACCGTCTCAGAGCTTTCTATCTTGTATGAGAGGCCAAGATTTTTCTTCCTGGTAGGTGTCGATTCAATTTAGACAGAATGATTTTCATCTGTTTTTTGATTGCCCAGTCATTCAACCTCACAAGGTCCTTCTGCAGCCCTTTGCAGCCAGCTCTTGTTCTTGCTACTTCAAATAACTCAGTATGAGCAGCAGACCCATTTCAGCCACTCATATGTTGAACAGCAGAGGTTCAAAAGATACTAGTCAATCCAAACCTACCAAAAAGTACCTCTTTTCTAAAGGAATATTCAAAAGAAGCACAGCATGATCTGTGCTCAGAAAAAAAAAAAAAAAAGCACTTCTAGTGAGTTATTTGCATTTGCTCTGAATCTACTCCAAAGTTAAAGTTTATCCCAAACTTCATCACTTCTGTTTCAAGTGAGTTTGCCTTACCTTCTAGAATACTCAGCAGGCTGTAATTCTTTACCTCAGAAGACAGTTGGGAGTATGTGTGAACGTGTGTGTGTGTGTGTGTGTATACACAGAATATGCCAATCCGTTCCTTTATCCAGAAAGGAGCTGCTTTTGGACAATTGTGCTTGTTAAATTGTCAGACCATTGGAAAGGAGCTGGAAGGAGATGGCAGATAGTTTTTACCGAAGACTTTAGGCATACCTGGAGAAAGAGGTGCAGGAAGCATATAGACTTCTGAAGCAAATACTCCTAGGTGAAAATAGTCCTCTTGGGTTTTAATGCTGTTGGAATTGTGCCCTTCATGTAAGGTCTAATCCAAATGACATGGTGAGATGTCCAGAGCTTACAAAGAAATCTACCCCCCTCCCCCACTAGGTTGCCCTAATGCATTTTTAGGCAGTAGTTAGGTATTTAGATTGAGATGAATGGTGTAAGAAATGACACAGAAAAGCATACCTAACAGTGGATACTATAAGGCTATCCTCTAGTTTAGGTTAGTCAGGAGGGAGCTGGAGTATTTTGCTAGTTCTTAACTTCCAGTTTTCGTTATAATGGCATATACAGACACGGCTGCCAAAAGAAATGGTCCTGCCTGCTCCCTACATACTTCTTCTCCAGTTGTGCCTTCCTTCCCTTCCCCCAAGCTACTGCCTGCTTTTTACAGGCAGGAGAGTTTCTCTGACTCTATGATAAACTAGGAACAGATGTGGATTTAAATGTGCTGATTTTTTTTTCCACCAAAAACTTCTCTCTAGTTGAAAGCAACTGTGAAGCTACAGCACTACATCAGAAATCCCACCAAATTTTAACAAACTCTCTCTGTGCTGACGGAAGAGCTGCTGCCTCTTTCCTTCTCGAACACCTTCCTTAGCCCTCATGCAAGCTCCAAATTGACCTGTTTTTCACTGCTTGTCTTGGCCTCTCAGCTTTTCATTGTCTACACGTAGCTGCTTCTTTGCGTGGTACCTTCGCTTCCAATTGACATCAGTGTATGAGAGCTGCCCCCTTGCACCTGCTGCCACAGTGAACAGATTTCCTGTAGCTCTGTTCCTTACGACCTCTGGTTCATCTCATAGCTCAGCTGCAAACTCTGCTTTTCTTCTTCTTCTTGCATTCATCTTTGTTGTTCACTCTCCACCCCATCACAGCTACACCAGAGACCTTTTCTGTGTCAGTAGTAAATAATGTATTCATCAGAACATGCCCCTGAAGGGGCGCCAACTCTCCTTGCAAACTCAGGTTCAAATTAGAAAAAAAAAAAAAAAAAAAGAAAAAGGTTTTTACATAGCATAAGAATGAGGAAATCCCAGATATGTTAGACTTATTTATTTTGATTCCTTCAGGACCAAGACATCTTGTTCTTTTTAAGCTAGGCTCACATGTGGCACTGCAACATCTATCACAGAGCAGAAGAGCAAAAAAACCATTATGCTCATGTTCTAATATGGATTTTTTTCAAGCTATTCTTCTGATCATCTCTCATTTAAAAACCATTTACATGGCACCTTTTTTTTATTTTGACTGAATGACTTCCCATAAACTTAAATTACTCCAAGAAAAGAATTAGATTCCCTAGAGATACCTGAACACTAGCTGAGGATTCATATTGCTGTTCTCCAGGCTTTAAAAATGGATTGTAGTCATTGTAGAGTGAACCAGCCATAATTCAAAGTCAGTAGATCAACTAAGAACAAAACTGTGAGAAACAGAAGCAGGAACACTGGTGGTTTGAAAAGCAGAATAAGCACATATTTCTCATCAACTGTACTTTTTACTGAAATAATCCCCCCAAATCCCAAGTTTCCTCTTTTTTTTTTTTTCTCACAGTTCAGTATGTACTGCTTGACACAAACTAGGATTGAAACATTGCATTACAGTCACTGAGTAAACAAACATTCCCGCATTCATTTTGGTACATCTGGATATGGCATTATTTTTTATTGAACTGTCATTATCATGGTAGTTTTTTCTCACAGCACTTGTATCTGGATTTGAACTTGTCTTTACTTGGCTGTAGCTTTCATTTAAATAGACCTTACTCCCTTAACATGCCATCTTACACCCATAAGATGTTGATTGTATACATCCATTGTCCTGTATGGGTTGAGAAGGGAAGGCCTGGTGTCTTGGCAGTCACAGTGACTCTGCCACAGAATCCCTCAAAAGCACCTCTCACCCTCACATAGCTGTGGCAATGGCTTATCCCATCCTGCAGCACTGGGACACGGCTGCTGGGACACTCTTGCTGAGTTTCCTACACTCCTATCACTCCCTGCCTGACTGCAGTCAGTGCTGTCAGCTGATGTGCTGGTGGTGTGATGCAGGTGAAAACACTGGCTGAGGAATGATGCTGTGACTTGCCTGCAGCCAGTCACCTTGGCTGCTGTGCCTGAAGGAGTGGTGGGCGCTGAGAAGGGACTGCCCTGGGCTGTGTGGGGGCTCTCAGAGCTGCTTGTGTACCCAGCCTCAAAGAGCATTCAGGCACGTCAGCTTTGGCAACGAGTTCCTGCTGCCTTTATTTTTCCCATTTTTGTGCCCCTATACCTTACAAACGCAGGATCATGTAAATGATATCTTAAGCAGAAATATAGGATATTAAAAGTGAAAATATGTAAAGCATATTCCCTGCATGCCAGAAATCCAAGGAGTGCTAGAGCAGGATTGCCATCAGGGAGTTGAAAGCCCAGTGCGTTGGGTCTTCAGCTGGAGGATGGAGTCTGGCTTCGAATTCAAGTTGGTCCATATATGTCTGTGCTGAGACTGTCCCTGGAGTTCGTATCAGGATCTGCAGGCTATTATCTGATTGCACATGAGTGTTAGCAGTAATTGAGGGTTTTTTTGCTGCTCTGTTAGAACAAATCTTCTGTTACCTACAGAGCTTCCAGAGCAGCTGGGGGACTGTGCTACATGGCAAGACTGAAGGGCTTAGTGCAGGGTGTGCACCCAGCAGACTCTAGTATGTAGGATTGAGCAGGGCTCAGAGAGTTTATTTCAGCTTTCCCCCTGCCCAAAAAGAGTCATACATCTGTCATCTAACATGCTGCAAGTGAGTGTGTTCAGGTGATGTAAGTGTTTATACCCTGGGTGATGAAGCCTGATATCTTCTTCCTTTGAATAAATGAAATAAGGTGAACTCTACCACAGCTGATGAAAGGCCTCTTTTTTCCAGTTTTTTTTTCAGTGATTCTTTGATGTGCCAGCAGAAAGTCCTTCAGTGTTCTTTTTGAGTGGGAACACTCCAGCGGGATACGTATTGCAGCAACGGTTTCATGTGGGGCTTTTGATCGCTTCCCACTTCTCACCAATCCTATACCCAAAGACAGTCTACACCTTTTCTCCCATCACACTGGGAGCTACTACTGAGTTGCTTCTCTGTTCTGACCTTTCCAAAGTATTTCAGTCACTACTTACTCCCTAAAACTCACCTCTTATAAGTACAGCCTCGATTCTCCTCTTTGAGATAACTAATTTGTCAGTATACCATGGGACTGCACTAGGACATTACTTGGCTGGATGGGCTCTCTACTGAGCAGTCCTGGCTGCTCTAGGTGACCCTTCGTCATTATTCCTACATAGCCAGCATTCACACTCGACAATTTCTTAGCAGAAATGTGATGCTCACTCTCAGATCTCTTGACCAGCAATAAGTCTTTCTGTGCAGACCTCACTACAGTATTTCCCATTCCCTAACAGTTCTCCTTGGACAGTTGTACCTTTTCAATCCACCAGGTCTCATACCATTACATATTTTGATGTTACACAATGCCACCTTTTCTTTTTTAAGAAAAATCAGGCTGTTGTGTGATACTTTTTCAAATAACTGGTAGAAAACTTTTGCATTTATGATGGCCCATATCCACCAACCTTGAGTTCTCATCAACAATAAATACTAAGCTTCAGGTCTGACAAGGCTTGTTTTCATTAGTGTCTTCCACACTTACTACATCAGCATCTTCAGTTTACAACTGATTGGTTTTTTACCAGCAATTAAATTATTTTTAGTGACTTTTCCCAGGGCAGAAGTTAAGCTGACCTGCCTAGAGTTCCCTGAGGCTAGTTGCCCTTACTGAGAAGGAGTCTGTCAGTAGCACAGCCTGACCTTCTGGGGTTGTGACAGAACCCACTTGTCACCTAACCCAAACCCTAGCAGAGATATTCATGGCATCTTCCCAAGTTACCAATAGACTGGAAAGCACCTGAGATATCTTCATAAATCCTGAGTACCATCCTCCTGCTTTCCGTTTGTGCTGGTTTTGGCTGGGATAAAGTTACTTTTCTTCATGGTAGCTGGTGTGGGGCTCTGTTTTGGATTTGTGCTGGAAACACACAAATTTGTGGTCTTGATAACACAGGAATGTTTTAGTTACTGCTGAGCAGTGCTTATACAGACTCAAGGCCTCTCACACCACCCCACCAGTGAATAGGCTGGAGGTGCACACAGCTTTGGAAGAGGACACAGTCAAGACAACTGCCCCCAGCTGACCAAAGGGATATCCCATACCGTATGGCATTGTGCTCAGCATATAAAACTGGGTGGGGAGAAGAAGGAAGGGGAGAACATTCGGAGTGATGGTGTTTGTCTTCCCTGGTCAGTGTTACGGGTGATGGAGCCCTGCTGCCCTTGGGATGGCTGAACACCTGCCTGCACATGGAGAACAGTGAATGAAGTCCTTGGTTTCCTTTGCTTGGGTGCGCAGCTTTTGCTTTACCTATTAAACAGCGTTTATCTCAAGCCACAAGTTTTCTCACTTCTCTTCTGATTCTCTCCCCATCCCACCAGGGGAGAGTGAGCAAGCAGGTGTCTGGGACTTAGTTGCCAGATGGGGTTAAACCACGACACTCATTCTTTGCCCTCACCAGCAGATGGAACAGCTACACTGAGTAGCCAGCATGGCCCAACACTAAGGTTTGTCTCTCCCTAAGATTTCTAAAACATACCCTTATTAGTCTTTCTAATAATTGGCTTCACATCTTCACTACTGTAGGGTTTGCCTGAGAATGTGCAGATGGGCAATGTAACAGGCATCCAGGCATTTCTGAGGAAACAGGAAAAAACATACTCTCTTCCGTGACCTTCACATGCCTTGCCTGTTCACAGGTATTTTCCTGACTCTGCTAAGTCAGGAGCCAGTCCTGTTAGTGGTACTGTTGTTTCTGCCTGATTAGAATGGCAAAGGAAATATTTCTCTGGTTGGTGATACAAACCACACATAACAATTCTAGGAAACCGGGTTGTCAAAAATAGATTTACTTTTTAAGAAGTAAACTATATGAATTAAAAATCCTCCTCATTTTATTCTCCAATTCAGGAAATGCCATGAGATGACACAAAATTTTTCATTTATTAATGCCTGGAAAGAGGAAAGCTGGTTCCATTTCAGACACCATCAGATAATACCTTTGCCAGAGGATGTTATTAGAGTTTTAGGCTAAATATATAATATAAATAACCTGTCTTATGCTGTACAAAAAAAATCTCTGCTGGCTGGAAACAATTATTGTGAGATAATACGTGGAAGCTTGCCAGCTGGGTTTGTTACATTTTCTAACTCTACATTTATAATTTACATTAGTGCACAGCACTATCTCCAAGCACAGCCAAGGTTCTATTGCTCTATTTATGAACCTATGTTATGTATCAGTGACAAAATTATAAGGCTGAAGTAAACCACGCAGTGAAGTAATCTAAACCAAATCCTTAGAAGAGATTCATTTCCATTCAGGAAATACTCACCACCTCTAAGTGGACCACATTCAATGAGTGAGTTATTATTCCACTTATTAGGCCAGCTTTACAACTTGCCAGTGGCTCAATGCCAGCATTTTACTTAACAGACTAATAAAAATTTGATTATCAAAGCCACCAGGCCAGCCACACACAGCAGCAGTTGGGGGGCAGAGAGTGAGCCGTAGCAGCCATTGCAGCAGCAGCCACCTTGGTCAGACACAGGGACAAGGAATTGTCTGTTATGTCACAGCCTGCACTCAGTAACACAATAAATCAAAAATACTCCCAAGAGCCATCTGGGCCAAAGAGCAGGTGGACATAAACTCCAGTTTTCCCTCTACCAGCGATCTGCAGAGAAAGGTTAAGTGTGGGGAAAAAGTGTCCTGCTGAGCCTGCCCTGGGACAAGGGATGTGCATGGGGAGAGGAGTCATCCCTCCTCTGCCCACCAGCGTTTAAAAGGGAATGCAGGGCAAAGATGGACAGGGAAGCAGAGGGAGCAAATGGCTTCCACAATTTTTTGCAATCCTGGATCAGCAAGCTGTGATTGCACTGGAGGTGAAATCCTAAGAAAACCAGTGACAGAATCTCACAAGCAGATCGTAGGACCAGATTTCTACAGAGGAAATGGATCTTTACCATGTAACAGCTTGTCAGCAACCCTAGTATGCAATAGAGTGTGCCTAAGGAGAAACTCTGGGGGGTTGTTTTAATGTGACCTATATTTTCTTGGTTTGATCACAGAGAACTGGAAAAATCCCTTTGGGAACAAGTGTCTGGATGGAGATAAGGCTACAGTTGCAGTTCATGACTGCTGTGTGATTTGCTACAGAAACAGTTAAACATGGGTCCATTCAAAATGTTGAAGTTAGCCCCTGGGAAGCCTTCTCCTGGTGAAATGAAAGTCGTGGAAACTATGTGCATGCCTGCTTTTAAATGGCTGAGTGAGACTGAAAGTTTTGTTTCCCTTTTCACTTTCATTCGCTTACTCCTTGCGCGATCCTTATTTTAGAGTGAAAAAAGGAACAGGAGCTCGCTTGGCTTTTTGAAGTCAGACCAAATGCTTTGTCTGTAGCAAACAGGACTTTGGGCTGGGGGAATGTTGTTGCAAGGCTGGCTCTGTCAGCTGCTGTGCTCAGGCACAACTCATGCTGACTGCCAGGGTGCGGGCAGAAGTCTGGCACCCGGGAGGGCAGTGTTGGTCAGAGGGAAGATACTCTGATCTGTGCTCCCCATCCATCAGACATATGCCAAAACACTGCAAAAGCAGGATTTGTACTAAATAACTTTGGCTCCCCAATTCAAAGCTCATAAGTTAGGATATTTGTCTGTCTTACTGGCAGATTGTGGCAGGAGATCAGTTTTCCCAAGGTCTTACAACAGCGTTAAAAACTGACTCACCTTCTGGCGGCTCCCGTCTCTCCCAATTGACTGCAGAGGGAACTAAGGAAGACCACCCAAACTGTGAAGAACCCCAAACTGTGGGAGACAACTCTGGGCTACACAAATGGCCATGCAAACAGAACTGCTGTGATTCAGCCCTTGGGAAAACAACAAGAAAGGGAGAAAGTGGTGCATGTGGTTTGGCAGAAAGCAAGAGGGAAAAGCAAGAGAAATAGGGAAGCTAAAAGAGGACAAGGGGAAGAAATGGAAAGGAATGAACATGAGTGGTAGGAGGGAAAGCAACTGGCAAAAGGGAAATAATGAAGAGACTAAGGGGGGAAAAGTGTCTGAGAGATCAAGCAGAGGACAAGTGAGAAGCCAGAGCAACACTTGGAGAAGCCCTCATTCCCATGCTCTGGCAGAGGACCAGCAGCTGCCTGTGGCTGCTGGAGTCACTGGTTCAGCCACCCCCGGGGCCTGGAGGGAGCCTTGCATGAAGGACACTGCAGTTTGCTCTGCCAGGGCCGCTCCTGCAACGGCCCCTTCTGCCATTCCTGGTAACAGCAGAAATTTAGCACTTGGTCGTCAGCAGCTAGAGAATGAAATTGTCTTTTCCTCATGACAAATGTACAGCACTGTTCAGCAGGCACAGGGCAGGACTTGTGGTGTGTGGCACCAGCAGGAGGAATTTTTCAGTTTTCTGTTTTCAGTTCTCTTTTAGATGTGAAATAGTTGGCAAATCATTCAGGGCATGCTCTGCTGCCAAAATTATCACAGCATGATCAAGGCAAGGTAAGCACAGAGAAGCCTCCAGACATATTCAGCTGGTGCTGGGAATCTCTGCAAACACTTTTGGTTTAATTGTTAAATGTCTTTCATACTTACCATGTACTTGGAAAGTTACACAAATAGGTATGTTATACAAATCCATAGATTAAAGGTCACTTAATAGTTCATAACAGTAAATATACTGCTGACTGGCAAAGTTAAATACAGTTAATAGAAAAGAATGTGGGAGACATTACCCAGTGTAATTACTTTAATAGTGTCTATTATCTTCTATGGGGTTTTTACAAAATGCACACAAAGGTACTCACTGCGAAGATACCAAATTAGAAATACAACTCTGGTAGAACCAAGCCACAACTCAACTATTTAAACCACTGGCAAAAGGACTGCCCTTGCAGCTGCATTATCGAGTACTGCAAAACTTAGTGAGAGGCATTTTTCCTTCGCAAAACCTTTCTGATCGCTGCTTGATACCGTGCAGAAGCGTTCCTGAAGGGCCAGCCTGCTCATCTGGGATGCAAGCATCCAGGCTGCGGCCGCATGGCATTGCAGTCTAATGTGCCACAGAGCTGCCACGAGAGGCCGAGGGAGGGAGAGAGGAAATTCTCACAATTGCCTGTTTCCCTGCGACGCATTAAACGACTGAGTGATCACAGGCCACAGCTGAATTACAGGAGTGAGTCACAGAGTTCAAAACAAGAGCATCCACTAATTGTTTCATGGAAGAGGCTCAGGGAAGTATGAAGGAGGATTTTGTAGGATATTCTTTTGCTAATTGTGAGCTTTGTAGTCTTTTGTAGCAAAGCCAGACGTTCTGATCTGAGAGTTTATTTTACGACTCATAGACCAGGGAGGGCTGCGTTCCAGGGCTGGGCATCCATCCCTCATGGGCAGCTTTTACTGCTCTGAGCTTGGAATAGCTTTGAAGCTGTCTTCTGGAGCTCTCAGACACCAGCAGATGGCAAACGGGAGGAGGGGATAAATAGCCTTATTCCCAGTTGGGCTGTCCCAACCGCTCTGTGCAAATGTTGTGGTCAGTTTGATTAAGATTTCACCTACATTTCAGGCATTCAAGGCACGAAGATGATCCTGTAATTTTTATTTGACAAATATCTCTATCCCCAAGCCTCCAGACTTGGATGTCTCCATGATAAGCCAGTGAGCCTTGCTCAGTGGGGCTGTAGAGCCACATACAAGATGGGGGAAAGCTCCTGGCTTCTGGTGGAGGTTTACTTTATCAGGGCTGGATCACCATCATGATCTCGGGTGATGAATGGGAATGAATGGGGGTCCAGGAGGCATGTGAATCCAGGGCCCTGCTTGGCCACAGTCTGTATCCGCATCCTAAGTGTGTAGTGGAGTGTCACATAAAGACAACTCGTCAGTGCTCCTGTGACACCGTTACACCCTGGTCATGGGCACTGAGGACGTGTATGAGAGGGATGAATGCAGTTGCAGGTCCGTGGGTTGCACAAACATCTGGGGACATGCTGCAGGTTAAAAAAAGGGGCAAATCATCATTCTGGTGAGGTGGTCACTGAAGATGAAGATGGATTCCACAGTGCTTATTGCCACAGGATTATGAGCAGACTGCAATTTTACAGCTGTGGGACTGCCTTGTGGCTGTGCTTCCAGCCACCACCTTCCTGACCCATCAGCTCCAGCAAGCTGCTGTTATGGAGTCACACACAGCCCACCTGCTTTTACGTGCTGATTCCCTTGATCTCTTTGGCCTACATTTTGGACAATCCATTTGTTACTCCTTCTGGGTAACTCAGCTTCTCCATAAATACTCTAGCCCCTGATTTATCTGAATTGTGTCATGTCCTTCTCCCGCAGCTTCACTTCTACATGTGCTCTAATTTATTGGCATCCAGTTTCCAGAATCCAGGAACGCAGGAAATGGTCCAGGATCCAACCTGCCCTAGTGGCATAGAAACCTCTGCCAGATTTTTTTTTAGTGCATGCTAGGTTACCGTGTACTCATCTCTCTAGGTAATTTCAGATTCTTAGTCTCCAGCTGCTGGCTAGCTGAAGTTTCCCTTCCTCCTGTTCTCTCTGTCCTTTGAGGCATGACATCTCCTCTCATTCTTGCCACCAACCTTCTGGTTTTATATACCTGTCTTAGACAGAAAAGGATCACAGCCTACCTGCTGGACTGCTGTTTTCAGAGCTAAGGCTTATTCAGTGTCTCGAGAGGCTTCCTTGCAAATCAAAGCTAACCAAGGCTCAGAGACTTTCATCTGGAGTCATGTTCTGTTCAAATTTCAGTCCCAACCTGAAGATAAAAATATCAACAGAGAAAGCAAATGAATCAAAATGGGATTTGCAGTTTGGTGGAGAGAAGACCTGTGAAGATAGATTTTCTTGGCAGAAGCTCAACTGGTAGGATCAGAGGCAGGAAGGAAAGACTTTGTGCAGACATAGTGATATTTTCCCATTGAGATGATATGGACACAAAAATTGTAACGCCCAAGAGCTAAAGCCCCTTCCAACACAAACCACTCTGATTCTATGATGATCTCACCCTTGTTTTTTAATGAGTGAAAAAATTAAACAGTGGCTGCTTGTGGACCTATCCTCCTCTCAGGGCTCACTTGTGAAGAAAGGTCCCTGCTGCTGGGAGCAGCTGGGTTTCTTTGCATTTTTTTGTATCTGAATTTTTATCAAAAAATTAAGACAAACTTTTTTTCCATTACCAAAAAAGTAGAAAAATTAGCAGGCTGGGAAGCTGAACAAAAATTAGAAAATCTTGTCAAAAACTGGAAATTTTCCATGTTTTGAACTTGTATTTAATCCAAAATCCATTTGGAGTAAAAGTACTTGTGAAATTATTATCAGAAAAGTGAGAGTTAGCAAAGAGATCTGCCAGGATTCAGAATGAGAACAAGTTAACAGAAAGCTATCACGTTTGAGGATCATTTACTAGAATAGTAACATTTATGGTCTTATGTTTAAAACAACAGCTTGGTCTCAGATGCCTAAAAAAAATTGCATTACTGCCAAGTCATTAGCTTACAAAGCTCCAGGCCCTGTCTACACACAAGCCTGCCATCAGTTTAACTAAAATCACTATTTAATCCATTTAGAGCAATCAGCACAACCCTTTTTTGGGTACCCAAATTAACTTAAATCAATACAAGCCTGTTGCAAAGAGAGACAAACAATTTAAGGACATTGACATCAAAACCTGCATTAGCTCAGGCAGTGCGAGTTTTGTGGCAAGGCGGGAGCTCAGGTCACACCAGGGAGATGCTGCAATGGTCCTTTTTGCACTGTAAAGATGTGCCTGAAGCACATCCAGAGGCAGCTTCGTGATCTCAAGTGATCTCTCCTGCGTGTCGCTACATGCATGGTCCAGATTCCCACCGCTTCTCCACCACTTCCCCGTGCCCTGCTCATTTAGGAGCTGAGCCTCCCTCACCCTGTCCTTTTCCCAGCTCTGAGCCCTGCATGACAAACCCAACCATTTTGCTGGGGGAGCTTGATGTGAAAGGTGTAAGACATGGCTGGCTCCATCAGAAAGCGTTCAGCTTCAGTGACCCAGGAAACCTTGTTTAAACTCTATTCTCCTCTGCTGTAATCCATGAGAGCCTAAGTACAGACACAGCCCTTTATGCCAATATCCTCCCTCCCCATGTTTGCAGCTGCCTGGGCAGGAAACCTCTCTTCTCAGGAGACCTCCTGCATCCTTCTCCTGGTAAGCAAGGAGGAAAACACCAGCAGCAGCTGGCCCAGAGCACAGGCTGTTCCCCCCGGTGTGCAGGGTCCTGGTTGCTGTGGCAGAGGGGCAAAGCTCCCAGCAGGGCCACCCTCCAGCCAAACACAGCATTCACCTGAAAGGGGCCCGAGCCCAAAGTGGGCTCAGGGATTTCCTCAGCTCAGTTTGATGAGTCAGTAAACTGTAGTGGCTCTCACACTTTCCAAGGGCTTGCCCAGGCCCCCCTTGAGCCACTTTGACCCACGCAGCATCCATGGGTGAGGGGCTCCCCAGGTCTCCATCCACTATGCAAGACACCAGCTCCTGCTCCTTGCTCTGAGCCAGGCTATGGCCAGCCACAGCTGTTGGTGTCTAATTCTTCCCTTGGCAGAGATGGTCAGTGGTTGCTCCATATCCACATTTTTTATGGCACACATAACTCTGTAGACCTCTATGAAACCCTCCCTATCCAATCCACTGGACTTCCATAATCTCCTTTCACAGAGAAACTATTCCCTACCTTTAGTCATCCCTTCTGCAATTCTCAGTTCTGCCCTTTTCCAGTTCTGCTATATCCTTTTTGAGATAGGGGAACAGAGTCACACTCAAAAGCAGATGACCCAGGGATTCATACAGTGACATTACATCATACTCTTGTCTTTATGCCTAGCCCTCAAAATTCCTAACATATGATTGGCTTTTTTGCTTACTGACAAGCACTGAGTTGATGTTTTCTTGGAAAAAGTCACAAAAATTTTGAAGAGGTTACACAGGGATTATTTTTCCCTATGTGTTATCGCTTCACATCCACCTGCATTCAGTCTCTTTCCCCATCCTGTCGCTCTGCAGGTCTGTATTGCTCTTCTGCATTTATTTTAGTCAACTGTTTTCTTTACTGCAGTGGATATCTCACCATAAGCAAACTCACAAAGTCAAACAAACCTTACAGGTCACCTCATTTTCCACATCTTTATGTGTATGCTCCATGCGTGTGCACAGGGTGGCAGAGAGGGAAGTGCACAGGAAATAAAGCAAAAATACAAGCATGCACTTATATACCAGTTATTCCATTTTCGGGTGTTGCATCAGCAAACCCCTATGGTAACACCCTATTGCAAAATGTGACTCCCAAAAGCAAAGGAGATCAGCATCAGAAAAGAAGCAGGGCCACAGGCAGGCCAGGGAAGGGCTGCCAAGGTTTAGAGACAGCTTTGTAGCTGCCTATCTCTGTGCTTTCCTGTTGCCCAGAAGGAGCATCAAGTTCAGCTCTCAGAACTCCTGACGACCTCAGGGGGAGTTTTGAGCTTTGACCTGAGGGATGGAGTTGCTGAGTTTCAGCAGGTTAGAGATGCCACTAATTTCCCCATCAGAGGCAGGAATATCAAAATGGCTTTACTGAAGAAACCAGCTGGAATCTCACTTGAGTTTATCATAAGGACTCAGAGGACTTGAACTGTCTCCTATCTTTATACACAGTGCATGTTGGGTCCTATACATTCAGAGGTTCATATGAAATCTCAGTCTTTGTTAAGCTGTGACAGAAGAAGACGGAAATCCCTCTGAAACCTGTGATCTTCCAGAGGCAAAGGAATTGCTCTAAAACAAACCAGCATCTCCTTCCTCCCATGGCTGTAATCCAGAAAGCAGTTTACATTAATGAGGTATCTGGCCCCCAGCTAAGCTACAAAAAGCCAAAGATGCTCAGATACGACTGTGACAATGTAACATAAAACAGGGCTAATTTTGTATTGCAGAGTGCCTGGGTAGCAGCAGGTGTCTGCAGCCACATGTCCAGACACACCAGCCTGACCCGATCGTTTCCAGGGTGCCAGTTCACCACCCTGGAGCTGGGTACAGGATGGGCAGGAACTCTGGCTGAAAGAACAGGAGATCTATGCTCTTCTATGGCTTTCAGTCCCAAAGTGGGTCTGTGAAAGTCCCCTCCTGTGAAAGGTACCCTGCAGAAGAAGGACCTTAAATTATCCTTGAATGACCTTTGGAAGAATAAAGAAGAATCCCCATGGAGATAGGGCCACCATTTTTAAGTCTATTGATGCAATTTTGTAAGTGACTGTTAAAGGTGCCTTTCCACTGGGACAATCCAAGGAACAACTGTGGTTGTGTCATGCCCTTAAAAAGCAGTAGGCTGCACATCATCCCCGTGCTCTCGTGGTCTCTCCTGGCCCGGGCAGCATGGAGCAAGGGAGAGACGAGGGACCAGGACAGCATAAGACATCAGGACACCTTTAGAATTAATAAACACCAACCGCAGCCCCGCTCTGTTCAGAGAGCGCAGCACAGCCACTTCCTTTATCCTCCAGACACACAGTGGGTTTGAAACCTCTTGTGCTTTCTTAGCTGAGGGTTTGCTGTGACAACCGCAGTCAGGGCAGGGAATCATGCAGGCACAATTCACATACGCAGAAGCATTTGATTTTACACCAGTTTAACAGCTAAATACAAGTTCAAGTAAGAGCATTTGTGTAATTCACAAATCTGCAAAAACATGTCTAGTCAAAGTTTCTCATGGCTTTTTATTTATTTGTCTGCAAAACACCATATACAAATACGATGATATATAAAATAAACATATGCTATTCGCTGGTATTCCCCAGATTTCCAAGTAGTAGAACATGCCAAGTATAAATTATTACTATCAGAGGCCTACCTAAGTCTAAAAGTGAAGTTTATACCACACCACTAATTGTGTTTAGAATAACTTTAAAACAACAAATAACTTGTAACTCAAAACCAAAAGCTTGAGCATTCCAAGAGCTGGACACTAGGTGGCAGAAATAGTATATATTCTCTAATAATGAACAAACACCCTTTCAGTGTGAAGGCAGGCCCAGTTATAGCACATATCTCAAATAAATTGGAAGTTTATAGCTTCCCTATGTTTCCTGATCAGTCCCAGAAGAGCACATGCCCTATTAAGGCTGGGTTAAAACCTTTTACATTCTTTACAACAGGCATTACCATTAAGTCACAAACCTAGGCCTGTTGCCACAAATGCCCATGGCTTCCCTTTCCCCATACAGCACATTTTTAAAGTAGGACCCAGGTAAGCCCTATCCCATTTAAGAGATGATAAATTTTTTTATAGTGAGGTAAGGATCTCAAATGAGCCCAAGTGATTCAGAAACCTCGGTGTAGTTGCAGGTTGATAGCTCAAATTAAAAAAAAAGGATCTACATTATTTGCGGAGTATCGTTTTGCTCCGGTAAAGCAGCATTTCTCCAGCAGCCCATCAACCATGTGCCATCACAGGCAGGGCTTAACTGAAAAGGCTGGAAAAAAGGCTTGGGAAAGAGGCAAAGGAAACAGGTGTCAGCACACGTCCTGCCCACACCTTGCCCTCTTCTTTGTGCCCTGCCAGCAAAGATAAATAAAATCTAAATAAAATAATTAATAAATATAAAATAGCCGGCATCAGAACTTTACGAAGGCCACCAGGAGGTTCTGCGTCTGTGTTTCTGACACCATCCCCTGCTCAGTGGGCATGTGTCATGCCCTGGACGTGCCAGTGACCTCAGCATTTTGGTGGTGCAGCTTCTGGCCTTGGCTGACTCTGGGGAGCAGGAGCTGAGGCTCACAGTGGTGAGAGCTGGGCTGGAGGTTAAAGGGCCGCATCCAGCTCCCGGCTCCTGACTGATCTGCTGTATGGCCTGACACACCTTACTCATCTTCCCTCACCTTTCCCTCTAGGTGTGGGGTGCAAAGTAAACATACCTTCCAACAGTATTTGCTGTAAGGAGAGAAATAACACCTCCTCCCTCCTCAAATGAGACCCCTGGCAATTAACAATGTTCCTGTGACATCCGAACTCACAGAATGGATTATGCAAGCACATCTGCCCCTCTGGTTCCTGTCCCCAAGCACGAAAAAGTTCATTTTATCAAAAATCGGCACTATTTCCAGATCAGTTTTTTCAGCTTCTGTTGCTGGGGCCATCCAAGGAGAGGACCTTGAGGAAGAATTAAATGAAACTAGTAGGACTCTTCTACATTAAAAGGGTCTACGTTGCAAGCCTGCAGGAAAGCTTAGGGCTTCAGGGAAAGTGCTTAAAACCTAGATGATGTCCCACAAAACCTGCACCACACCACTAGTCAAAAAACAGTTTACGATGAGCTCAAGAAGTCATCTGACCTGTGTTGTGCCAGTAGAGGAGCAGAGCACATACAACAGCGCCTTTCTTTGGGAGGAATGAACATCTGCATGACATGAAAACACCACTAGGGAAAAGAAAAAAAAAAAAAAAGATGAAGCCACAT
>JAYRBT010000114.1:42859744-42871072 GCA_036023395.1 Myiotriccus ornatus | reverse complement strand
TCATCTTCTTGTAAAAATCTTGTGACTTTATCTCCCCCATCTTCTACCATCTTCCTTTTGTTTCCCTGGGCTACCTTTTCCCCTACTCTTAAACTGCAAACTCTTTGAGGACAGTGCCAGAATCCGGTCTGGATTCCATAAGGCATTTAATATGCTAAATATTATAAAAGATACTTTTTCTTCTTCCTTTTTTTTTTTTTTTTTTAATTTTGATTTCCAGTAAACTCACTGAAAATCCAAGCAAGCAGGACTTTAAGTAGGCAGACATACATGTCTTGTCAACAGGAAATTTCTCTTGCATAACTTCTCTGGCAGTTCTGGAAAGCTAAATGCAGGTGGGTTTATTTTTCTCACTGCAACTCAACAGTCAGGAAAAAAAAAGTGAACCCATAAAGTAAAATCATTTCTGAGAAAGGAGATTCCAGAAAGGCAGATGATTTTTAGCACGCAGAGCTGCCCTCGTGAAACATCTGCTATGACGTAGTCCTGTTCTGGCTGTAGACCAAACGTATCAATAGCTCCACAGAGTAATGGGATAAGAAATGGGAAAACTGCCATTGCTTGTTTAGCAGCTTGTTTTGCTGATAAATGTCTGTCACTTTTCAAATAGCTGCAGTGCAATTGTTTTTGGGGGAAAATATTTCCTTGAGAAGGAGGTTTGCAGGCCATTAGCTACTTCCCATCTGTGCTGGTGTTTTAATACACTGCACATACACTTTGCTCCATATTAGAAATTATTCACAGCTTTTGATTACGGGCAGGCAGCCTGAAGTTTAGAAATTACATCTGTCATTAATTAGATTCCTCTTGCCCTACTGAAAATTTAAATCTCAAAATCATTAGAACCAGTACGTATTTCTTGAAAGACCATCTACTTTTAAGGATTGTTAGGGAAAAAGATGTACTCCTTTTAGGCATCTGTAGTTTTAAAATAATGAATGACTGTACAAAAGCAGGAGCTGACTAAAGCGGTGGCCACTGCGTGCTCGTTCCATGACTACAGGCAGAATGTCACTAAGCCAAGTACCGCTATGTGCTGGAATTCATCTCATCCCTTTTCAAACTGTGCCATGAATATATTTTAATTCCACCTGATAGCTGCTAGGACAGACAAAAGACAGACCTCTGTTTAATATCCCTGATACCTCTAATAATATCTGGATTACTTACAATAAATTTTGCTGTGCCAAAAGACACAGAACTATACTCTTAGCTGCATCAACTGAACTAGATGTATACATTTCAGGGGAGGGGACACCCCAAAACTATTCCTATTCCTATTAGCAAGTATCCTTCTCCTTTCTTTCCTTCCATCAGAGGGGAAAAAAAAACTGAGAAAAAAACAAGGACAAATGTAAAAATGTGGGTACTGCTGTAGATTTGTTCCAGGGATATACTTTTTTTGTCATCTGAATCCTTTGCTTTGATTTTTTTTAATTCAGGAGGATCACATGAAGTCTTTATCCTAACTAGTTTTTAGACTTCACAGAATAAAGTTAAGGGAAAAAGAATAAAGAGATTCAGGATTAGAAAGT
The DNA here is from genome assembly GCA_036023395.1 of Myiotriccus ornatus. Taxonomy (NCBI): domain Eukaryota; kingdom Metazoa; phylum Chordata; class Aves; order Passeriformes; family Tyrannidae; genus Myiotriccus; species Myiotriccus ornatus. Next base: position 42,869,537 of record JAYRBT010000114.1, on the reverse strand, counting down.
ACCCACTGAAGTATGAATATAGAAGTGGAGTGAGACTTCCAAGTCAAGTCCTGCAGAGCAGGAAACTCACACTTTCTAAATTGTGAGGAAACTCACAATTTACCACTTGGACAGACGGGCAAATGGACTAACATAGAGGCAGTGACTACTTTTCAGAATTTATTGTAAAAAATAGTATTAAGCAATAGGAAAAAAAGCCACTCCTTGTTCAACCCATCACATATTGCTTTACATGGAAACAATGGAAAAATGTGACAGAAATGTATTACCCATTCCTAACCAAATATCAGATGATTCCAGCTATTCAGGACATGCTCACGGGAAAAAATATTGGCAGTATCGCAGAAATGGAAGTGGAAATAAAAAGCATGCAGTATTTTCAATTGCAGTTGGGAGGCCTATTTCCTGGAGTCTAAAGATCATGTTGTTTTATCTGTTTTCCTTTAGCATAATGTACATTATCAGACTTTCATAACTTCAGACAGCAGCATAAAGCCCTGATTTTTTGCCAACAGTGACATACCCACCTCAAAGATAAATGTGGAAGCCAGAATGTCTGCCGTACTTCTGTTTGCAATTTCCTTTCCATAGGAACACGCACATGATATAGTTCCTGCTAACATATATTTAAAGCTTGGCTAGCCCTTTCTCACTTATGCCAGTTCAACCCCACTGGAGGTCCTCAGGGCAGCACAATGGAGAACAGACTTCCAACACTGCATCGCATTCATTCTGGCCAAAACCGGCTTGTCCTAACACCAAATTACATCATTTGGGTGACAACTTCTTTTGTCTACAAACAGAAATATGTCAGATTCCGCATTAAACTGTACTACAAAAAATGTAAAACTATACGTTCCACGATTTTTTTTTGTGTGGGTCTTCTAGCTCATGTCAAAACTGCGAAGTACCAGTGTTAACTCGAACAGAGCTCAGTTTAAACAGAGCCCCCAAATAAACAGTGCATTGCAGTATTTATCTGGTGCAATTAGCTTCATTATCAATTGGCAAAAAGTTGACTTAGCCTCAGTTTCATACTTTAAAGCACTAATCAGAGAAAACTTAAGTTACATGGCACTGTTGAGACCACCTGAGTTTCAAGTCAAGGGATGAACTTACACACAGGTGCATTGTTCTAGGTATGACATGGCTACAAAACACAAATACTCAGAAAATGGGTCAGCAGAAACCTATGGATAATGCTAAATAAGAGTACATAACCATTTTTTTTCCACTGCTGTACTTGCTGAAAACTTAAAATTACAACAGCAACAACAGTTTGAGGTGACTCACACAACTGACAGTCACTGGAGTAAAGTGCAGTGGAAATTTCGGTCATTCTGAAAGAAGATACAATGGAGCAATACAGGAAATTCTGTACCAAGAGGCCAAAGTCAAACTTTTGTTCTCTTGCACATCATAAAAAATATTTTTGGTTACAAATTACCACTGCAGACAGTCTTCTTATAGATTAAACTAAAAATGTCTCTACCTAAAAAGCTTTGAAAAGGGTCAAAACCCCACAAACCATAACTAAAAAGCATTTTCTAAGTCCTTTTCCCTTTTGAGTTGTCCTTATTTTAAGGAAGACCCTCATCTTGGTCAATCAGTTCCGTTTTGGTGGAGAACACATCAGCCAGCATGTGCTTTGGGATTTCAGATCCCCGTACTTTTAATGTGTAACAGGCATTCTCTACTTTTGCCAGACTCTGTTTCAAGGTATACAGCTTCTTAGATACTTCGTAAGGTCCAGTGTTGCCAATGAAAGTAAAACCATCATAGATCTGCCGCAAGAACTGGCTCAGTTCAAAAGGTGTGTCTATGTCACCGTTCCCAACGCTGCTGATGCACAGACGCATCAGCTCTCCAGTCAAATCAGCCACTCCCAGAAGGTAATCGACAGGTGTTACCTTCAGGCTCCAGGTATGTTGTTGTTTGTCATGGGAATTGGAGGTCTGGGGACAGAACAAAAGAAAGTCCACTACAGAGAACTATGAAAATGCAGTCTATAATCGTTCAAATACACACTAACTTATCTAACGTAACTGGAAATTAAAAACATTCTGGAAAATTAAATTGCATGACACTTCCATGTGCTCTGACTTCCAGCAGACTAGAAGTTAAGAAAGCATTAATTTTTACTTGAGACGTGATTTTCATTCTAGCAAGCATGATAAACACCCTACTTTACCATCTCTATTTGCAAACACAATTATCGCATCTTCGTAGCAACATTTATTTGCAGTCAATTGGGGTTTTTTTTCATCTGACAGATCTCAGCCTGATAAATTTTTTTTTCCTAAATGGTCTGTCCAAAGCTACCAAAGCAATCAAAAAGAGTCTGCATTATGAGAAAGAATCTTATAATTTTGTAATAGTATCTTGAATTTCAAAATATACTTTCTACAAGATGCTGATAGCTATAGTAGTCTCAGATGTTTTCTACCAACTGAAATAGTTAAAATAGCTAAAAAAAAACCTTTCATGAAGAAAACTCATCACAAAGTTAGAAGTTTGCTCCTTTATCCAAGTTTCCAATACTTTTTATTGCCAAAATATTGGTAACATGGGAGACAATGAAGGTTTCTTTCTGTTCACTTATTTCCATAACACACCACATACCCAAATTCAGACCTGATCAGAGGCGTGGATGCTGGGTTTAACAACTTCACAGTTTGTTAAAATTAAGTGTGCTGCAGGGAGCATGCCTCCAGCAAAAACAAATTAAGCTACAAATCTGGTTTCTTTGCAAATATCTTACCAAGAGAATAAAGAAGGAATGAGAAGTGCTTTACAGCAGACTCTTCAACAGAAGCGGACTCAGGAACTCTTCTAAAGCAGCATTACAGGACACTGCACATCAACTGCGCATCCACTTCTGAATTTGCTACCAAATCACCCATTTTCCCCTGTCAACAATCAAACTGCACCCAGTTTACTGTGGTTGGTGACAGCAGTTTGCCACTATGACCCATTCAGGGCAGGGTAGGAGTACTGGCAAGTCAATAAACAACAGATAAGGTATTAGGGCTAAGGTATGATGGGACACCAGCTGGTCCTCTGAGAGTAATCAACTCGAGGAAAGTCACAAAGGACCAAGCTAAGACCTATGCAGCACATTTTAACAGAAGCTGAATACAGTGTCTCCTGTGACTACTTCAGTACCAGCAGTAAGATTTCATTCAGGGAGTTCATCCTGCCTTGGCTTTGTTAATCTCCCCCAACTTCTGCAACATCACTATACACCAGCAGGTCTTACAGGTTGTCCCAGGCAGTAAAAATCCCTCCTCTACATTTGTTTGCTAGTACTTCACTGTCCTGGATTTTTTGCCCTACCAGAAGGAGCTCAGTTTGCTCTGAATAAAAAGGATGTGAAATTTATAAACTTGTATCCCACGGATTTAGTTTACTACTTTATCAGAATAAAAAGCATTTTGAACAAGTGACTCAAAGCCCACACGTATATCTAATCCAATTCCACTTACTGGCCTTATTTAATCAGATGCCAAAAATGTGACTAAGCCTTCTCATTGCATTTCCACCCCAGAAAGATGTTTGTCACTTGAGAAAAGAAAAACTTTTACCGTGTTTGTTGTTTCTTCTCTGTCTTCTGCTGTAAATATTAGTTGTTTGTTGATCTCTTCAACACTAATCAAAGATCGTGTTTTGATAAAATACTGAAACGAGACTGCCTCAACATATTCTTGAAGTCCTGCAAAAGCAGAATTGATTCAAACTTTCAGCAATGATCCATCCTCATAATTATTTATTTTTTAAGAAGTCTTTTAAGTGAGACTATTTGAAGGTTACTAGCAAAAAGTGAAAAATAACATAATCCAGAAATAACATTGAAGCATAATCTAACATAGAACACTTCTGAAATATGGCAGTCAGACCAAGCACACAGCAGATAAACATGTTCCAGCTTTTACTCCAACTGCATTTTTCATTCAGAACTTTCTGTCATTTCAGTGTAAAGCATCATGGTACTCTCAGAAACATACTGAACAGCAGCTCCCCATAGTGTATCCCAGGGGTTCATACTTGGACCAGTACTGTTTAATATCTGCAGCCATGACATAGACAGTGGGATAAAGTGCACCCTCTGCAAATTTGCAGGTGACACCAAGCTGAGCAGTGTGGTTGACACACCTGAGGGGTGGGATGCCATCCAGAGGGACCTGGACAAGCTTGAGAAGTGGGCCCACGGGAATCTCATGAGGTTTAACAAGATCAGTGTAAGGTGCTGCACCTGGGTCAGACCAATCCCCTCTGTCAATACAGGCTCTGGGATAAAGAGATGAAAAGCAGCCCTGATGAGAAGGACCTTGGGGGTGCTGGTGGATGAGAGGCTCGACATGAGCCAGCAATGTGCACTGGCAGCCCAGAAGGCCAGTGGTGTTCTGGGCTACATTAAAAGCACCACGGACAGCAGGTCAAGGGAAGTGATTCTGTCCCTCTACTCTGGTGTGACACCACTTGAAGTGCTGCATCCAGCTCTGGGGTCCCCAGCATAAGAAAGACCTGGATCTGTTGAAGCAGGTGTAGAGAAGGACCACCAAGGTGATCAGAGGGCTGCAGCACCTCTCCTATGAGGAAAGGCTGAGGGTTGTTCAGCCTGGAGAAGCAAAAGCTCCAGGAGACCTGATTGAGGCCTTCCAGTAACTAAAGGGGGCTCATAAGAAAGATGGGGACAGACTTTTTAGCAGGGCCTATAGTGAAAGGACAAGGGGTGATGGTTTTAAACTAAAAGAGAGTAGATTTACACTAGATAAAAGCAAGACATTTTTTATGATGAGGGTGGTGAAGCACTGGAACAGGTTGCCCAGAGAGGTGGTCAATGCCCCATCCCTGGAAACATTCAAGGTCAGGCTGGAGGGGGTTCTGAGCAAGTTGACCTAGATGAAGATGTCCCTGCTCATTGCCGGGGGTTTGGACTAGATAACATTTAAAGGTCCCTTCCAACCCAAACCCTTGTATGATAATGGAGCTTTTAAAATACAGCATTTGTATTATGAAGCGTATGGATTACACTTTCACGAGTTCACAAAGAGACATGGTAAAGAAAAAGACAAAAAGCAAGAAGAATAAAAAAGTTTTCCTTGTTTCACCTTACTAGCAACAGAAATGAAATTCCCACTTCTCTATTTTGTGGGAATCAGTAAACAGGCTCCTTAAAATATGCAGACTTGGTGAAATTCACGTTTAATTCATCTGTTACAAACCACTCCAGAACAAAACAAAAAAAAAAAATCAATCAGACAGGATTGTGATGTCCAATAAGAGTACCGACAGGTGACCCTGCTTTGACAGGGGGTTGGACTAGGTGATTTTTGTAGGTCCCTTCGAACTCTAACTATTCTGTGATTCTACGAATATACTGAATAACTGCTCTGTCCAAATAACTTACACTGTAAAACCAAGGCATGCAGGGGGACAAAAGGAGTTAGTATGTTGGCAAGGAAATAAAATATGGGATAACAAATGTAGTTTGTACCAGATTTGTATTCCATCTGCAGCTACCTGCCACAATTACCTCTTGCTACCTCCTTAGCAGATGGTGACTTTCTGTATGCATTACAGCAAAGGTGAGATATAAAAAGAAGAGTTTGAATATTCAGACAAGGAGATTTCACAGGTTGTCAGTTTTTCCTTATGTGCAGAGAGCAGATCTGGGGAAAGCATGTGAGAAAAGTTCATAAGCAGAAAGCTTAAGTTGGCACTGTTGGTGGAAAAAAAAAAGCAGAAACGAAGCTGGAACAAATAGCCACGGCAGTACTAAGCTATAAAAAGTTTTGAAGACAAAGTCAACGGATGTGTATATCTGACCCACGGACAGAGAAAGCTCCAAAGGAGGATGTCAAAGGAATGAACTGTAACATGACAGAGGTTCTAGCAGAGCTATTCTGAGCCATTTTAAGGGGATGATTTCACTTCAAGAGAAGCAAAGAGGTATCATGCTGCAAAAGCACCGGGATTAGACAATAGTTTTGTCAGTGCACATAGTGAGAAAACGAGGACATACCCAAGGTACCAGAAGTAGAATCCTGGTTCCATTAGAATAATTTTAATATCCTCAACTGACCTTTACAGGGCCAAGACCTCAATCTATGGAAGAAGCAAATTTAGACTTCACCTGGATCAAAGAAAAAGTCTAAATCAAAAAGAAGAAATAGATTTGAGTAAAAGATGAGAGTGGAAATACCCTGAAAAACTAGAGTTAACCTCTAGGTGTAGAAGGCTTTCCATATTACGATCTCAAAAGCACAATAAGTGGCCTGCCTTTTTTTTCCTTTTAAATATGTATTTGAGTGGAAGTAACTCAGAATAGCAATTCAGCCTGGATCCTTTATCCTTCTCTACAGCAGCAGTGGGAAAAGCAGAATAAACGTGCAGCAACAAAATCACACTCAACACTGCTGTTCACAAACCAGAATACAAACAGGGAGATGCAAGGCCAATTAAATACCGTAATTTAATCAACTGAATTCACGTAAAGCATTCTGGGCACAAGCAATAGAAGAATACTAGATAAAAGCCACTCAGGATCTTCTAAGATAAGTAACTTCAGAAGCTATAGAGAGATAGATTTCATCACTCACTCCTTCCCTGACTTGCCCTCTGATGTAACACAACGAGTAATCCATTACGAAATTTTGGCCTTTTCTGTGGATAAGCTGTAAGCTACCAGATACATCAGCACTCAATATTACAATATCTGCGATAATCTCTCTCTGCTATCTGTGGAGAAGACTATCACATATGAAGAATCAATTTGGCATTTCCCACAGCTCTCAGAGAAACCAAATCAGCTCTCAAACTTTTTGGTAAACAGTTTTCTCCCACTTTCAGTTCACTCCACCTTACTACTCCTCCACACAGAGAGAAATTTTGTCCTTTTCCTCTGTTCATTTATCATTACATATTTTTTTATACGGGCATTTTTACATGTATGTATACACATTTTTGCCTCCTCCTGTCATCCCACCATAGCTGACATGTCTTCTGCTCCTTCCTTTTGTTTAACAACACCATGTGAATGTTGCACACAGTGTGGTTTGCCACTTACTGTCACCTTTTCACAATTAGGGAATCTAGCTCCCACTATTTACAAGTAAGTCTTACTGTGGTAACCTTATTTAAGGTTACCATTACAAATAGACTGGTAACAAATCCTGGTCACAATTACTTTGTAAAAAATATTAATATTTGATGATTTTTTTTTTTTTAAGTTCTTCCAGAAGTAGCTACACTATGACATTTCAATGACCCAAGACCTTGAAATAAGGTATTTCCATGTGCAGGTAGAAGGATGTTTAAACATGTTATGCTTTAGCTTAATGGTAGGACATCCGTTATTTTCAGCAAGTAATTCCCAAGGTGAAAAACCCCATCCCATTTCACTACACCATCCAACAATACCTTTCCCCTTACGCTCTTGTTTTGGATTTATTCCAAAATAGGCTTATTTATGGACTGAGCTGCCAGTAATGGAATATTTTGTAAGACTGCCTTTTATGTTTTTGGGGTTCTTCCTAACAGATGGACCAAAAATCCCAACTAAAAGCATTGTATTATTTCTACTAGCACTTCTTAAAATTACAGGTATAAGGTAAAAAACTGTTTAAGTATTTTGATATTTTATCACATTTATTCTATATAAAAAGCTCGTACTATGCAAGTGACAGTGACCCAGTGTAACAGCTTCTCTCTATGTTTTGAAAATCCATTTTCTACATAAGAACTAGAAGGTTGCACTGAGGTATCTTCTGAGCAACGTATCTATAAAGGAGGAGATTTTTCTGCCTGAAAGTTTGAGCACTTTTTTGTCATCTGTATCATCTGATGTTCAAGATATTTTTCCTTAACTACATAGGCAAGCTCTGAGACAAAAGGAAAAGCAGTTTCCCTGAGACATTTAGCAAGAATCAGGTTTCTTAAAAAAAAAAAACCCTAAAACAAGTCATTGGACCACTCAATCCAAGAGTCAAATGAATGCATAAGACATAAGAAAAGCTAGTCCTATTTCAAAAAACGAGTAAAGAATAGAAATTACTTAATTGCAGGAGTCATGTTAGGGTAAACAGAATCTAATTCTACCTGAGATGTACGTGCATGCATGCATGCATGGAAGCTTCAACCCTGAATGACAGATCAAACAAAAGGTGAAAATTTCCTCCTAAAATTTTGCTTACTTCATTTCCTCCTTTAAATATCTGTTTGATGGTTACAAAACAGGTTCAAATGAACTTCATGCTTCTCAGTTGTTAGGGTTAGCAATGCCAATGCTACCTGCCATCCTCACGAATAAGCTGCTTCTCTCCCTATTACTGCTCAAACTCATTTTCTTTCTCATCCTTTGTCTTCATTCTCTGTATCTTTCTGTTTACAGAGCAGCCTCTGCTGATGGCTTTGATACAGGCAGATAGACACAAGTCTGTGCTCTCTTACCCAGCTCCTCCCCTAAACCATGCAGCAGAAATCACAAGCCAACAGCAGCCACTACAAAGATGGTAGGAAGATACACTCAGCAAGTTTCTTCCAGGATCACTGTATGAAGGGTGGGGCACATTACTTACAGGAGTCATGTGAAACTACCCACTGGCTAATTCATTACAAAATCAAAACAGCACAGCCATGGCTCTATCTGATCATCGTATTTAGGCTGGCAAGTTACATTCTCATTAAAAAAAAAACCCAAACACAGAAACAAATATCCCTTCTCCACTCCCCTCCCAGAAAATATATAAGGCAACAACGACAACAACAAAAAAACCCAACACCAAAACCCACATAACCCAGGGAAAAAAAAAAGATAAAAAAGTCATATTCTTGTGGAAATAACAAACACAGGAAAACCAAAGTTAAAGTGTAGAGCCCTTATTACTGATCTCTGCAGACTATGGGGAGGACAGTAGACTTCAGGAATGCACTTGTACAAGCATATTGATCAATGAAGTTGAGTACTAGTAAAATAAGCAAATAATTAACAGGTACATCATCAGTTGAAACAAGTACACAGATTAAATTTAAGAGTATTAATACAAAAATTAAACGTATGGTGTCCTATTAAATTGAATCTGAAAACTCATAATTTAGTCTTTTCCTTCTAAGTTCTCTGCATACTTGACAATGGTTCCTTAGATTCACAGGTCTCTTTCCGGGCAGAAGCGATAAAAAGTTAAGTAACTAAACTAAAACTGGGACTGTGAAACAATCAAACTGCTTTGTTGATTGTGAGCTGAAGTCAAAGGTTAATTTTATAACAGTATGCTGAAACAGCATAAAGCCAGCCCTCCTCAGAGACATGCGTGCTCTGGACATCCTGTTGTGAAAATGGCTTAAAAGAGTGATTCCACTCAGGGATGGATTTTGTAAAGTAGTATCAACTAACAAATACAAATAAAGGGACTAGAAAAATGTTTGTAAAATCTTAGAAATTTGTGGGAAAAAAAAGTTTCTATTTACTAAGTAATAATTCAAAGGCTGAGCAATTTTACTATTATATCAATAATTAAATTCATGTAAATTAACTGTATTAAGCCCTGAATGCTTTGATGATTAGTCAGTTGCTATTTGACACATCTATGATCACCAAAAAGTTCTGCTCACTTCTAGCCACGTGTTGAAGTGATTGTTTCAGATACTTAAGTGTTAATATTGTTTGCACTTTGTTTAAAGTTGAATACACACCAATTTTAGGGTTAAGGTAATCCCAAGATTAGGCTGTTCTCCCAACAACTACAGAAACAAATATAGGTTTCCTATTAAATAGAGACAGGTGCCTGAGAGA
>JAYRBT010000114.1:42825736-42859644 GCA_036023395.1 Myiotriccus ornatus | reverse complement strand
CAAGATTAGGCTGTTCTCCCAACAACTACAGAAACAAATATAGGTTTCCTATTAAATAGAGACAGGTGCCTGAGAGACTTAAATTATTTCCCAAAACAGACACAAAAATCCTTCAGAGAACTGTGAAGAATATTTTAATGTCTTGTTGCAGAGAACAGGTTAATCAAGCCTTTTTTATATTGTTATTAAAAACATGTGGACATATGAGCAGTGCTGGGCTTTTTTGCAGATGACAAATTGTGGGTCAAAAAATCACAAACTTTTATTTTGCTTCTACTTGAAAACCTGAGGGATGGATCATGACTACTTTTGTAATCAAGGTTTTTGTTCTGAAGTTTGGGGGGGTTGTTTTTACACCCCACCTGCCAGCCCCAAAAGTAGTAATTCTGAAGAGCAGCCAACATTCTACATGAGCTCTTAAAAAAACAAACAAAAACCTACAAAGTATTCCTGTGACAAGTAGTCTTCCTGACCTCTTTGACTACCACCAATTGCCTTGATAATTAATATAGAGTTTTAGAAGTCATTCAGTTAGACAGCAGATTTTACAATACTAACAGCCTGGAGGGCAAGTGTTCAAGATACCAAAGAAAGGAAGCTCTGACTCAGCCAGGATGTTCAATGATCAAAGAAGGAAGAGCACCTAACACAACAGAGCTTCTGCAGTTCAAACCACAGTGAAAGTTATCCTTAAGATTACGCTGCTCCCATGCAACTGACCCAACTCACGAGCACAACAGAAGTACCAATGGTGACCACTTATCTTCATAAATATAGATTCTGGTGAGATGGTATAAGGGTACATCACCACTCACCAACCCCTATTTCTCATCATATGGCTGCAAAACAAAAACCAAATCACGAGGTGCTGTACTACTTGTTTCTTGGAATGGAGTTCCTCTATGACACATTCTCCTGTGTGATTTTAAATAAACAAACAAAAAAGCTTCATAGATTTTTTTTTCTTGAACTCTTATGTCCCAGCTGCACTTGGTTCCTGTAAAGGCTGGAGAGATCTGGTCTGTGAACAACTAATGTCAACAGCTGCAAGACTGAAAAATATCCCTGAGCCAGAACACAAGGTCTCCTCCGTTTGCTAGCTATAAAACTGAATTAAAAGAAAAACAATATCACGAGTTTCACTTCGCCATGTGAATAACTGCAGCACTTGTCGTAACAGTACAGCAGGACTTAAGGACTGTTAGGTCTTAAATTAAAACTGGGAAAGACAACCTTTGCGATCATGCTGAACTACGGCATGCATCTTTAAAGACTGCACATAGCTTCTCTTAAGAACTTATGCTGCCCTGAACTGCTTCCTGTTATTTTCATTCAGGGATCAGCTGATAATCAGTTCTCACATAATGCATGACTGGTTTGGTCATGTCTGAATTCGCATTCATTTTCCCAGGTTTAAGTTTTTGTGTATTGACATACAAGACCTGCAGCAGAGAATACAAAATGAGAGGCTTCGCAGTTGCCAATTTTTCCCTTTCCCAGAAAAACCTAGAAAAAAGGCATGAACCAAAAATAATGAAAGAGCAGTAAAATGCAACAAGCTGAAGATAACAAAGTTCAAATAAGCAACTTGCAAGCTGAAGAAAATATTTGACCAAGCTTGTTGGCAAAGTTGGGGATGTGAGTTCAGAGAAAAAGTAACAAAACAGATAGAAAGAAATTTAAAAAATCGCATTTGATAAACATTAGCTTATTCATTGCAATTTCTGTTAATTCTCCAATATAATCAGGAAACTTTGTTTCCATTTCTGGCATTTTACCTCTCACCTACAACAGCAAATAGATTAATTCTTCAGTTACATCCTGTTCCTGTGTTATTATATTTTCCCACCATCTTGCATAAACGTGATTGCTTCCTTCATGGATAGCATTCCTTTCAATGTTTTACGTATGTTCAGGTTTTATCCCGGGTGAGACACTTACAATTCATGATACATTCCTCCTGCAGTAAAAAGCTTTCCCTGCATATCCTCAGCCTACGATTCAATATGCCACCTACTTTAATTACAATTTTTAAGCTTTCTTATGAAGAAAATAATGTCCTACTTCTATTGTTGCTGATGTGCAGAACAGTTCATTAATATTATATCCTTGATATTATGTAGCTTGATATTATTTCACAGCTATATAGCAAAGCTTGAATATGAGATGTTCTTTCCATATTTTGAGTTTTAAAAATTAAGAAAAAACTCCAGTAACACAGAAATCATCATGTGGATAGTTGCTTTTGTTTGAAATCTAATTCAAATCCTTCATACAATACCCAAAAGAGCCTTATTACTTAAATCATCAGTAATCTAAATCTGGCCTACTTGGACCCCACTCATCTCCACAGCATTTTTTACAGCATCATGTCTGGTGGTGCTATGTACTGCAGTTAAAAAGTGGCATTGTAGTGCAAGTAAAGTATTTCCTTTTCATCCGCACAGCCTTAACTGGCTTTGTCCAATCCAGCAATGCCATTTGTTGCAATATGCTTACCTGCCTAAAGTGACTCTAAATGGCACAAGGAAGGAGACAGAAATTATATCATTATACCATTCTCTCAGAAGACAAATAGTGCCTGCACAAGATAAATTATGCATTAGACTGCGTCAGAGTTGAACTTTTACACAGAATTTCCTGCATCAGTAGAAGCAGAAGCGGTCACAGAGCAATAGTTTTGACAAGGTGCTGACACTTTACAGCCTCGTCATCTAATCCTATTGAGAGCAAGTGCAGACATGATAAACAGCTAATGAGCTTCTCTGTGCACAGCACCCCACTCACCAGTGGCACACAGCAAATAAAGGTCAGCCAACAGTGCTCCAGTTGCATCTACTATCATCACTTGATGCCACACTACTTAAGAAGCCCCAGAAGAATTACGGGCTACTCATTTAAAATTTTGTCTTAAGGGACAAAAAACTGAGTAAATCTTCAAATAGCTAGAGATTTCATTTAACAAAGTCATGTTAAAAAGATAGTCTGTTTAATCCCACACAATGCCAAGCAGCCAATCAGTCCTTAATTTTCCCTCTGCATTACACAAGTTTTGCATTTCTGTAGAGTAAATCTAGAACATGCTTAGAATAATTCCATAAATCCTAACATAGAAACATAAATTGTTTAGGTTGGAAAAGACTTTTAGGATCATCAAGTCCAACCACTAACCCAGCACTGCCAAGTCCACCACTAAACAATACGCCTAAGCACCACATCTACATGCCTTTTAAATACCTCCAGGGTTGATGACACCACCACTTCCCTGGGCAGCCTGTTCCAATGTTTGACAATCCTTCCCCTGTTGAATTTTTTTCTAATATTCAATCTTGAACCTCCCCTTGTGTGACTTGAGGCTGTTTCCTCTTGTTCTTACTTTGGAGAAGAGACTGCCTCCCACCTGGTTACAGCCTCCTTTCAGAGAGTTGTAGAGAGCAACGTGGTCTCTCCTGAACCTCTTTTTCTCCAGGCTAAACGTCCCCAGCTCCCTCAGCTGCTCCTCACAGGGCTTCTGATCCAAACCCTTCACCAGCTCTGTTGCCCTTCTCTGGACACTCTCCAGCACCTCCAGGTCTTTCTTGTAGTGAGGGGCCCAGAACTGAACACAGGATTCGAGGTGCAGCCTCACAGGTGCCGAGTACAGAAGGACAATCACTGCCCTGGTCCTGCTGGCCACACTGTTGCTGATCCAAGCCAGGATGCCATCGGCCTTCTTGGCCACCTGGGCACACTGCTGGATCACTTTCCAACACTCAACCAGCAGCCCCAGGCCCTTTTCCTCCAGGCAGCTTTCCAGCCACTCTTCCCCCAGCCTATAACACTGCATGGGGTTGTTGTGACCCAAGTGCACCACCCCTACGCACGTTGCAAGAGCATTTCTTTCTTGTCTTTAGGTCTCATACAAATCTGTCCAGTATACTACAGATATTTCCCTTAGCAGCTGAGAGTTAAATATGTATATCTAAATGCTTAAACACATATATATACAAATAAAAAATCCTGAAAAATTCCTTCCTCCCTTTCATAAATTCATACAATCTTTTTCAGCTATTTTCTTGCATAGTGCTTCTCAACAATTTTAAAGAAACAGTACACATTTCCTCACAGGATATATAAGGTATACACTGCAAAGTGGGGCAAAGGAGCAGGAATTCTATATTACAAATAGTAAAGCTTTAAAAATATCAACAAAGGAGAACACTCTAACATAACAAATGAAGAGGTCTGCATTAAAAAAAGCCTTCATTATTTCAGTATCTCTTTGTTTGCTTGTTTAATCATCCCCTGGGACAATCTGTACTGTTAAGAAACGTGTAGAAAACAGTCATCAGTTTTTGTTGTTGTTCAATTAGTGCTATACTCAGTGTTTGAGCTCATGCAAGTGTCCTTTGGGGAAACGTCCTGCGTGCCATTAGCACTATTCTTAATGAGGGAAAGCATGAAACTCCTTTAGTGCTCTGCCAGAATTGTTTTATCTTCAAGTCAAAAGAACAACTGCTTGGAGTAACCCCAAAAAAAGCATTTAACAATTGCAAGTGGCAAACAATATTCCCAAGCATTATACTCATAGCACTCTTCTATTTATAGGCTAGCAGTTATTATACTGAATAAAATATGTATTAGGCAGCTTTATCATGCAGACAGTCATGATTCCTCAGTTAAGGCTGCTACAGCAGTTTCCATTATAAGCCCCGTCTTGAACCCTCTTACTCCTTCTGTGAGAGGTAGGGTGGGGAACGGGAGGATGTTTCATGTTTGGTTTCAAGACAAAGGAGAATATTTTTAGGAAGTTTGAGGTTAATTAGACATGCTGCTTTTGAGATATGGGACATAGGCATTTCTTTATTCTTTTTTAAAGAAAAAAGCAGTTTAATAGCAATGTTTTTGTTCATAATAATCTTTTTAACTACTTCTCCAGAATATTTTTAAAATACAAAATCAGAATTGAAAATGAAATTAAAAGAATGTCAAGACTTACAGCTGTAAGAAAATAAAGAAAAAAGATCTAACACTTTTCTTAGCTGCATTTATTTTCAAAAAGGTACGCAAGCTTTTGCCACTGAAAAAAAAGCAACGCAACAATTAAAGAACACTAGACTTAAAACCAAAACTAAAAGCAACATTCTTAGCTCTTATCACTGTTTCCCTCCCAATTACTGTTCTTCATAAACGGTGCTGGGCATGGGCAATAAAGCATGCCCTCTCACAGTTGCTCTTCATCTAACTGTCCCCTCATTCTTCAGGTTTCTACGTTTTCTGTCTCAGCTTCATAATCCTGACATCAAGCACCTTCACATCTCTGACACCTCCTGGATCCTGGCTTCGGCACAATCAAGATCTACAAGACTTTAATGCCGCATGTACCTTCTCCTGCCATCCCGAGGATTAACTGGAGAGCAGAAGGTTTAATGAATAAGGTAAGAGTAAAGGTCTGCCTAAAAGTTAGCATTTCATACTTGTTATACACCCAGGCTCATTTACGCAACGCCTAAAAGCATTCCCTGTTTTCTCAGTGACACACGCCTATATTCTAATGCATGTCCTTACAAAACATGGGCACCAGCAGGCACAAACTTCTGTCAATGACGAGCATATGTAGAAGAGCTAGAATTTAAGTAGATGACCTACAGAAATAGAATGAAGGCAACTTATTTCAACTGGATTTTATAAACAGACTTCCTAATGAGGCACAAATACCTAATTGCAGAAACAACAGGGAGATCTCAGGGCCAAGCAGCATTATACAACTTATGACAGTCCACAGACTTGCCACTTACATCACCTTAAAAGAGGAAAAAAGTAGAAGTACAGCCATTTCCCATTCTAAATCCAGAAATGCAATGGGGGTTTTCCATCTTCTAGGTTTTTTATTTCTATCTTTTAGTTCTGTCCAAAAAAAAAGCAAAGTTCAGGTATTGGAGAGACTGCACCCCTGATTGCTGGAAAGATGGACAGGGCAGTCTATTTCTTCTTCCCCTTACTATTTAGCACACTAATACCTTTTTGCCTCCCTTCCTTTTTATCTAGAAAGGTCAATAAGATTCATTCTCTTAAATTTTCCTAATATTGTAGTCAGAAAATTCTTTAATACTATGACAATCTCACTCCAAGTCAATGCAAGGGCTAGGGATGTGCTACTGTATATGTAACTGGGTGCAGTTCTGGGTGTCACAATTTAAGAAGAATGTGAAGGTCCCTGAAGGCATCCAGAGGATGGCAACAAAGCTGGTGAAAGGGTTGGAAGGAATGTCCTATGAGGAGCAGTTAGGGACTTCGGACTTGTCTAGTCTGGAAACGACAAGGCTGAGGAGCAACCTCATTGCTCTCTACTGCTTCCCGAGGAGAGGAAGTGGAGAGAGTGGTGGTGATCTTCTCTCCCTGGTATCCAGTGATAATGGGATATACATGGAAATGGCTCTGCTGCATCCGTCAGGGGCAATTCTTTACCGAGGGTGGTCAAGTACAGGAACAGGCTTCCTAGAGAGGTGGTTCATGTCCCAAGCCTGTCAGTGTTTACAAGAAGCATTTAGACAATGCCCTTAACAACATACTTTAACTTTTGGCCATCCTGAAGTGGTCAGGCAGTTGGACTGGATGATCATCGTAGGTCCCTTACATCTGAATTTGCGTATTCTATATTATAAAAGTTTTGCAGTTGTGGAGGCATTGAGTCACCATACACATGCAGCAGGTCTCTAACTTCCTCTACTACCGACTTCTACTACTAACCTCCCCTACAGTAATTCATCCTGCTCTACAATGGACAAATAGATCTTAGTCATTTTAAGAGGCTGACATTTACAACAGAAAAAGTTCTTTTTCTGATCAATTTCTTTATTTTTGAATTGCTATGCCTAGCTTAAGTTTACATATCTTTCATATAAAAAAAACCCAAAATCTAACTTTTGAGGTTTGAAAAAATGTATTTTTTAAGGAAAAAAACAGTAATTTTTTTTTACTCAGAGGAGAGAACCTGGAAGTAGAAAACTAGCATCAGGTTTGCTCACTTGTTTTATAAGAACACGGGTACACTCAGAAGTTATCATGCAGTAAGTTTCTGTATGTCTGCTGTGGAGGTGTACTCTATTATGTCTGAGATAAATGCAGCTAATTCCAGACAAGCTGCTCCTCAGTAAAAACTAGAGGTAGGTAAGCCTCTTTGAATTTACCCACAAAAAGACACATATAAAAAAAAATAGACAGTTCAGGTGAGGCAGCTGATGAAGAAGCAGCTGTAAAAATCTTGCTCACATGGCATGGCTGATAGCTTGCACCATGCAGTCTCACAAAGACCTGTGAGGTAGCAGTCCTCAAACACTGCTGTTCCACAGACAGCATTGTGTGACTCACATGGGATTACAAACTTCAGGGGTTATTCAGGCAAGGTCTACAAGTCTCAGTGAAGCTTTCAGAAACTTTTGTTCATAAAACTGGATGCAAGGATTCTTGGCTTTTATAAATAGCACTTAAAATGAAAATCAAAACACATCTTCAGCATGTCAATATACTCATAATATACTTGGACTAGTACTGTTCACAGTTTGAGATCATCCAGTGTCAGCATTTTGAATTACCTCTTTTTTTTCATTGTGTCATTGCAGTACTTAGCTATAAATAGCAGCAAGACACCTACAGATTAGGTGGCTCTTTAAGAGAAACTATTTGTATTTAATTTGAACAACCCAATGCATCACAGGTAAGAGGACAGTGGAATTAATTAGAGCCACTGAAGACTACCACGGCAAGCTCCTCTCACTCTTAACAAACTTAAATTTGTGTAAGACATGAGTACAAGTTAACCTGTGCACTGTTTGTCTGTAAATAACGTACATGTATTTGCTTCTGGTTTATCAAATCAATCTTACGGACATTTTTAAACAATTAAATAATTCAGGGCAAATCTTCAGCTCTCCTCAACTGAAAAAGTCTTGCCTAAACAAGGAAAAATATACACAATTCCAAATATGTTAAATCTGAGATCGATAAACTCCTTTATGCCGTGACCAAGATGTCAAAGAAGCAGTTACATATTTCACTCATATGTTGCCACAAACAAGGCATACCAACTTTAGGTAAGACTCAAATTGTCAGCAAAGATTCAGCAAAGAAATACGATTTGATGAAAGAGGCATGAAAGCACTGCAACCTAATATCTCAAGAATGCTGATAAAGACTGCTGTTTACAGAGAAGAGCAGAAAAACGTGATTGAAACATAAACTGATTTAATGCTTGTTAACAGACAGGCAGAAACACATTCTGAGTCTTAAGAAGAAAGAAAATGCTAATCTAAGGATTTTAATTAACGAATTTTATCAACTCAGAATGGATAATTTCACAAGATAGTTGCTTCTACTCTCTTCCCAGAAATTATAACCCTTCAGGTGGGGTAACTGAGAGTGCTACACATACTCCTCTCAGTCAGAGAAAACTGGCCAGTACATTCGTTAGAACCACTCCCAATTGCAGTTTAGGTCAGGGTCCAAATTCTTCCAGTTGTAGTCTTTTATTTAAATCTTCCTCTAAATTGCACTGAAAAGAAGACTGAAGGACAACCGCCTAGTACCAGAGTTAACTTCGCTAGTAACAAAGATTAACCTGAGTCCTGATTTATATTCACAGAAATGTAACAAATTCAGACCCGCAGCATGAGGAGGAAGCATTGCTACACAAAGAGAAACTGATCGCAGTTCAAACTGGCACACTTCCCCTATTTTAAAATAATTTACCTGGAGATATAGCTCTATGGAATTGATACATGTCTTCTCCAATCAGCTCTTGTGCAACCTGCTTGATCTTCTGTCGGACAGCATCTAGCTTGACTTCAGACTCATTTAGTATTTCTTCCCCATTGGGAGCACTGCAATCATAAAAGAGAAACTGGAAGAGCAGTTTACAGAGCATGAGCTAACAGTTTAAAAAATTACACATTTGCTTTTACTAATCAATATATTTTTAATGACTTCAAGAAAAAGCAGAGCTGATATTGGAATGAGAAACAGTTTAACTTTCATTGATACCTATTCAGATTCTGTAGATTCTTACCAGGAAAATAATCAACCAGACAAACAGAGTTCAGGTAGCATTATGTTTATTCCAGACTGGAATTGTAATTATTGCTTAAGTAAGATAAAGGAGACACATATGTAAGGCTTCAAAAAATATTCCAGAAAACTAGCAGTATTTACAGAAGTCCTTCAACCTCTTTAGAAAAAAAATTAAAAAACCAATATTTTGCAATACTTGACAGTATTGCAAAATGTAATACATGATGTACTTCTACATGTGATTTCTTTTTTTTCAGGAAGTAGTTATGGACTATGCTGTTCAGGAACAGCTTAAATATCTGATTCAAAACCACAATAAATACTTGGCATTTAAAGCTTAGTTTATTTAATTTCCTTTAAACTTCCCCCGCCACAAATAATCTATATGGTATATTATTTTACAGTCTATTTAAGGAACTACTGATAGACTGGTCTCAAGAAAACATTTAAAAGCAAACAGTAAAGTTTAACGAGATTAAAGTCACAATAACTACAAAGGAGATGGAAATACAAAATACAGCATGGAAAGCTTCCACACTCACAAAACCAGGAATGTCTTCCAAAACAGGAATCTAAAATTTGGAGTAATTAGGAGTTTTTTGTTGTTGTTCTTTCCTCCACAAGTTCCCAGCTACCTAGCCACAGCAGTGGGAATAGCTATTTACAGTCAAGGCTGTAGTGATTACTGGAATTATCACAATACCTCTTTGCAGAAGAAAATCAAGTTAAAAAGAGAACAACTTCATAATTTGTTTATAACTGTTACTGTTATGGTAACTATAAATAGCTACTACTTCAGCACAAATGCACTGATAGATAACAAAAAAATGAAATTACAAAAAAAGGAACAGGGAGAGCTATTGCAACTATCATATGCAAGACCAATGTTGGTCATATATGGCAAACATTTTATACAACAGGCTATGCAAAGCTTCAAATGTTCCTGTTGTTCTGGTTTGCTGTGGCTTTCAAAGATTGCTTGAAGGCTCATGAGAACACAAAACATATGGAAGCTCAAAACTTCACAGAAAAACCTATACAGTTGTAGTATTTACATAAACGGACCCCAGGTCACCTCCTCTTTGCACTGATGACCTTGGGTGGAGTTGCAAGAACCAAAAAGGTGATTTAATAGCCCGGGCAACTAACCTGAAGGAAGGGTGCATGCTCTTCTCTCACAGCCTGCTAAAAGCTGGAAGGCTCTCATCTGCTGTGCATTCTGCTGCTCTGATCTAGTTTAATACCCCAACAAAACCAACCAAGAAACTTGAACCAGCATCTTGTATTTCTCTAACTGGAGCGTGCCTTAATTAGCTCACATCCACCCTAAAGGATGTTTATGGGAAATTAATTAAATTTCTCTCAACAGAACGTTGCAGCTGCTAATCACAAACACAGACAACGCTGCATGGCAGCTTCCAGGTTTCTATGAACATTTTCACGCTCAGTGTGACTCACCTGGTAAACCTGTGGAGCAGGAATATCGTTCTCTTGCTTTCGATAGTTATATCACGACTGAGCTTCACGAGCCGTTCATATTTATCATGCCTGGTGTCGAGCTCCAGCTGGAATGCTGTGGAGTCAATTGTTAAAGCAACAAGCACAGTTATCACATGAACACAGCGTGGGGAGAGCAAAGTGCCTGTGCTGCAGTAACTGCGTACAAGCCCCCGCCCCACCAGCCTTGTCCCCGGGTGCCTTTCCCCAGGGTGGGCAGCGTGGCTGGCCATGCGTGGGACACGGCTGCACAGGTCACCACTGCCAACCACCTGCCACAGCTGCAAAATTCATTAATAATACCTTTGTTTAATAAGTCAGGTTTAAATAGACATCAATCCTGATGATGCTTTAAGGCAGCCTAAACAATTTAAAGGAAAAATACTTTCTTTTGCTAATAAAACCTATTCCGCAATACCACTGTTCAGGAAATTGACTTAAGATTTCACCCAAATCAAGCAAAATAAATTGAAAAATAAAACCTTACAATCATTTGTAAGTAAAATTCACTAGTCTGTAAAACAAAACAAATAAAAGGCATCTGACTAAGGCACATACACTGTTTAAAAGGCACCATTTAGTTATAAGAAATGTTTCATTTCACATCCCAGCTAAACTTGGCCAAAAGTCAAATATTTTAATATCCCTAAAGATTAGAAGTACTAAAGCAAAGTGAGATCAATTATTTGAAATAAGATTTCTGACTTGCTGATGTTAATTCTCTCCAACTACAATGAATACAGAGAAGAGAGGATGTGTACCCGGTTATCACAATCAAACATTATGAATGTTTCACAGATTCCATTAACACTTTATAGGCCACTGTTCCACTAAATAAATCATTAATAGATACTTAGAAGAAATCTAACACATTTCCTAATGGAATGTTAAAGTCTTCATGTGAGAAAATGCAGAAAATAAACTAAGAGGTTACATTTTTCAAGAGTCTGACAAGGGAGGATCCTTTAAAAAAGTATAGCAGTTCACTGGTAAGCAACATTTACACAAAGTTATAGAAATAACTGTATATGGTAACTTGGTTCCTCTTATTTTGTTCTGTTCTTCCTAATCTTATTCTGAAACCCTAAGACAAATCACAAATGCTCTAAGGTAGATCTTTTAATTCTTACACGTCTGTTTGGTGTGTCTCTTCCAAATTCAGAGAGTCAATTCCACCCCTGAATTATAATAAAGAAGAAATTTTTCCTCAGATCATAAGGACACGAACTTGAAAAAGGCTGACCGGGACTTCCCTTCAAAGAATACCATATATGACATTTCCTACAACCATTTACAAATGTCATCTACCAGGAAATTCACTGTTCTGGAGATCTACAGTATTAGCAATGCTCCCAACCTTTTCTGGACAGTTGTGGCTTTTAGACTTTTATGCTGGATTTTAAACCTGTTAGGGACTACTAGGAAGTGCTTTCTGACCTGAAGTAAAATAGATACATACGGTAATCTTTAGCCTAACAGGACGAAAGAAAACCTACTGTACTGTGCTACTGCCTAAAATTGTGAAGGATTAGAACCCGGGAGGGTTCTCCAGCCTAACACATCAAGACCACACAGGCATTTCCTCCACGCGTTCCACTATAATGTCTAATCTATCACTGAAAGCAAAGACTCAGACTCTACCGATAGTTTTGGTCGTGCAGAATCAGACCATTAAAAGGACACTTAATAAATCTTAACCTTACAAGCCAAGGTACTATCTACTCTCTGTATCACTGAGATGTCATATTTCAAACCTATTACCAAAAAAAGGTGTAACTCCTTGTTTTTTTATTAACTAAACCATTCTGTGATTCTGTAATTACTACAGAAGACAGTTTCTCATTACTTTTTTAGAAATCTTTGGTGCCAATAGATCAATTCAAGTACAACTTTTTTTCAGAGACTAGAAAGAGCAAAACATGTAAACCTGTTTAAGGCCACACATTAATGGGGCAAACCTGGTTGTGTGTATACATTGGGGAATGAGAGGTTGAAGAGCAGTGCCATGGAAAGGGACCTGGGGTCCTGGTCGATGGCAAGTTGTGTGTAAGTCAGCAGAGCCCTGGCAGCCAGGAGGGCCAACCATGTACTGGGGGGCATCAGGCAAAGCATCACCAGCTGGTTGAGAGAGGGGATTGTCCTGCTCTGCTCTGCACTGGGGCGGCCTCACCTTGAATATTGTGTCAGTTTGGGGCACTGCAATATAAGTAAGATATTAAGCTCTTAGAGAGTGTCCAAAGGAGGGCAACAAAGATGGTGAAGGGCCTTGAGAGGAAGCCGTGTGAAGAGTGCCTGAGGTCACTTGGTGTGTTGAGCCTGGAGGAGACTGAGGAGAGACCTCATTGCAGCCTACAGTTTCCTCACAAGGGGAAGCAGAGGGGCAGGTACTGATCTCTTCACTCTCATGACCAGTGATAGGATCCAAAGGAACAGCATGAAATTGAGCCAGAAGAGGTTTAGGTTAGATATTAAGAAAAGGTTTTTTCACCCAGAAAGTGGCTGAGTACTTGAACAGGTTCTCTAGAGAAGCGGTCACAGCACCAAGCCTGACAGAGTTCAAGATGCATTTGGACAACACTTTCAGGCACATGGTGTGACTCTTGGGGTGTCCTGCACAGAGCCAGGAGTTGGATTCAATGATCCTGTTGGGTCCCTTCCAATTCAGTATATTCTATGGTTCTATGATTTTATGATTAAGGTGTTTAGATTCAGACAACATACACAGAAGTAGTGCACAACTCTGGTTCACCTTATGCAGTTTCCTTAATTGTAAACCATCTGGAGAATACCTTTTCCTAATGCTTGTGCCTGGCACAGAGGCAAAGACGACCAGTGTCTCTGTCTGGGACTTATAAACACTGGTGCAGTACAAACCATGGATCTTTATAAAGCTGAATAAACTTTAAATCCTTTCTGAAATTAACCCAATACTGCTGCCTGGATCTCATGGAAAAGGGAGGAAACCAGTGTAGGTACGATATTCAATATGAATGACAGAGCAGCTTGGTTGCAGGGAACCTTAAACACCATCTAGTTCCAACCCCCACCACCATGGGCAGGGAGTCTTTCCATTCGACCAGGTTGCTCAAAGCCACATCCAACCTGGCCTTGAACACTTTCATGGATGGGACATCCACAGCTTCTCTGAGCAAAGTTCAGGGGTCACAGTTAATCATCTGCCAAGCTGATTTACACAGAAAAATCTATATACCTGTTTTCAAAAAAGCAAGAAAATTATATGACATTGAAGTGACCATCTGTAACACCCAGAAGCTTATATTTCTTCACTCTCCTTAGCTTAAAAAAGAAAGGGAATGGGGAAACCTTTACGCCAAGAATTAATCTGTTCCCCATATCAAATCTCCTTCCTTCTTCTGCCAAAGTTTCTCATTTCTGAAGCTCAACTTTGCCTTGTCAGGGCTAGTCTTATGAGAAATTTAAATTTACTGGAGTTCAAATCTGGTTTTCTGAAAAACCCTACAAAAATAATTTTGCTAAAGGGAAGTTACACCTCCTTATTTAAAGAAACTCAAATATAAGTTAATTTTTAAAAGGTACTCAAAATGAAGTTAAGTGTCTACATACATGTCTATATTAGTTAGTTAAACTATTTTTTAAAAGTGCAGGTATAAACAGGTACCAAGTCACAAAACAATGCATCCATATTTACATAAAAGTAGCTTCATCAAGGTCAGAGTCAAGCAGAGTCAAGGTCAGCAGCCTCCTCAGTTTCACAAAGGTAACCACCTCCTCCTCTTGCCCCCCGGTGGCTCAGATTTTGCTTTACACCTCTGCAGATCCTACAGTTTTCTGGCACCAAAGGGCCCACTCACCTTTTGCCTGGCTGACCACTCGTGCAGTTTGCACAGCATCAGGTTCAGCACAAGAAGGGTGGGGAGGGGGAACAGCAGGTGGGATGGAAACAGGAGCAAGTCATGAGTCTTGCTATGAGGAGCTGTGCAAAGTCCTGCTCTCAGGACTTCACTGCACAAAAAGCAGAACACTAAGCTCAAAAGGTAAGGACCGTAAGTCCAACAAGTTCCAAGCTTCTCCCTCAGAAAGAGATGTTTTATTCCATCACTAAATTTTCTAGCAATTTCTACACCACATTTTTATAATCTGCTTTTCCAAATGTTTACTTACATTTAAAAGACGTCATCAAAGCTGAAGATGGATTAACATTCTCTTTCTCCTCCCTTCTTTGACCATGTGGAAAATTGTCGTGCTTGCGTTTTCTGAACCCACCCGATCCTATTAATAGAAGATAAACACAAAAAAAATATATTTAGAAATCGTTTTGCCAGAGTACAATCAGCACCAGAATGCTATCTTCAGAGCATTCCTGACTGTAGCCGTATTTTACAGGATAGAATAAGGTAACTGGATGATTATTATTGACTGATGCCAGCGTCACATTATCATGTCACTTTTTCTACCACATTCCTAGTGAAAATTAGAAAAAAAAATCCTACCAATTTCAATAGATGAGTGTGGCAAGGTCCTAAGTCCTTTGTTTTTTTTTTTGGTAAGGTACTGACAACCTTTTATGTTTTCTTTCTGGAAGGGAATGGTTGCATTGAAATCCTTCTGTGAACAAGGGTCTACAAGATCAGACTTTTTTTCCCCCTTCCTTTTTTTTTCCTTCATCTTGAAAGGAGTCAATACATTGCAAGTTTTTATTACTCTAATTATTTATGTCATGAATCTTCAGTAACCAGAAAAAGAAGCAAGGCGTAATTTAAATAGAGTACCACTATTCAGGTATGCAGGTTCAGTCCTGCACTGTAGCTTCTTTGGTCTTTACCCTCTACCCATTAACCAGTTTCTTCTCTATTCACCCCGATGTAGCCCTTCAACTAGCTTTGTGTGCCTCTTCCCTGGACTCCCTTTTGAAACCCACACCCAGAACTCATCTCTTTTGGACTACGTTTTATGTCTGTTTTACACCTTGTACTGTTTCTTCCTCTTGTCCTTCCTTCACCTTGGGTTGACTCATTGTGTCACCCACACGTCAACCTTTCCTCCCGCTTGCTCCCTCCTTTTGGTGACAGCTGGACACTTTGTCTTCCTAACAGAGGCCAACATTTGGCAAACTGGCATACAGGCATACCTTTTTGAATATGCAGAGTTCTCTCAATTTCCTTAAAAGAAGAACAAAAGGAAGCTACTTAAAAGTTACAGAAGAACACTGGATTTTAAAATGTTTCTGCTTAATTGTTTATTATCCCAAACCAAAACCAGAAGTGGGCGTAGCTACTTTCTAAAAGAGGAAACTGAACATCACTTTTTCCTTCTTCTCCGTTAGGACATGAGTTCAGGGTTTTGTTTTTCCTGTAGCAGTTGAAAACATTACAAATACATCCCCTAAAATAGTGCAGAGAGTTAAACTCTCTGCAGTATACCAAAAGTTGGGAACATCATCATGACCTACAGGAAAAAAAAACAAGCCCTCCTGAAGTGAGAGGAGAAGGAAGAAAGAGAAGTAGGGAAAAGGGGTTCCCCTGAATAACCAACAACCTGAATATCAAAAAAACATGAGCTAAAACAATAGTAGCTTAACCTCGATTTAAAAAAAAAATAAAATTAAAATAAAAGAGCCAGCTTTCTTGTGCCTGACCCTACCGCCTGGCTGAAGGGGCGTCTGTGGGACTCTCGGTGCTGCCAAGCAATAAGAGGTAACATACAGAAACTGATGCACAGGAAGCGCACAGTGTCTTCCTGGACACGAGGAAGAACTTCTTTACTGTGATGTGATCATGTACTAAAACAGACTGCCCACTGAGGATGTGGAAGCTCCCTCACTGGAGATATTCCAGAACCCTCTGGCCACAAGCCTGTGCCATGTGCTCTAGGATGACCCTGCTTGACCTGGGAGGTTGGACCAGATGACTCCCGGTGGTCCCTTCCAACCTGACCCATTCTGCGATTCATTCTGCGACTGCTGGGGCTAAACCAACACACAGGCTGCAAAGTGAGCTGCAAAACGTGTGTGCGTGTATATATATATATATACACACACACGTAGATATATACACTATACTGAAACACAGCTACCCCAAGTGCTTTACAGGCCTAACACACTCAGCTTCCCGCTGAAGCAACTGCTTTTTCACCCCCAAGGACGCAAATCCCTACAACCCCGCTCTCTGGCACAACCCCAGCGGGAAGGCAGGACATGCAAGAAGGAATGATCAGGGACACCCGCGAAGGAGCGGCCTCCCTCAGTGTCAGTTCAGCGACACGGCCGAAGGGCACCGCTGAGCACGGCGGAGGCTCCGCACCTCCGTCCCCGCCGAGCCGCGGGGCCTCCCCCCGCTTCCGCCGGCTCCAGCTCCTCGCGCCTCGGTCTCCTGCGGGAGGGAGGGAGGGAGGGAGGGAGGGAAGGGCGGGCAGGGACATCACCTTCCTTGCCGCTCATCCCGGCGCCGCCGCCGCGTCCCCCCGGCAACCCGCCGCCGCCCCGCGCGCCGCCAGGGCCCACACACCCGCACGCCGGCCCCGCCCTGCTCGCGCCACGGCGGGGCGCCGCGCGGGTGCCTGACGGCAAGAGGCCACAGAGCCGCGGGCTGCCGGCCCGCCGGCCATGGCGCCGTGCAGGAGCAGTGGCGGCGAGGCGGGGGGGGCGGAATTCGGGCGTCGCTGACGGCGAAATTGGGGTAGCCCCCGAGAGCGGGCCGTGCTTCCGAGCAGGCGACCCCGCGGGCAGCTACTGTGCGACCCCAGCCGTGGGGCCTCGGCGCCCGCGGCACGACGGGAGATGTAGTGCCGGGCGGGGCGGCGCTGTGGGAGCGGCGCTGGGGAGGGACGGGTTGACTTCGCGCCGCCTCCGGTGTGCCCGCCAGCGGCGGGGAGTCGGCATTCCTCGCCTTGGATCCGCCAAACCCAGCGACAGTGCTCGGCCCGGACCGGCACGGGAACAGCTGTCACGTCGCCCTCCCCTAACCCCTCGCCTGTCTCCTTAGTGCCCCTTTCTGTCCTGGCACATCAGGACCAACCGCGGTGCTTTCACAGGATCCGTTAGGTTGGAAAAGACCTCAGGGATCATCGGTTCCAACCTATGACTGAACATCACTATGCCAGCTATAGACCAGGGCACTCCATGCCGCATCCAATCTTTCCTTAAGCACTTCCAGGGACGGTGACTCCACCACCTCCCTGGGCTGCCCATTCCAATGTCTAATCACTCTTTCTGTGAAGAAATTCCTCCCGATGTCCGACTTAAACCTCCCCTGGCACGGCTTAAGGCTGTGTCCGCTCCATACTGCCTGTCCTCTCCTTTCTCCTTACTGCCCCTTTCTTTCCTGGCACGGCGGGGCCAAGGTGCTTTCCTTCCACGCAAGGTGGATCGGGAGCACATCCACAGCGCTGCACCAGGTGCCGAGATACGCCCCTTAGAGCCCAGCCACGCAGTGTGCCAGGTGAAGGAGGCCAGGGAGGATGCCCGCTGACACTGGGACGGGACCTGGAAACAGGAGACACTGACTGTGCACGGAAAAGATCTGATAGTGAAGCCACCTGATACCTGGAAAAGATATTTGAGAAGCAGCAAATGTAGGCGCTGCCACAGGGGAGGCAAATTCCCGAACCCAGGTTGTTTGCATCAAATGTTTAGCCAAGCCTGGTGAAAAATATGTTTCCTCTGCTAGGGATTTAGTGTGAGTGTTCACAAGAGACGTGGCAGGATTGAGCATGAGGGAGATGTACGCACACTGTAAGAATCTCCCCACACAGAGGGCACTTGATGACTCTTCAGCTCTTACGGTGATGAGCTACAAAAAGTCTGCTTGCCCCACTAGATTCATGCTTTCCTACACGTGCATCCTGATGCGTTCCTCTTACGTGTTTAAGATAGGGAGGGGTGTTGCAAATCCCCAAACCTAAAGGTTTGCAAATCATCAGTCATGGTGCTCTGCTGCTAGATCTCATTTCTTGTCACAGTTGTTGCCTGTTTTAGTAGCTGGATTCCCAAGGAAATAAAGCTCATATGAGCACAAAGGCGGAGTGCTCACAGCCTTTGTGTGTGGGTGTGCGTGTGTGCCTGTCCTTCCTCCCCACCCTTAATAATTTTTTAATCTGTTGGTCAATTGGTCAATCTGATTTGACAGAGGGAAAGAGCCTCCAGGAGTGATTATAAACATCCTGAGTAGGGAAAAAAAATTTGGGTGGAACTTGCACCTTGCTAGAAACCAGATAATCCCAGCTGTGAGATGCAAATGCTTCAGAGTCCAAAGTTAGCAGAGCCCCAGCCTTTGAGAGCTCAGAAAGAGCAGGGACACCAGTCCTGGCTCAGGCCTTGGTGTTTAACAAATAAGCAAATACAGCTTTTAGCAAACTTGAATACCAGGTGAACCTGTCAACAGATTCAGGAGGACAATAAACCACCTAAGTCAGATAGTAGAGGAGTAAAGCTTTGACAGTGAGCTTTAAACAGTCTCAAGGCAGCCAAGCAGGAGTTGCTAAAACCTGGTATTTCCAGACACTGAGAACACATGACTGTCATGCAGCATTCAAAATTATTCAGAAGCGTAACATGAAACCTCTCTCCAATTTCCCAATCTGAGAAAACAGATTTCAATCACACTTGAAAAGCAGAGGACAAAGAGGATCCCAGCAGAACTTCCTCAGGCCTGATATGCATATTGAGTTGTGCAACAGCTTGATTGCTGCTCCACCAGCTGCATAGGAGTTTTCTGCTTTCTAAGTAGCAAAATCAGGACATGAAATGATTTGTGTCTGTGTTATCACTGCACACATTCAGGCATAGCCTTTTGTTTTAGAAGATGTACAAAACTGCTTTTGGAAACACAGACTTTTTTTTTTTTTTTCTTTTAATTGTGCTATTTCCCTGTTCTTGGCAGCTCTTTGGACAAAAAGCAGAGTTGTTTTGGTTGTGCTGATGTTGCAGGAGAGTGGAAAGAGCACTGGCATTTGAATGTTTCCCAGCAGTGGAGAATTTTCAGCCAATTTTAGGGAATGGAGGTTTGGTCTTTCACTGATTTCTGTTGGTCCGGTGACACTTTGTGCATGCACAGAGATATTCTCAACAACTTACTTGACATCCTTGAGATGTTGTAAATAAGAACTGGTTGGGGTTTTTTTTCCCGATACAATCTGTTTAAATGTGGCAATGTTAAACCACTTTGGCAACAGGTTATTTGCAATATTTTTCCCTTTCTTCTAGTTGATAATTAAACCTTTTTCCTTCCCCTTCCAGTTATGTGTTTCTTACTCCTGAAGACAATGACACCTGCACCTCCACAAGTGTGAAGGTGGCATAGCAACATACTGAGGGAGTAAATGGTAACAGAAAGGAGGTGCAAGGATTTAGAGTATGGAAAAATCCCCACACAAACCAACAACAAACCAACAAGGTTTTCTCAGAGACTTAAGGTCACGCTGAGATGTTGCACATGGGTTGTGTATGACTGTGCTCCAGATCCTACAACAAGGTTGGTAACTCAGCCTTCACGTGGAAAAAAAGTGGTTTTTAAGACTCACAGTGGTGAGGACAGAGCACAAGAGGGTGGACCAGATATGATCTGTGCCTTTCTGAGTGGGCAAACTAATTGAAAACAACCACCGTAGGGGGTTGGAACGTCTCCATTCATTTTATCCCTGATGTCTGCCCCTTTGGGCAATGACCTACTTTAGTCACACTCCTACACAGTGTTCTTCAGTGAGACTTTTGGTCTGCTGCACTACTATCAGCAGAAACCACCTTGAAACGGCACTCAAGGGAGTGGAGAATTAATCTTTTCTTCTCTGGAAAAGCCCAAGTCTAACACTGACTCAGCTGAACTCGGTGAAGTGCAGACAGAGGAGTAGTGGTGGGTCCAACTCAAGGACCACACTAGTGAAGCTGCTTCAACACCTACAGCTTCAAGTAATGGAGCTGAACAGAGGTAAGACCCAAGTGATTTGTCAGACGCATGAAATCACCATATCTTTCTGCCTTCAGTCGTTTCAGTATAACTCTATGCAAACTGTTTAAGATCCCTGGGTTCCCTGGCAGCGTCACAAGGTGCTCTTGCTGCCCCTGTATGGCTTGTATAGCTTTAGAGACAAACGTGATCCTTGTGGTGCCCTCCCATGTTTAAATAACCAGCCTGGGAACATCTCCTGAAGTTTCTGCTAAAGCAATAGCACTATGGATAGTTAGAGCTGGAATTATCTCTGCTTATCCTTTTGGTTTTTATTTTATCTCATGACATGATGTACTCTTAGAGCAAGGTTGTGAGGTTGCCTTGGAGATGTAGGACTTAGCCACAGAGCTCTCTATCAGACCGAAACGTTCACATTAGCCAGTGTAACTGAGAGTGCTTTCAACAAACAATTGAGTGGAGTGAAGTGACAAAAAGCTTACGAAACGGTCACAGGGGAATTGTATAAACTGGGGTCAGATGTTCAGTTTGAGACTGTTATATGACCGAGGAGTTTAGCAGCTGGTTGACAAAAAGAAGAGGGAGGTCAGCTGGTCTCTAGTTGTTATAACAACAACCTGTTATGTTTCTCAGGCAACAGAGATGCCTGTAGTAGTGGCAGGATGGATCGGGAGGATGATTTCCTTTTTTCCTGGAATAATGTTTGAAAGCTGTGAATATTTTTCTGCTGGTTGAATTTGGGATTTGAATCTTAAAAGCTGCAGGTTCCAAATGCTAATACACCATGGTGCAACCTTTGAGTGGATCAGCAGGAAGACCTTGGGAATGCACCGTGGAATTAGCTGTCTTGTAAATAAGCCAATGGAAAAGAGGACAGAGAGAACCTACAGGCTTGCTGAAACATCCAGTTCAGAAAAAAATAAAGGGACCAAACTATGCATTGCCTTTATTCCTAATGTTTAGTTTATATCTTCCAAGGGAAAACTGGCAAATGACCGGCTATGAATAATGTACCCATGGGGAATGTTTGTTTTTAAACATGAACAGTTAGTGCCTGGCTTATGTCTGGGTGGGTGTGCTGGCTATTTCATAAAGATTTCATTCTACTGAGGCAACCACATGAAAGAATTGCTTTGGAGAAATTCAAGGTGAGAATATCTTTATTTTGCATCACACCAACACCCCTAATGCAGTAGAACTGAAGTGTAGAGATTAACCTTTCTCCTTCATCTCTCCCATACCCCTCTGTGTGTCTGAGCCCCTTGTAAATTCTAACTGAAATGATACGATCCTTTGTATTTCTAGCTACTCCAGTCTGGCTTGTTCTGTTAAACACTGGGCTTTTCTGCCATAGTGGTAGGACAGAGAAAAGGTCTAAAGTTATAGTGTGTTGTAGTTTTGGAAAAGATGCTGGTAGAGTATGAACTGCAAACAAAAAAACCTCTAAAACATTTCCTTCAGCTATGGGAGTCAGAAAAGTGAGGGAGCCTGAAGTTGTGGCTCTCATCAAAAATGGTAAATCCTATCATGTAACAGCAGAACTTGCCTTTTTTTTTTTTTTTTTTTTAATGCACATGTAAGTCTCTCATCTGAACCATATGAACCTTGGGGAGTCTCAGGTCCTCTTTGGTTCCTACAGCACGCAGTACTCCCTGGGCCCCTGCAGTGCCAAATGCATATCCTCCTTCACTCTCTTGGTCCTCTCCAATACTGCAGTTCGGAGGTAATGGCTCTTGGCAAAAGAACTGATCTGATTCATCTGCAGTTAAGTCTCTGTAAGAAAGAGTCTGAGAATGGTCTTTGTATCTACATCTGAGAGAGGCAAAATATTACATTATATATGGAAAACCCTTATTCATGCCAATGTAAATCAGGAATAATTCTCTTTAAATTGTGTGCCATTGAGATGACTATCAAGTCTTGAGAATTCCCAGTGTACAGAATATTTTATGCTGCGGTATAGGTAGGGCCAAAAAAACACACCAAGACTCAGGTAGTTAGAGAAATGCTTTCCTAACAATTCCCACCAAAAAGTTCTGTTAAAAAAGCAGTTAAGGTTGCTTCAGGGCAAAACACACCCACACAAGAAATGACAGGTTAGGGGAACCTTCTTTGCATAAGCTATCGTGCGCAGCTCATATTAACCACTCCCAGTGACAGACTCCAAACCCCAACAAGAAGCTCCCCTTGTTCTGCAGGATGAAGAAACAAACCCATCCCTCCTACAATGCTTTGCTACATTGCAAAGCCTTCTGGCTTCTGCAGCACTAACATTAGTGGCTGGTGCATGTGGGGAGGCTGCGCTGATTGTAGGGGAAAAAAGGAGATTAACAAGTCCCACCTGTTGCTTTTCATTAGACTGGAGAATGAGCTATTTGATATACTCACAACAGAACAAATCTGGTTCCTTTGCTGAAAAAAATAGCTACATACAAATACCTAGTACCAGGTATTTGTATGGGGCTTCTTCTAAGTGTTTTATTCCCAGCTGGGCCAGAAGAGATTTTCTGTAAAGGTGTTTTGTCACCCAACATTATGGGGATCCTGGGTACAATGATGATGGCACTGAGTTGCAGTTACAATTAAAGCTTTATTTTTTTTAAACAGAATTTTATGATCAGCATAGCATAAAATTTTGCGACCGGAATAGGATTTTTGTAATCAGAATCAGCATAGCACCATTTTCTGAGTAGCGTAGCAGGAAGTTTGTATCACATGTTAGCTTCTGGTTACTGTTGCCTAACAGACTGCAGAGGACAAGACTCCAGGCCAATTTAAGTGTATAAGATAATTTAAAGAGAGCAGGTCCTTTAATGAGTCCGTAGGCCTAGAAGAATACATACCACACACACACCCAGACAGTGGCGCTATGATTTTATAATAAGGTCCATCCCATCCCAGATTTGTCCACCCCTGGTTCTGCCCCATTCTGCCCCTTGACACTCCCCTTTGGGATCCCTTCTTCCTCATCTTCATCTTTCTCAAAGCACATACAGTCTTTGGATTTCCTCCAGAGTTCTGGGCTTGAAGGTCACTGTGTCTGTGTGATATCTTCTGGTCCAGGCCTTAGGGTGTTTCTCTGCAATTCTACCTTGAAAAGAAGACTAAACACGCTAATGGAATTTTAGAGGGATTGATATGAAATGGGGTAGTAGAGTTGGGTATGTGTAAACATTATGCTACAGGATAAGGGATATAATACAGCTACATTAAAATCTACATTCACTACACATCTTCTTCTAAAATCTACAAAAGTTAAAAAAACCAAAAACCTCGGAGGCATCATTCCTAATCACCTGGTCAATCACCTGATTGACCCAGAATGGGTCAATCTTAATTCTTTGCTTGCAGTATCCATGATAATCATAATATAGAATAAAAACATATATAAGAATATGAGTCACTCACTCAAATGTTGGAGGAAGCAGATGATAGCAGAGATGCCCCTGGCCACTGGGAGATCATGGGTTTTACTTTCCAGCAGCAGTCGTTGGTCCAAGACCCACTTAGATGTTGTAACTGTGGTCTGTGTTCTGCCACACTTGCCTGTTCTGTGATGGCGTTATCACAACCTGGCTGGCTGGGTGCCTGGGACCTTGAAGGCTGGTAAGGAAGGGAGAAATCAGCCTGGTGCCCAGGAACCTTGAGGCTGATAGGGAGGGGGAGAAGAGTTCTGTCTGATGCACGGGACCTTCCAGGCCTGATGAGGAAGGGAAAGGGGACTGATACATGACCAACTTGGTCACAGAGAATGGCCATTTGCCTTTTGAATTGGCAGTAGTTAAGCTAACCATATTATGAGGGGTCAAGAGCAGGAGGTACCAGTTACAGATTTGTACTGAAGAAGCCTTTGCTTCAAATTGTGTTGGTGGTCTTCCATCTATCTTCCTACATAGCTTTATACCTTCCCACATGTAGGAGCTGTTTTCATCCAAGTTCCTTCTGCTCCACAGGGTCACAGTGACCAGTACTTACAGGTTTCACCTTGTTGTTTAAATGCTATTACAGAGTTAGTTCTGCCTTTGTGTACCTGGAGTGTTCTAGGAACAAGGTCTTGGCATTGCACTAACAGGCTTTATATGCTGCCCCTGTGCTACAGGGGGTTTATGAGTCTTCTCATACTCTGCAGAAAGGTAAATCTTTGTTGCTCCAGGCACAGAAACCAGAATTTTGGTCTGAGACCACCTGGGTCTCAGGGGAGGGTTCTAATGCAGCCCCTATACAGAGCTACATCAAAACAAAGAATTAAAGACAAGTAGATGAAGTATAGTAGTGTTACAGACCTTTGCCCTTTCAAAATGAGCTGGACATAACTTTGCCAAGAGTATTAGTCTAATAATGTAATTTTGAGTCATGGATGATGACCTTGAAGATGCTGAAGACTGAAAACCTCCTCACTGAAACTTCCAATGCTGTGACTTGGACATAGTCTGCTACTTGATCAGGTGTCTCTGAAATTCAGGTCCTGTTCTTCCTGACTGCTGTGCTCTATGATCAACTCTGACCTGGAAAACTGAAATCATAGTAAAAGTGTGCTCATTACAGACTGACCATTTTATAGTTCTGTGACAGTGCAAAGGTCCCAGAGAGTGAAATAATAAAGGTTTGATATACATTTATAACCTCACATTTAAAAAGTCAGCATGAAGTTTTTATTTTCTATCCTCCAGGAAAATCTATTTATTCCAACAAGTCCCAGAGAATGGATACTTGTTTAGAAAACTGTAATAACTGAAACATTACTCCAAATTCCTTTTAAATGTTATATGCCTCTGTTAATGGTTTCTAAATTTACCATGGGCTATGTAAGGGTAATGCACAACATAGGATAAGCTTGGAGCATGGGTCTTTTGAGGATATCTATACATAACATGCACATCTCTACTCACAGGTCTAAGAATATGATACCAAAACAGGTGGAATAATTTCTTTGTTTCCATGACAAGTATATCCCATGTGGAAGTCATCAGCATCAAGAGTAAGCTTCCCTGTAAGCTCTTGAGCCACTGTTATTAAATATATATTTCACATGCACCTGTACAAGTTGAAGTCTTGGAAGAACATGTCTATTCCCCAGAAATCAAAGTGCTTTCAGTGCAGATGCCTGCAGGGGGACAGTGATCATAAAGCAGTCAGAGAGCCAAAGGAATGCAGAGATTTCAGAGCCTGCATGATTACCCACAGCTGTACAAACAGTACAGTGGAGAAAACAGATTGACCTTGGCCATATTTTGAGAGTGCCAGATAACCAGGTCCTTCAACAAGCCCTATTTCAACATGAAGAGGAAAGAAGAGACAGTGAGGAACACAAGGAAACACAGCAATGACTAAAGCAGCAACATCGCAAGTCAGCAACTTTAACAGGGACTGGTCTGGAACAAAACTGGTTGGTGATGACAGACATCTGCCTTATGTACCTGGCAGTGTAAGAAGTGGATTAGACTAGATGTGTGACAGCAATATCTTAAGTACAAGTAGACAGCACACTTCAAGACGTGAATTATTGTGCTTTGACCATCCCATAAATAGCCATGGCAGAGAAATTGTAGTCAGTTTTCAGTAATTTCAAAATGGAATTTCAAAAGCAGAGAGTCTTCCAGTGTATTTCTAAATCCACAGGGCGGTGGCTATCTTTTCCAGCTTATTAGTGCCTGAATCAAACTGTATAGAGAGAACTTTGAGGGGGTCCATATTAGCAAATAATTGCAATGCTCATCTCACTGACCTCCCCTTCACCCTTTCAAATAGGTATTTTCTTTGCTGTTTCCTCACATGTCTGGGGAACACACGCTCCAACACTTGCATAAGCGCAAACACTATCACTGGGTTGGCCATCAGCATCCCCTCTAGCTCTTATCTTGGTCTGTGTCCCACTAGGATTGTTAAATTACATGCTTAACCTCAAGGAATCTCCCTCCCCTCCCTATGGTGGATAAAACACAGTGGATCACCTACTGGTAGAGAGCTCACTAGATGCTGGTCTTATAAATGACAGAGGCTTGATGCAGGATCAAAGATAGAAGTTAACTTCCTCCTGAATATCCCATAACTCAGAGCAGGCTGTGGGGATGAGCCTCAGAACGGTTGTATGAAACAGCTTGAGGATTGAAGGAAGCCTTATCTTTGCTGAGCTGAAAATCTGAGCGTTACACAATACTTGTTTTTCTCACCTTGTGAGATCTGCCCTTGCAATGTGCAAATCCTCAAGCACTGATGTGTTCACTGTCATCCAGCATCTTGGTAATTAGAGAATAAAGAAGAGGTATTTGGAGAGCTTGTGAAGATCACTATAAAGAACATTACTGTAGCTATGAAATTGCAAGCATTCAGTAAACAAGAAAACAAAAACACAATAAGGGCAGGGAGGAGATGGAAAGGGATCAGAAGGTGAAGGTCACATGAAGGTGACTATTCTGTCACTTAGTCACTGTTGGAGAACTCCCCTCTTAGCACAGGCAGTATGAAAGTGTTTCCCTGTTAAGGCTTCACCTATAGCTGCTGCCAGCTTGGCAGGGAAAGCAACTCTCTGATGAAAACAAATTCCTGTGTTCCCATGACACTGAGTTGCTCCTGCAACACTGCAGCTGTCAAAAAACTTGAGTGACTCCAAGGAGAAACACTTCATATACCCTGACTGTTTTGCTCTCCCCTTTCAAACACTAATTTTATATTCTACAGTCAGCCAAGCAGCTCTTTACAAATTTTACAACCCATGGTCCCAAGAGCCTGAAGGCACAGTGCACAACCTGAGAACTAAAGCATAAAACACATGAAAACACATAAAGCCTTTACAAACCTGAATAAGGTCAGTGAATCTGCCTACACCTACATGAGCAAGCACTCACCTGACTGGTACACTAAGAGTTAAAAATAGACCATGTTAAAAGCTATGAAAGCACAAGTAGGCATAGAGTATTATTTAGATCTGTCACACAAAAATCCCACATCTGATTTATGAGAAAGTGTATGGAACAGGTCCTCACCAGATTATCTGGCAACTGTGTATCAAGAGCTTTAGAAAAGAATTTAGAGGAATAACTAACTACAAATTGTATGTAATGAGTAGCTGGGAAACAGGATAAGATGCAAGATGGGTCTTTCAAAACTACATCATGCCAAACTAAGCAATTATGTTTTTTAGATGTGATTAACTCAGTGTCTTTGGTAGACGAAACATGGTAGATCTCACCTACTGGACTTCAGTAAAGCATTTGATTCAGTGCCACAACTTAGGCAATTAAAAAGCAAACTGGAGAAGATGGAGATTAAAAGGCAAACTGTAAAGCAGTGAGGAACTGCCTTAAGGGAAGAATGCTGGGATGAGGGGGTTCCACAGAGACTAGTCTTAGGATTTTCAATATTTTTACTGACAGTTTAGATACTAAAAAGCTCAGGATTGTTGTGAAACATGACTGATATGTGATGAAATCTGTCAACAATGGACAGCTGGAGGGTGTTGCTTATACGCAAAAAGTTATGGATATAACAGAGATCATTCGGAGATTAAATTATACAGATAGAGCTAAATGGTGTAGTAAAAATCAGACAGAAAAGACGTGCTAATAACATTGTGAAAAAGGCACTGGAGAAACTTAATCTAGAATATTGTACACAATTCCAGTTAGATCTATTTTCAGAAAGCATTCGAACTGGAACAGGTGCTGTAAAGACATGTCCAGGAAAATTACAGAGAATAAACAGCCTGTCCTGTAAGACACTGGAAAAATTACAGCAAAGCAAAGCAAAGGATGAGAGAGCTTATGATTTATCTCCATAAACACCATGGGGGGACAGGACAGAAAAAGACAAACTTGAAGGACAATCTGACTTAAAAATATTTGATTGCAAACTGGCCATTAACAGACAAAGTCCTGAAATTAAGAGGAAATTGCTAGTTACCAGAGGCATGACCAAAAAGGCTTTCCACAGAGGAAGACAGCAGCAAATGTTGCTGCTTTTCGATGAGATCTATTTAGTTTCCAAAGAACCTCTACCACATGGCTGCCTGCAGTGACCCAGGCAAGGCTCAGTGCTCCTAGGGATCAATTCCCATCTCTGACCCTGCTCCTGTCCTCACAGCAGCTTTTGGTGGTGTTCCAGGAAGGTGTTCCTGAACTCTGGTCTTACACAAGCAGGTGTCTCACCAGTTGCACAAACTGGGAGGCAAATCTTTGAACCTCTGTCTCCCAGCCCTCAAGGAAGGTTGCTCCTTTTTCTCACAGTGGTGCAAAATACAAAATCCTCTTCTATTTCTCCATCTGCCAGTTTTGCAGAGGTATTATTCATTTTAATCTTGGGCAGCAGTTAAAACAGCTCATTTCTCCAGCCCAGCTGCTTCCTCCACCAAGGCAACAGGAAATAAGCCGGCTCTTTGGCGGGCACGTTGCTGAGCCCCTGTGCAGCATTTCTGCCCCTGCCCCTTCACTGCTCTCTGCCCCTGTGCCAGCAATGCAGCACGCCGTGCTCTTGGCTGTGGCAGCACAAGTGTTGGTGGGGACCTACCTGAGCAAGCACTAGGCCTGTCCAAAACACGTGCCAGTGCAGTAGTGAGGAAGGTGCACACAGGCTCGCGGGGAGATGAGGAAGGGGAAGCACAAAGCAATTGTTGATTATCCATATTATGACTGCACATCCATAGAGCCTGCCACCTTTCTCACTAGGGGAAAGAAATGTGTATTTTGAAAGATTTAACACTGTCTTTTCTGGACGCTACTATTTTAAAAACAGTATGTTGACCACGGCGGACAGTCAGGTGCATAACACAAAAGTGCTCTTTTGTATTTTGAACTGCAAAGCCTCCTTCTTGGAAGGAGAGGGTGGGTCAGCCAATAGGACTGTAAGCTCTGTCAATTGTGCCAATACATCTGGAGCATCTCAGACCTCCCAAGCCATTGATTATCTCTTGGGGACTGGCTTTCTACATACATTCATAGTGATGCAGACTTTCACCTCCACTGCTTTGACATGGCCCTCCTTCCCAAGCTCGAGGCTGACCACCAGAAAAACGCCCTTTGTCACTTTGTCATTGCTGGCCATGCTAGGTTTACTGAACCAGCCGCATTTTTTTTTTCAGCGTTGTACTGGTCTTGCAATAACTGGAACTTTTCCAAATACTTCTTGAAGCCAGCCTCTCTCTGCTCTCTCTTCGTGCTGACAGTGGCTTTCTGTGGTCAGAAAGGCAAGAGTGGGTAGCATCAGGGTGTCTCTGGTATCCCAGGAAAGCAGTGTCTGCTGGGAAGGTTAAAGGTGACTTTTCCTTTGCACATGTTGCCATCAAGGAGGTTCACTGAAGTTGTCCACTAGTGCAGCTCACGTGAATGTAAGAACTGCTGGCACCCAGGAGTCCCCTGGGTTTTGGGAAGGGAATATGTCCAGTTTTCATAGAAAGCATTACTAGGGAACACACTGTGAACAAACTTGTGGAAGGGAGGGGATTTGGCACAGGGCTGAGTTTTAAATTCTGTTAGCACAGTGCAATCCTGGCCTGAGCCCAAGTCTCCTCAAAAGTGTCCAATACCTATTCTAACAGTGATAGCATTTGGAGGTAGACAGGAGGTAAACCTGTTCCTATGCAGAGGGGACAGACAATTGTCCCAATAAATAGTTCAGGAGTCTATCTTTAGAACAGAGCTCCAGCTCATAGAGAGAAAAGTTGCTATTTTACCCACTCCTTTATATGTTTGCCCTGATGTCCCAGTCTGGCTGACCTTTCACTAGTGTAAAACCTCTGGGGGATACTTTCATCCTAGTGTAAATCAGCATAGCTTAGGGGTTGGCATCACAGGAGGTTCTTACCTCATGGGGACTATACCAGCACAACCTTCCTCTGGAGCACAGCTCTGGGCAGGAGATAACAGGATCTGCTGCACATGGTGACTGCTGCTGGCTGTGGCTGTTCCCCTGCAACAGAAGCCCTGAGACAATCACTTAGAATTTCCCCCTTCCCTTCCCTAAGAGCAGCCCCAAACAACTACCAGTATTTTCCCTTCAGGCAGCGTTTCTGCCATCCTGTTCCCTCACTGCAGCCAGTGAGGAGGTGAGAGTGTAGCTCTCTGTGGTGTTCTGTGGTGGAGAGAGAGGGAGGTGCCTGTAGAAAGCAATTTATCCCTCCTAAAATCTTAACCACTTCTCTCCCTGAAGAAGTGCCCGGCAGAACTGTGCTCCTGACTTAGATGCTTCATTTAGACACCTAAAATCAGGTGGGGATAAATCCACACTCTTCTGCTTCTCAGACATGTTGTTTCACAAGCAGAAGTGTCGTAATTCTCCTCCTGCTTGTTGCTCTCAGCCGCTAGTGTTAAGTAGGATGTTAGATAAATTACGTCCTCCCACACTCTGGCAGAGCTCTTTCCCCCAGTTGGCATAAATGGTAATTTTCATCTTGCTACACTAGATATTCGACATCAAGTAGTGCAAAGGGTGCATATTTTCATATCTGGCTGTGATCAATAACACAGTTCCTATCTATGGCAACAACTGCCCACAACTCTGAGGGTTTGTATTTTATGTTACGGTTGTCAAAATGGCTATCTTTCGTAATCAATAGCGTGAGAGTCTTTCTCAGGAAGATTTGCATTGCATGATCAACAGCAACAGTAGTTCAAGCCAACTTGATGAAAGGGACAGTTAATCCCAAAGAGCCAAGTCACTGGAATGTGCCCTGCTCTGGAAGGGCATCACTCAGCTACGTGCATACAGCTGGGTATGGCTGGTGTAGCTGAAGCTGGTAGTCACCCAGAGGTTTGGGGGTGGGTTGGGTTTTGTTTTGTTTTTTTTTAATGAGAAAAACATCCACAGTTGTTCCACAGGAAAAGAACAAGTAATCTACAGTATGGAATATATGCTGTTGTCCTCGTTTCCTTCTTGTTTACTTTCACCTTCTGGTAATGTAATTTGTGTGACAAGATTTTTCCAAAAACCAAATTAGGATAAACAGGAGTTGGGTGCAACAGATGAAGGGGAATAACCATCAGGCTTTTAACAAATCAGTAATATGTGCACAGGGCAGATACTGAAATACATAGACCCTGTACTGTTTTACAAAAGCAGGCAAAAGCATAGCCACACAGGTAGAGTCCCACAGCTGTAGGGTGTCTGTGCTTCACTTTCCACTTTCCCCTTCCACTGGAGGCAGCTGCTACTGAGCTGTGACAGCTGAGCTGCATGTGAGGCAACTCCTAAACCACTGAAGTTTTCAACCTTACACGTTAAAACAAACTCTCCTTCACCCAAGCAGGTGGGTGAAAAGAAGCCCGAGGCATGATTCTTCATGGAGGTGAAACACCTCAGGTGACCCAGCCCCTGGTGCTTGAGCAGGGTCGTTTCCACGGAGGAATGGCAGTGATTTACACGTTTTGCTCAGATGCACGTGCCTACACACTGTCCAGTGCAGTGAGGGACACACTCTGAGTCACATTCAGTGCCAAGTAATGGTCTGAGCTGACCACAAGTGAAACACCTGACAGAAGCCAGCCTGTGAAATGGGCTCTCCTTGCCATTGATCCTGCGGAGCTACACACACCCTGGCAATGGAGCAGCATTGCAAACCTAGGATGAAATAGCAATGAGAGTCAAAGCTAGAACCATGTGAAACTGCATGGGTTGGCCATATCACCTATGGTGTCTGAGCATCACTCAGCTGCAAGCAAAACTTCTGACTGACAAGTGCAAAGGCCTGAATTAAATTAGTTTTAATTTGTTACTGTTCTCTAAGGTGAGGTCCAGTCACTGACTGTAGGCACTTTCGTAGGCTACTGCAATCTAAAGTAAAACAGGTCAATGTTAACCATAAATGAACGTACCAAAACATGCCAATCCCTTGTGTGCTACTTGTGTGGTAGAGCAGACTTGGGGAATGATGCACTTCAGGGCACCTGCTTGGGTCTGACCAGCCAAAGACATTTGTCTGGGGTCCCCAGCCAAAGTAGGAAAGCTGATTTTTGCCACACAAAGGAAAAAAGGCCAGAATTGGAACTGGCTTACACTCAAGAGGACATGGAAATGGTCAAACTGTTACAGGGAGCTGGCAGAAGATCATGGAGAGTTGGGCATGCTGTCCTAAGAGATGGATATGCTGTCCTAAGAGTTGGGTGTGGTGTCCTAACACCATCACAGGAGGGTGACATAGCAGAAGTGGGAGCAAGGCAGTAGTTTGTACCCACCCATTCCAACTTCCCAAGGACTGCTGTAGCTAAAATACCTAACAAAGCCACCACCATTCCAGCTGCTTAGTTTGCCAGTGGTGACATCCAAACTTGACTGACATTAGCATTCCGTGTCTTGCTGCCTCAATACCCAGAAACAGCTTCGTTTCTCCTGGCGGAGGGAAAATGGTACTTTTATTTCTCTGTCAGGCTTAGAAAAGCAAGAACATAGCAGAGCAGATAGGAGAGCCTAGATAATCCTCACAAAGGGAGAAGAGCCCGGGCTGAGTGTGGGGCCGGGTGCCCAGGATGTCCCCAAGCCATCCATTCACAGATAACATGGCATGCTCCCTTAAGAGGCCACCTGAGCCCTGGATGGAAACCAAACCATGGGACTGGGAAGTCATGTAGCTGAGAGGGATTTACATGGCTGTACCCTACGTGCTGTAAGCTTCCACTGCTTATGTGCTGGGAGGGAGTGAGCTCCTCCTGCCCAGGACACGGCTGCCTCAGCCCTGGGCTGCATTGCTGCCCAGCTCGCACCTCGGCCCCACTTGGATTCGCACACGCCACACAGTGCCTTCACACAGATATATTTATCAAGCTAAAAAACGTTCTGGTTAACTGTTGTGCTGACTGTGAGGCCTAGTTGCAAAAAGCAGCCACCTGGAGCTGTAAAATCTCATAAGCCTTGTAAGGAAGACAGCAAGCTGGTGGCAGGTTGTATACTTACTGGAGTGGCAGAATTCCCGCAGCAATACAGAAGTGATTCCTTGTCACTGCATAGTCCCTCCCCAACCATAAAAAAAAAATTTTACTTTTTACATATTTCCTGGAATATGTGATTTTACATTTTAACTCCTGTTATGAAAGGAAATCTAGTCCAGTGGGACAAAGTCATTCTTGAAATAACTTTCAATGAATTCAAGAGTTACAACTGGACTGACTTTGGTGTAGTGTAGTAAGTCCTCTGGATATTGGTGGCTGCTGCAGTCATGTTTTTTGTAGGCAGTCTGGATCTACTAGTTTTCTTAGTATAATAATTGCAGTAAGAGCTGTAATGTTTTGTAAGCACACTCATTTGTACTGGCAAAATTTGGATGATAGAGAGGTGGCTTACACTGCTAAATTTCTTCCAGTTTTTATTTGGAATTGCTGTTCTATTATGAAATGTCTTTATGCTGTCTTCACAATAGGTGCAGATGATTACTTCTCCATTGTTATAATAGTACCCTTTTCTAGCACAGACAAGGTAAAATGTCTAAACTCTTTTGTATAATAAAAATATTAGAATATGGTTGGGGAAGAAAGAGACTACTATCTTAAGACAAAAATAGATTGA
>JAYRBT010000114.1:42811335-42825636 GCA_036023395.1 Myiotriccus ornatus | reverse complement strand
ACTCTTTTGTATAATAAAAATATTAGAATATGGTTGGGGAAGAAAGAGACTACTATCTTAAGACAAAAATAGATTGATGCCCTAGAATAGCCTGCAAGGCAAATTCTATGTGACAATAAGAGGCCAGAATTCACCAAAATAATCTAGAATGTTTTCTTTTGTTATTTTTATCAGGGTTGGGATCCTCATTTCCTAAGAAATCTGTATAAACATCTCCATGAACTCATAGCCTATATATGTCTATTTTCCTTTCTAAAATCTGAGTTAATCTTGTTTGCAGCATGCAGAGAAATTGAGCAGTACGCGAATACCACTTAATGTCATCTCCATTTAGAAATGCAGTAGCACTGCAGTATCGCTGCCTGGGCAGCCCAAGGGGCAGCTGGACACCCGCAGCCTTGCCACTGCCAGGTGGCTGCAGACAGGTTAAGGAGCTTTCAGGAAGCAGATGTTCCCTGGCGCATCTCCTGAAAGTGAAAGGCAGCATTATAGAGAGGACAAAGTTGCAGGGATAAAATCTAACTATGGGGCAATATGGAGCATCTCCTTGAAGGTGGGATTTCACCTTGTATTTTGTCATGGAAAGAATGGAGATAGGCTTGAAAGGCTTTGAAAGCAAAGACAAGCAGCTGAGTTTGACAGTTTAAAATTAGGGGAAACTCAGTCTGTGCTTGTTGAGAACAGCTTTACAGTATTTCCACATGTATAGCATATACCTCAGAAAAACTGCAGATCAGTACCATACTGTTCCTTAAAAAAAGCCCCAGAGATGACACACATCTCAGCAGCAACAGGAGAGCTGATAAAGGAGGAAGAGTCTATGTAGGATCTACCAGCAAAGAAGGGGCTCTGGGGTATCTGAATTTGCAGATTGCTTCTGAGTGGCCCGACATGGATTACACTAATAAAAGTCAGGTTCTTTGTCCTAGAGGCTCCCCTTGAAAACCTGTTTCTTGAGGCAACTTGGAGATCACAGCAATCAGGCTTCTGATAGGAGGAATTTGCTCTGGGGGTGGCAATACATCTATTCCGGCACCCTGCAGCTGCCTTTCCCCAAGGCTCCTCACTTTCCTGCCCATCATAGGGGTGGTGCATATCCTTGATGAGACATCAATGGGGCCTTGGGACACCAGGAAAGGTAGTGCTGGAAACAAACAGCCACTGCCAGTGATTCAATGGCCTGTGGCTCTTTTGCAGTGAGACCCGAGGGGTGCACGCCTTCCTGCT
This sequence comes from Myiotriccus ornatus, assembly GCA_036023395.1. Lineage (NCBI taxonomy): Eukaryota > Metazoa > Chordata > Aves > Passeriformes > Tyrannidae > Myiotriccus > Myiotriccus ornatus. The sequence continues at coordinate 42,824,409 of JAYRBT010000114.1, read as the reverse complement.
GCAACCTGGGGCACAGCAAAGTTGCTCCACCCACTGTGTGTGTCTGCAAAGAAGTCCATCTGCATGTACAAAGTAATACCATCAGCCACAATATAAATGGACTTGCATAAATTGGGTTGAATACTTCTTCTACTGAGACAAGGAGTTCAGTGGAAAGGGGTGACAAAATAGCAAGTAAAGGTAACAACTTTTGCAGCAGCCCTGTGAATATGTATGCAGCACAAATGTTTATATATCTCCCAGCCAGAGAAAGGATATTGCAAGCAATCAAGGTATACCTTGAGAGAAGGAGAGTCTGGCACAATTTTGGTTGTGAGACTAGCTAAAAAAAAGACCATATCCTGTATCCAAAAACAGTCTGCAAAACTAAAAATAGCATGGAAATATCACAGTTTAAAAAGAGATCAAAAATGAAGCTATAAAGATTGTAGGTCATATGAGATACAGCATGAACTTTATGGCTTATAAAAGATGGTGATAGAAATTAAATTATGCTAATTCACACAACCTAGTTTCAATCTCCAGTCACCTGAGCCAAAACAAGCAGACAGCTTTATTTACTGTTTTTTCATTTTTCCTGGGATGTACAGACTGAAGGTCCTGCATCCCAGACATCCCGTGCTTTCCATATACAGACCATGTTTCTTGCTTGCACAGGCCTCTCTCTTCTGCCAGCACCTCAAGCATGTACTGTGGTGGCTACCTCAAAAAGTGCCTGGAGGACTGAAAATGGGAGAAGCAAGAAGTTGTCTGTGTCTGGAGGAGCAGGCCATGTGTGAACCCTGCTGCCTTCTGCAAGTCAAACATGTGCCTTGGGCTAGCAGGGTTTTGCAAAGTATTTCATGTGCCACTTTGTCTTGCCAGTGGGTTAGGATGCCCAGCAAACAAGGCTGGTGTCCTTGCCTTGAGCAGGCAGCTGCCAAGCTACCCACAGAGCAGCAATCTGTCTATGAACAGCAGCTCACACAGGCAGATGCCTGGCAAATCTTGGCACCACCAGGGGTGTAGCCAGCTCCCTGGTGGCATTTCAGACCTTAGTTGTAGATTCAGTACCCTTAGTTAAGCATATATCCTGCTAAGGTACTCTAATCTTTCATCTGATTTAACCCTCCACCCCTGCTCAGGGGTATTAAGAGTTTAATTCTGCATTTGCAACAGCACCCAGATAGATGAAGACCTTAAGGTGAAAGGACAAGGTAAGCAGAGGGGTTACAGCAGAGGCTGATCCTTGTCCCGTCTGGGGGACAGCACAGAGCCCTGTCATTTGGTCTGTGTGTTGCTATAAGCACTGGACACGAGCTGGCTCAGCACAGTTTGGCCAGCCCCCACACGAGCACACAGTGCTGAGTCCTGGAAGAGGACAAGGGCAGCCACAGGAGGAGCAGGCATGCTGCTGGGGCAGCTGCAGCACCTCCTGGGGTGGCATGTGGAGAGGAAGGAAGGGAACAGCTCTTCTCAAAGCTCTGCTTAGCCAGTCATAGCCTGTACACAGCCATATGGACATAGGCTGGCGATTCAAGTCTTCTTCCAGCTGTTGTAGAAGTGTCAGTACCCCAGTCTGATCTCACTCTGGCTGTTACCATTCTCCTTGTAACCACTACTACCCTCTCACACTCGTAAGCAAAACTGGTGGTATGTGCTCCCTCGGACCGCAAGAATCTAAGTGATCCACACTAACTCAGGCAGCTGAAACACAAGGTCTGCCTGTATTTAGTTCAATGCCAGTAAATAGGTCAAGGAAAGCTGGCGGGGGCGGGTGTGTGCCTGAGTGCTGGGCCAGCGGTAATCTCTTCAGCCAACAGACCTGGAGTTTAAAGATTGACTTATGCACCTCTGGTGATTAGTCCCATGCACCCAGAAGCTGACTTTGGCCTGTTGTGTTCACTGCAAGCTACACCAAGAGGGCAAGTCTGGTCAGAGGAACTCCAGATGTGACCAAAACTTTTTCATTCCCACATGCTCCTTGGCTGCCTCTTCCCTGCCTTGGCAGTCATGGAGAAGGTTGCACGAAGGTCTGCCCTAGGGGCAAGCAGAGTCACACTCCCCTGCCCACGCTGCCCAGGGCACAGTCCCTCCCTGATAGAACAGCAAGGTGTGAAAGCAGAGGGTGCAGATGGTCCCGGCCATGCAGAGTGCACTCCTCTGCCTCAGCAGGACAAAACAGTGATGCTGCTGAGCTGCCTCCTCACAACAGCAATATTCATGCCCCCAGTTGCTTGCAACTAGGGAGAAATTGTTTTGGTGCTGCTTTAAACACTCAGATCTTTACTACTGGGCCCTGGCAATGCTCTCCTCACACATGTAATACATGTCCTGTGATGTAGATGGGTTTGGGGTTGAGCTCATAAGAGCACAGAACTTGCAAGTTCTCACCTATTCCTTCCTTCTCAAGCACTCTCAAACCAATATGCCGCAAACAAACCACTTCCTTACAAGCGTCTGTACTACCACATTTTATGTAATTCAGAACTGCAAAATCACTTTCTCTGGGTACCTTACTGGGCATCAGTGCGAGATACTCTGACAAGGGACCTGAAGAGACCTGGTGTTGACTTCTCTATACAAGCAAGAACCTTATTCTCTCTAAATAAGATAATTATGAAGGGGGTGTTTGTGCAGATTCTTGTTTTTGGGGACTCTCCTTTCCCTTTGCTGCCATGACTCATAAAACTCGTTAAACCAGAGTATGCCTAGCAGGAGAACATTTAATTACACAGCAGTTGCAGGGTAGTGATGGAATTTATGTTTGACAGGCTGACGGCAAGATGGCTTTATCTACAAAGCTGGTTAGATGTCAGTATAGCAAATGCCATCCATAGGGCTGGGCAAGCCATACCATGTATCAAATTAGCAAGGAGGAAGGTAAAATATGTGCCAGGAGGGGGCTCGAGAAACTAGTGATTTGCATAAGCAGCCTGAAAACGTGCCTGTCATCACCGTGTCTGGAGCAATGTGTGGAAACATTATCTGGTAAACCAACAGCTTTGCGCTGCACAGTGACCTAGATAGGAAATACGATGCAAGGAGGGAGAAGGTGAGACTGTGCACTGTTGTAACACATAGATCAGGTTATTTAGTGCTGCTTTTATCTGGCTGTAAGAGTTTGATAGTCAATAAACCACTTGAAAACAAGTTCTGGCCTCTCCCTTCCTTCTCAGGCACTCTCACAGCAACACAGCATATAGCCAGACCAATTCATGAAAAATGCATTTCAGTACTTAGGAAAATATTAATGAAATATTCTGGAAACCACTGTACACATCTCAGCTACGTGTACCCCACTTCAAGAGTACAGTCTTAAACTGTCTGTGAAGGGGCTCAGAGGGATTTCCCCTAACACTGGAGTGACCATCATCTCGTGTGTGTAAACAGGTTTATTTACATGAAGAAAACTCTCTTTCCACTCTGGCCTTTGAGACTGCAGTAGACAATTCGTAGATGATTCAGTTGAAGTGGGCTAGGATAGGTGAGGATGATTGTGCTCACTGGAATAAAAAAGCAAAGGGAAGTGTTTCGGAGCTAATGCATGTCACTGTTTGAAATCCCCTCCCATTTGTATATTTTTTCACGATTACTTAGAAACCAAGCATGACCAAGTGATTTGTCATCAGTTTTGGTTTTGTGAGGTTTCTTTTCCTTTTAATATTACCACGACACTGAGCTACCAGAAGTCAGAGTGAAATTTTCCTTTTTCCATCCCATTTTTTAAAGTTATTTCTTTTGAAAGTAATACACAAAACTTGACCTCAACACATTTCCCCCCCACACATTTAAACTGTACCCAAATCTTGGAAAAATACACAGTAGCTAAATTTTGGAAGACATTGCTTTTCAATCTGCCATCACTATCAAGGGACGTACATTAATGAAAATGGAGAGTGTTAGGACAGATTCTTCTAGGTTCTGCAACAGTCAGATGGTTTTCTTCTGTATTTACATACTTTTTAGAAACAAAATTCCAAGTGTTTTGCTCCTGGGACTTAGTCCAGAGTTATGTTTGTGATCACTCTGTCACATATTATCTCACTCATGACAGTCCATCAGAGCAATTAAATAATTACAGCGTGTATTGCTGTTTTCACTGATTCCAGTGAAATAATTTCTTCATTGGTTATGGAGAGTGAAAGATCACCTCTCCAGGAGTGTTTCTTGATGGACTGAGGCAGGTATCTTTCTCTGTCACTTGTGGCTGACAGTCACTGTGGCGGCATTTTCCACACTGCTGGCAGTAGTTTCTGTGCAACATCTAAGGGAATTTCTCCCTGCGCATATGTTTTTGGGAAGAGCCTTACATCTTTATTTTTCTCCTCTCAAGCTGTCCTCAGACCTCATCTCACATTCAAGGAGATCCTGTTCCCTTTCCTGGTCCCACCACACTGCTCCATAACTCTCTGCCTCCATTGGAGCTCGGCACTCCCCCGCAGAACAACATTGCAAAACCTCCTCGGGGATGAAGACCTCCTCTATTTATAGAGCACTGAGGGCAGATGAAAGTTTCCAGAGAGTTTTCTGGAAGAGCTCCCATTTAGTTGTTCTGAAGGCTTATAAAGGGAAATGAGGTTGCACCTTGCTTCAGAGCTTTACCTTGCATTTAGCAAGTAATAAACCTTCGCAGTATAGTATGTAGTGCACCAGGCAAGCATTTGATGGTATACATTGGCATTTATAAATATCTGAGGAAGTTTTCTTCCTGACATGTCTTCTCCACATCTGGATTACAAATGCAAAACCAGAAGCTTGGGGCAGATTCTCTAACATGAACCCATATTCTCAATTGATTTTTGTCATAGGTCTGCAATTCAAGACTATTTTGAGATAATGGAGAGAAAGAAGTGTTTTCAGTGTTGTGTTGCAGTTTTTTCTTAGAAGATTGAGGCCGATGTTTTAGAATCAAAAATAAGGTTCCATTAGCAAATGCACTGCTGAGTGTTGCTCCACAAAGATATGATTCAGCATTTCTTTTACTCATGTCACAAATGAAATACAGAATATTTCTTAAAACTCGTGGAGAAATGGTCACTGTAGCTAAAGTAAGGTAGGAGTCAGGCTGGATACACAGGGTGGGCACATCCACAAATGCGAGTCTGTGTGTGTATACGAGCTAGCCATGTTTGGCCTCTTACGCTGGTAAGAGAAAAGCAGCAAGCCCTTGACTACTTTTGCCCACAGCACACGGCTTTTATTGGAGGATGTGTTTGCACAAAGGGAGGAGCGTTGCCTCCCATACGAATTTCAACAACCATTTGCATCATTTGGTAAATAGGTGAGGACAGTCTCTGTCTATTGTCTGCCTATCCCCTCCAGTTTAAACTCCATCACACAGTGAGGAAGCTCTAATCTGAGGGATCCTTTTTAGGAATCTGCTTTTTAATGAAAACTCGTGAACATGGTTCCACCATTACCAACAGTCTGAGCGTATACACACAACCCTCAAAACAAACAAACAAACAAACACCACAACAAACCTTAAACAACAACAAAAAAATAGAGAACAATTCCCAGGAGAAAATATAAGTCTAATGAAATAGTAAAGAAAAAAGTGAAATCCACGTCCTGACAAGATAAGCATTATCATCTTCCATTGCACTGTGAGTGGAGGAAGAATGTGCAAATTGCTTGTTGACCTGTTTTTTTGCTTCTGCATAAAAATGAAAAGCTGTTTCTTCTACTACCAGTAAGTGCCACCTTATCTCTAGGTCACAAATTTGCTAACTGGGTGAGCAAGGAACAGGTTCAGGGGTAGCAATTCTAACAGTGACAAACTGATGCAGCACGATAGCAAGGCTCGGACACAACCCAGCCCTAATTACAGCTCTGTAGCACATACTATCTCTCCAAGCACAAACCAAAGATGTTAATAATACAAATTCAACTGTGTGCTTGCACAAACTCCTGGTAATTTTAATTTTCCAGCATCTAATATTTAGGTACTGCTTTGTAAAAGCTCTCCATCATACAATTCCAACATTATGTTTCAGTGGATTCATTAACAGCATTGTGCCGTCTGAATGCCCATTGAAAGAGATAAAATGAATAGTGTCAGTTTAGATCATGCAGTGGGAAGGTGACAATTTTTCATAATAATATAGGAATATAAATTATTGTATATCCACTATTATGCTTGGTATAAGTTGCTTGGGACGTGCTTTAAAACATAATGAAATATCTTACTCTGGTATAAGTCTAAGAGTATTTGCACAGAGGGTTGTGTTTGTTAGCACAGGAAGAAGACACAGAATACCATCACAATGAGTGTGCACCAACATCACAATTTTTAACACCATATTTGTTCAGCTCTAAAGTATCAAGAACTACTTTCATCAAGAGCCAGAACCTTTCAACTACTGCAACCTGAAAAGAAAAACAAACAAATAAAAACTTACAAAATCTGAGTCCCTGGCACGAGGTTCACACCATCAATAGCTTGAACACCTCTCCTTGCATCCTCAGATAGCAGAGTCAGCTGATACTAGCCATTATCCTGGCTTGGTACAAAATATCCTGTACTGTGGATCTGCTGATTCTCTCCATGCAGTTTCAAAATGAAAAGCTTCTTTTCAATCAGGGAGAAAGTAGAAATGGGTCAAGTTACATCATATGAAGTAAATAAGAGCGAAGTTACATGACATGACTGAGTCAGCTTACCATTCTGACTTGGGTGGTCCTGCTTTTCCCTCTCTGACTCCTGGCTCTGCTGGTCCACGCCCTCTCTTGCACCACATCGAACCACTTGGAAATCCAATCCAACTTGTTAATCCAACAGAAAACTATTCTCTTGAACTGACTCACCAAAGGGCTTGATAAGAGTGGTGCCAAGGAGCGAGGCTCTGGAGGGAGCAGAACCGCCCCTTCTGGTGGGCAGCAACTCAACACTGTGTCTTAAATCTAGCCACTGCAACCAAAGAAAGCATTTCAGGGCACAAGAGGAAGTCAAACAGAAGAGCGCAGAGTCTCAAGCACAAAGCCTGTGTCTTTGGGAAGGATGGAAACACAAGAATAGGCACCACAAAGCCCTTGGGATGGGGTAGACACTGAGGAGGGCACTGGCAGCAGAGCAATGGGACATTGCATCCTGGTATGCATCAGAGGGGAGCATGGGAACTCACAGGCACTATAATGGCAGAAGGAGGAATAAGGAGTGACAGAGAACACGGTGCTGAATTGTACTGAGTCCACTCAGATTGCGGTGGTTCTTAAAGTTCAGGCTCACAATCCTCATGTGCACGTCTGTAGCCAGACCTGGAAAAGGTGAGCTCTTCAGGACAGATGTACTATCTTAATAGTTTTAACAAAGCACATGCTGTAATATTTTATCCCCATTGTTCAAGAAAAGAGGGAGGACAGCATTGTTCACTCAGAAAACAAACAAAAAATGAGGCCTGTCCCTATTCTTCTCAAGAAATTGCCTTATCAAAAAAAAAAAATGGAGCCACTAAGTGTTATTGAGCAATAACACCAAAACCTCACTCACTATTACCTTTTTCTTCTTCTCTTAAATTACTAAGACAGGTATCTCCTTTCACAGCAGCAAATGTTTTAAGCTTGCTTAAAATCTCATTTTCTTAGGGTCTCTCTCCTACTGGTAGAACTGCCTCAATAAGAAGAATTTAGGGATATCAGAAATTGTGCTAGGCATCTGGAGAAAGGGAAAGGAAATTGCATCTTCAGCCAAAGATAAAATGTCCAGTCTTCTAACAAATACATCTTCATTTTTTAAAGAACAGTTCATGAGTTCCTCTCTTGAGCTCTGGATAATAGTTTCTAGGTAATCAGGAAAAAACAAGTGGAGACTGTAACTCATTAAATAGCAGGATATATTGCAATGCATGAGCTAAAGTACTCTCAAGCTTCCCAAACCAAGGGGCAAAGGGGAAACTGTCCTTGTGTACATCCTAGGGCATCCCTCTTCTCTTTTCTGAATACAAGATCAGGCACAGGCAGAAGTAAGAACTACGTGCCTAGAAGCCGAAAGACGAGGAAAGAGAAAATATGATGTGCAATAAATCAAGTACACACAAAATAATCATGGTGCGTGTACATCATCCTAAGGCTGCTCAGCATTGTTTCCACCTTAATGATCTTTCAGCATGTCACAGTGCTGAATCATGATGACAGAGGGGTAGGAAGCACATATCACATGCAGAATGAAAAGATCTTTTCATGCGCTGGACTTTCTTTATGTTGGAGTCCCCTGCTCTCACTTTGGAAGACTTGTCCGCACCAAAATCAAGAAAAGCTTCTGGAGCAGTTCAGATAAATTTGACCTACACAGAGATAAAACGGGAATCTCTCTTCCCTGCTCCCCCACCCCCAAACTGCTTATCACTGTATCAGTGCATGAATTTCAAATAGGTTTAAAAAATGTTCTTTAAAAGTAACTTTCTGTTCATAACTGGACTTGAAGCACCCTGAGGGTCTGCTGGCTTGCTTAAGTTAGAGGCCAAAAATGTACATTATTGTCAATCTTTAGCAAGACAGGGAGTTCTTTTCTAACCAGAGCCAGAAAACTCCCTCTGGAGAAACCTCACAAACAATGTGAAAAAAACCTTTTGAACTTTTCATGGTACAAAGTTTAAAATGAAGACAAAACTGGAATGAGTCTGTCTTGAGCACTTTCTAAGCTGTTCTGCATTTCCATAGCTTTAGAGATACAGACATTTGGAAGCAGCATTTTCAGTTAAAAAAAGAAATAAAAAAGACACTACTTTGTACTGCACTAGCATAATTAATTTTCCTTAAATGTGAATTAAATTATTACAGTAGACAAAAATTTTAATATGTATAAATCTCTCTGGATAAATCCTAACCATATTTTTGGTATAATAAAAATAGGCTATATTCCCAGATATGAGAATGCATACAATTTCAGACAGATTCAGGGACAGCAAAAACAATTTCAGTTGAACAGCCTAGAGGAATCCCGCAATATTAAACACAGCATTAAACCCAAGTTTACATAAAGTAATTGAGAATATTTCTCCTTATATTTAGCCCAACCCATATAATCTCAGATTATAATGAAAGGTTTTCTCTTTTAAACATTAGATCATTATGCTATTCAGTGACAAACAACCAAATTATTCTATTACTTTAATTTCAGCAAAAACTTTCAGAGAAACTCTGCAATGGCATTAACAAGCACTAAGTGGGATGAGAGGCGTTCCAGGATACTGCAGACTATTTTCAGGGCTCAGAGCCCAATTCTCCATTGCCCCAAGGGCTGGGTGCCACTTCTTACTGCGGCAGGAAAATACCAAGTTCTTGGCATATCAAAAAGCTAAAGCTTGGATCTTGAAAATTTCTGAGGATGTGCTGGCCAAGTGATCCGAGGGAACCCTGTGCTGGGGCATGTGCTCCTCTGTGATGACAGGCACACCTCCTGGATCACCTCTAACAGGTGACCGCCCATACCTCCCCCCACTTTCCTTCTTTGCAGAAACAGGGGCCAGGGGAGGTTTTTGGGAGATGAATAAACCACACTAAGCCTTTGAGTACCTCAGGAAAAGTCCCTACTTAACAAAGGAGCACTTGCATATCCTTGTGGATGTATTTTGTACAGTTTGTCCTCATTAGAAAGGAAGTGAGTTTAACAGAGAATCCCACTCAGACAAACAGTTCTCTCGTTTTATTTGGAAAAGCTACAAACCTGTTACAGTTCACTTGCTAGTATGAAAAGCAAGCTTGAAAAATGGAACGGTTTGCCATCAGTGAAAAACAGTTTAAGTGGAATATCAGCAGTCAGGCTGAAGAACGTGGTGGAATAGCCTGGGTAGAAGAGAGCAAATGCTACAAGCACCCAAGTTCTGAATTTTAACTATGACACTGTTGTGGACATACATCTGTCTCACTGACACCTACTACATGTATTTTCCAACTGGTCTTCTGGCAGCAGGGAAAAACTTAGCTTGGAATCACAGGGACTTCTTCCAGTTCACAGGAAAGCTGTCTGAAGATGAGACTATTTTTCATTTGAACTTTATTTCTAAGCTGATTTTGTAACCTTCTCTAATCGTTATTCTGCATTCCCCTTCTCCACGGGCTTCAAAGGTTCTTTTTCAGTTGCTTATACAACCTCACTGCTGCAGTACGCCAGATATCTAAAGCATGGTATAAACGCAGCTATTACTACTTCTTAATAAAAACAGAGAAGTTATTCATTGACCAACATTTCCCCCCTCCCCTTTCTAATAAGCATATCAGATCCATATCTAAGTGGTGATAAAAAACTATGACCTAGCACTAAGTTTATCCCACAACATCCTCATTACGATGGTATTTAAAGACTTTTCACCTGCATTCTCTGCAAAGCAGTATGTCTCATCATTACCTAATCATCAGTAAAATTCTCTTCCAGCATTCACTGACACAGACAAGAAATTAGCTATCTTGGAAAGGCCGCGTTAGGGAGCAAGTGAAGAGTAACCAGCAGAAAAGAAAGAGGAGGAAGTCCCTTCCCCCACAGTTCTGGCAACAATCCTGTTGGTCATTTTGCTTTGTATACTGCATGTTGCTTTTTGTCATGCTTTGTCCTTACACTGTCTTTTAAGGAACAAGCCCTTTGGCAATGAATAGTCTTTATATGCCTGGAAAACATTTCTAGCATGTTGCAGACACTATTGTAATATAACTACTCACTGTCTTTCAGAGTTTCCTTACCACCACCACTCTTCAACACAGCTTTGTCACTGTAAAACAACCTCCATTAAATTGTTTTGTGACACTGGCAAAGTGCTGTAATCATAAAATACGGCAAATGCTTCAAACACCCAAAGACGGATTTTATTGAACTTGGTATTCCTTTCGACAATGATGTCAAACAGTATTATGTCAAGACAACCTGAAGTAGCTTAGCACATTAGCAAATGCAAAAATGAAGACCTTTAATTGCGTCCCAAGACATGTGGAAAAGAGAGGAAAAGAACAAAATACTTTTGAAGCCAAATTAGCCTGTAAATTAATAACTATCATTAGATTTTAGCCAGGCACCATACTTGTACCTTGGTCCTTTTCTTAGTTTTCATAGTTGGATGACTGAGTTTTGAGTCTGTGACTTTCATGTCCATTATGTTTGCTGAAGGAGTACACAACAAATGCAAAAGGTCTTTAACTCTTCAGTTTCCATCTGGCAGAATGTCATTGTTTGCATTTCTGAAGTTTTTGAAAATAACAGCCTTGACTCTCTTCTCATTCAGCCCAGTTTAAGGATACTGCAAGTCTGAGGAAATCAGCTGAGTTAATTTCAGCTTAAAGCAAGTTAGAGGAATGTCTAAACCTAGTATTTCTGACATACCTCATATACCTGTAGTTAAAGAAAAACTCTCATTAAACCTACATTAAAAATCTGCCCACTTTATGCTCTGGACTTAAAATTTGCTTTTAATCCACTTCCTTCTGCCTTTACCACTTCATTTTCTTCCCTTTTAGAGTAATGAACAAAGAAATTACTAATCTGAAACTTAGTTTTTAGTATCCTGCTTTTCCAGTTCATTCAGCACCTTTTTTGTTGTTGTTGTTAATTTAGCCTTGGAGCTTGTTGGCCATATTCACCTTGAAATTTTATCCACTGGGCTTTCATGACCTTGTCCTTTCAGTACTCCTTCTGCCTTTCTAATAATTCATCCTGGTTTTCCTTCTTGTTTTTCATGCATCTACCACAGGCACTTGTACCCTTGGCACACTTTCTTACTCCTTCTACGTCTTTCACATAGTACATTCAGTGTCTAACATTCCTCCAAGTCCTACTGCTATACCAATTAATTTTAAATCCAGTTCTACAGGAGAGATGATAAGAACCAAACCTTTTAAACTGCACACATAAAGCCATCTCACTATAATACAAGCATACTACAGTCTTAAACCTCACAACAGCCCGTGAGGAGCAAAACCATTAGTATTTCTTTTCTACAGTGACAAAGAAAAAAAATCACTTATCCAAAGTTATGTCAAAGCTTGCAGCAGCCTCTGGGTTACCAACTAGGGGATTCATTTCACCTTTCTACCTCCAGATCTGGATATCGGCTCATATATTTTACACTTCTTGGGTTCCAGAATGGATTTGCTTAACTTACAGGCAGTGCAGAAGAATGGCAGGCACTGTGTTTCACCAGCCCAACCCATGGAGCAGTGACTTGCTGTCTGTTCTCCAAATTGTTCCCTGAGAAGATGGGCAGGAGAACTCACCCAGGAGGAATCCTTGTTCCGGCTTACCACAAGGCTCTGAAGCACTGATCACCATGTTGGGCAGGAAATTGCAAAATATACTCCATTTTCATAACACAGACCACAAGCAAGGCAAAGACACGGTTAAGCAGATCGACTGGAACTTACACATCACCTCAGAGGACTCCAGGTCCCCGTGTGGCTTCTGACACCCAGCGTGACTGTGTTGGGACTTTTGTCCCTCCACCAGCACTCTGTGCCAAACCATCTTCCTTTTCCCTGTCAGAGGCTTTGCCACGTTCATCAAAGGACGGGCCCTAGCTCCTGGGTTCTCCTCCTTTCAGCAGCCACACCACTTGCTCCTTCTCCATGCTTTTTACTTTTCTTTATCAGCCTGGCTCCGGCCCTCATTACCACCGAGTTAGGTGGGACACAAGCCACGTGTTACGAGGGAGCCAGCGCACGTCCCTCCCGCTCTGCCAGCTACCCAGCAAGGATATTTTAGGGCCTACGGGACTGACAAAACCTGGCCCTCCACTGTTGCCGCCGCCATCCCGCCTGTCATTCAAGGCGACAGCGCCCGGCTTCCGTGTCATCCCCTGCTCCTCGGTGACCCCGCCTCACCTGCGACGGGGACGCACCGCCGAGGGGCACCGGGGTAGCTCGCTACGGGGGACAGGGGCACCCACGGACTAGCGACCCACTGCCCGCCCAGCGACGGCGGGGGGTCCCAAGCAGCCCAAGCCGATGACAATCCCCAACAGCCCTGTCCCTGCCGGGAAGGCCGCGCTGGTCGGAGGGAGGGGAGAGGCCTGTCCCTTCGCCGGGCGGCGGGCCCCGCGCCCGCGGCGCTGCCGCTCAGCCCCTCCGCAGCGGTGCGGTGGCCGCGGCCGCCCCGGCCCGGCCCCGCCCGCC
>JAYRBT010000114.1:42731214-42810264 GCA_036023395.1 Myiotriccus ornatus | reverse complement strand
CGGCGGGCGGGCGGGGGCCGGCAAGGGAGCAGCGCCGCCGTCCCCGGACGCCCCCGCCGAGGCCGCCCCGCTGACCAACAACCACGTCGCCGCCGCCGCAGCTGCCGGCGGTGAGGCAGAGGCCCCGGCCGCGGCCCAGTCCCCCTCGCCCTCCGGGGAGGCGGTGCTGCTGTACCGGGACAAGTCGAACCTGTACCCGGGCGGCGTGCAGGCGGGGCCCGGCGGGGCCGCGCTGCGCCCCAACGGGCAGATGAAGTCGCTGGTGCCGCAGCGGCTGGCGCTGGAGTACATCGTGCCCTGCATGAACAAGCACGGCATCTGTGTGGTGGACGACTTCCTCGGCAAGGAGCTGGGCGGGCTGGTGGCCGAGGAGGTGCGGGCCCTCCACCACACCGGCCGCTTTACCGACGGGCAGCTCGTCAGCCAGAAGAGCGACTCCTCAAAGGACATCCGCGGGGACAAGATCACCTGGGTGGAGGGCAAGGAGCCGGGCTGCCAGACCATCCGGCTCCTCATGAACAGCATGGACGATCTCATCCGGCACTGCAACGGCAAGCTGGGCAACTACAAAATCAACGGCAGGACGAAAGTGAGTACGGGAGGGAGGGAGCCGGGACCGCCGGTGACAGCCCCTTCGGCCCCTGCACCAGGGGGCGGGAGCGGGTCGGCGGAGCCGGCGCTTCCCCGGCCGTGTGTGCGCGCACGTGTGCGGCTGTGTGCGGGTGCGCACGTCCGTCCGTCCGTCCGTCTGTCCGTCTCTCTGTGCGGGGCTGTGCGTGTGCCCGCGCGCCCGCTGCTGCTCCGCTCCCTGGAGCCGACTCGTACTTGTGAGTCGTGTCCGGTTCTGGGCTACTGTGTCCGCTTGTGGGCTCCTCTGTGCAAGAAAGACAAGGAGCTCCTGGAGAGGGTCCAGTGGAGGGCCACAGAGATGATCATCAGGGGGCTGGAGCATCGCTCTTAAGAGACGGCGGGAGCTGGACCTCTTTAGTCTAGAGTAGACTCGACTAAATGAGAGGGGATCTTATTAATGCTTATAAGTACTTCAAAGGCAGGTGCCAAGAGGATGGTGCCAGGCTGTTTTCAGAGATGCCCAGCGACAGGGTGAGGAGCAATGGCCATAAACTTAAAACACAAGAAGTTCCCCCTCAACATGAGGAAGAACTTCTTTACATAGAGGGTGGCAGAGCACTGGAACAGACTGCCCAGGGAGCTCGTGGAGTCTCGCTGTCTGGAGTCATTCAACAACCTGCTTGCTGTAGGTGATCCTGCCTTGGCAGTGGGGTTGGACTAGATGATCTCCAGAGGTCCCTTCCAACCCTAACAGTTCTGTGATTCTGTGACTCCCGCCCAGTCCCAGCGGGCCCGGCCGCAGCCCCCGCGGTGGGCGGGTGTTGTCCCGCGGTCAGCCCGGGGGATTGCTCTCGACCGGGAACGTGTGAAAGGACTTGCTTGCCTCTTCGCTTTTCCAGAGCAGGAAAAAAAGGCAATCTCATTTATATCCCTGTGGAAGCTTATCTGCTGGGCGATGAGTATTGAAATGCAAGTTTTCTTATGGTCTCCCGAGGAAATGGATAACAGCGCTCTGATGGGCTCCGGGAAGCCGGGGCAGCGTGTGCTGGGCACCGGCTGCAAAGCGTCCCGGCAGCAGCGCTGACTGGGGAGCGTGGCACAGCCTGTGCATGGCGTTTGCAGGCTCACGTGAATGGGTCGGGTTTTGCTAAGCCTTGGCTCAGAGTGTGACCTGCCTGGTGCTGGGCTTAAAAATGTGGGTGGGAGATCCGCATCAGTGAGTGAGTTACCCGGTGGCACAATAAACCCATGAGTTACAGTGCGGCCCTCTGGCAGTGGTGCTGCGGTGGGCTGCGGAGTCAGAGTCTTGAGGAGCAGGGAGGCTTTGGGCTGAGACTTTTTATTTTACTGTCATCAAGTCTCTTTTCCACAAAGAATCTTACTCATTAGCTCTATTTTGAGATGGGAGAACTGAGTCAAAATCTCCCATTGTATTAGCCTGATTTGCAATTCCCTTCCAGTCTCTTAAATAAAATTCTGGCCCTTGGTAGAAGACTAGTAATGAATATTCATTAGTATCTTTTCAGTTTAAAAAAAAGAAAAGAGGGGTGAAGCCCCATCACACTTTGCTACCTCTATTAAAACATAAGGAAGCCAGTGAATTGGTAGGAGCCATCCCACCGAGGTGGTTGCACTGTCACAGATGGACTGTTGTTGCTGCAGCTGCAGGATCTCAGCTGGTAGGAAGCTGCGGGAGGAAGGGAGAAACTGGAAGGCAAAAAACAGCCCTGGATTTGTTCGGGGCACGGGAAACTCCCGTGATAAAGAAAAGTGGGTGGGGATTTTTTTTTTTTAATTTTAAATGCTCTCTTTGCATACCTTCAATTAAAAGAGTTCTGTGCTAAAACTTTTTAATAGGAGCATGATCTAGAGTCCTCATAGATCCCTGTGGGACTTTTCTAAGCCATCTTATGTTTCAAACAGTCTTAAATCTCTTCAAGGCTTCAAACTTGCACTCTAAAAATATCACTGATTTTGCTGGGTTTCAATTTTATGCAGCCAAGAGGAATACCACATCTGTTTTTTGTGCAGTGGTGTGCTTCTGTAAAGAATATGTGCCAGGGTTTTAGAAAAGGGCTTTTGGAGTTGTAATCCTGAATCATTCCTGGACTACTGTATTTTACAGTTCTACTGTTGCTAATTGTGAAAGATAGAGAAAAATGTCTTCGAGTGGCATGCCTTTGTGGAGCAACAGCAAAGCAGTGGGATTGTTTAGCCCCCCCTTGGTTTTCAGTCACTGATGAAATCCTTCTGTATTGGGGGCGTCAGAACAGGTGCAGGGGTCAGATCAGTAAAGGTGCAGTACTTTGCTCCTTGGTGGTACAGAAATGCATTACTTTCTGTCTTCTCACCTTCCCTTATTTATTTCCCCACATAAATCGGTGCTTTCAGTGCACAGGAAAGCTCAGTTCCCTAAAATTTCAACAAAGCAGAATGAAAACTGTCAGTCACTCTCATAGAATCACCCCACCAGAGCTGAATTAACAAAAGCAGATGATACCTAGAGTGTCACTTCAGATAACTTGTGTACCTGTTGGTGTTGTTGGCACTGAACTTGCCATCATTTCTATGAAGTGTCTAAAAGCAGTATATGAAAAGGAGAAAAGAAATGGGTTTGAAATGTGCACTGTGCCTCTCTTAAGCTTGTAAATCTACCTCTCAGGGAAAATGCTATGTTGTTTTAATAGAATCTAATTCGAATTGATTTACATTCAGCATGGCCAGTCTCTTAAGGTGAAGGACATGAAATACGGTCAAATGTCAAGTGTGAGAAACCTGAAATTTTACAGTTGAAAGTCTCTGATAGACTAATTGGTCTACCTAGAACTGATCTGCTTAAGCTGATGTGGTTCTGCTTAGCCCTGACTGTCAGTGGATGACACTCCAGCCTGAAGGTATCTATATAGCAGTAGGTATAAACTAACCAAGTACCTTTGAGGCATGTGGAGGGTACAGCAGCATGTATAAGAGAATGGCTAACTATTTTACTCATCTTGGAAGTCCTGACTTACTGCATTCCTTGCTTTTGTTCTCTTTCTTTCCATACTCTGTTTCCTTCTTTTCTCTAGCAGATGGTGGTGCATACTGGCATAGGTGAGCTGTAGTGTTTTTCTCCTACTTCCTGTTATTTTCTATTTTTTTCTTCTTTCATCTCTTCACAAAATATTAATTCTTTTTTCCCTTATTGGTTGCCACACTTTTATGTGCATGTATTTCTGTTTCCTGCCTCTCCTGTTTTACATAGTGGGGTACAAATGTGCTCATCTAATTCAGAAAATGTCCTAATTCTCACCCAGGTGAGAAGGTTTTTCCTCCTTCTCCACACAGAGGGTGAGAAGGGGTTAAGGGAGGGGGGAGCTTTATGGTTTTTTTGCTAAGTTTCTCCTTCCTCTCTTGTGGATTCTGCTGATCTGAAGCTTACATCCTTTACTGGTTTTGCAATAATAGTGGGACTTCCTAGTCATGGACTGGATCCCTAATAATCACCATGTAACCAGACCTCTGATCTATCAGCTATTCTTGTTTCTGCCCCCTGTTACACCGGTGCCACACATCTCCTAAACCCTAACCAAAGCCTTTTATTGAAAGGAGTTTGAATAGACAGTTTGACAGGCCTTCTTATATCCCTTTAGTTTTTTCTTCATTCCTATCCCTTGCAACTTGTCAAAAGGTTCAAATTGGTGCATTTTAATGCTCTCCTGTCTTTACTGGTAGGTCAGTGACACACATTGCTTCTCAGCCACCAGTAGCTTAAAAATTTGCTTTATTTGTTATACATCATGCAAGCTTGCTTTTCGGCTTTTTCTTGTGATTGCTTATCTCTTACTCTCTCCCCACATCCAATCTCAAAATAAATTGACCTGATTCGAAGTATTTTAACTGCTGTTCATAATTCCCTTTGTGCTCATAAATTTTCAGTGTGATCTGCACACTAGAGCATCCTGGAGTTTCTGAAGACCTGGAGGACTTTGGATTCAAACTAATCTGACTGTGCCCTATGAAATTATAGTCTTTTAAAGTTAGTAATGCTTCTTCAGAAAATAATTCTTTAAGAGTGAGTGAATTTCTCATACCCTGCTGTTAATTTTTGTATAAAGTAGAAAGAAGAGGCTGTATGCTCTTATGTGACTTATTTATATTGCATTTTTTCCACAAACATGTTGGATTAATGTTACCAAGGAAAAGCAAGATTTATGGATGTTCTTTCTGCTATGTCTTGTTCTGCAAAGTGTAACTGTGAGCATGTGTGACAGTAAGAAGACAAATGAAAAATACGAGATAGAGAATAAGGACTTGACAACCAAGCAGGTACTGGAAAGCAATGATGATGGCAAAATACTGGTAGAAGAAAAGGAAAGAGAGTACAGGGGTGGGTGTGTGGCTCTGTTGCAGCTCAGGTGAGTCCTGCTCTGACAGAACCCAAGATCTTAGGAATGTAGAGTGGGGGGCTTCCCCTCAATTTGCTTGTGGCATGCGCTGTTACAGAGATCCTTCTGTGTCATTCTGAAGATCCATTTCACTACCACACCTTGAGTTTATTTCTTGGTAGAAAACTTACTGATCTAATTGGTTCCTAATGAATGACCATATGGGTTTGAATCTGCCACTGAGTTGTGGGAAGGTGTGGCCAGCTTTCTTGCAGTCTCCCAGTGCTCGCTTGAGTT
Organism: Myiotriccus ornatus; assembly: GCA_036023395.1. NCBI lineage: Eukaryota > Metazoa > Chordata > Aves > Passeriformes > Tyrannidae > Myiotriccus > Myiotriccus ornatus. The sequence continues at coordinate 42,805,030 of JAYRBT010000114.1, read as the reverse complement.
GCTTGACCTTGATATAGAATATGACCAGTGCTCATCCTTATTCCTCACAGCAATATTTCTCTTGGTGATGGTGTTCTCTTCTAGGTAAGTGTCTTGGTCAGCGAAGGATTGTATGGTGATTCATGGCTACACAACAGCCCACACACAGTTCTTATAATCCTGTTGGAAGCAGAGCCCTGACATGCAATGAGTATAGTTTTCGGTTGTTGTTCTTCTTGTACAAGCATTCTGGATCCCAAATGGAACAGATTAATGGAAGACTGTCTGGGGTCTCTCCTGAAAGTGATCTTTTGATTGAGAAGCACAGCAGAATCCAGAAAAAAGTCTTGTTTACAGCCAACTTGAATGTTGCTGAGGTTCTGACTGGTTCTCCCACTAGAGAAAATTACAAAGATATGCTAATTTCTGAGGTGCAGCTGTCTATTGATTGTAACTTCAAAGTGAGATATGAATGTAGCATGTCCAAGGGTGGGGAGCACCACCTGTGACTGCCAGGAACTTCTCTGTGTGTTAGACTCTGGTTCAGTGAACACTTTCAGCTGGCACTGCTCGAGAAGCAGTCACTCTTCTTTGCCAGCACAAGTGTTTACATGGCCATCCTGTGAACTGGTTTGAGGAACTGATCCATCTGAAAAATAAATTGGCAAAAGAAGTGCTCCTGGTTCAGTGTTCGGATGTTTGTGCTGGCACAGGGGACTGGCAAATGGTGAGACTTTCTTTCAGCAGCACAGCAAATTTATGCCAGTTTAAAGTGTTTGCCAAACTACAACCTTAGTTTAGCACTTGGGAGTCTGATTCTCCCAAAATTTGCCCTTGAAAATGTGAGCACAGTTTAAGAAATCTTTGCTAGCTGTCTATTTTGTTCTTTCTTAACCTTTCTTTTCTTTGTTCCTCTGTGTACAGGGTGAGACTCAGTTCTTGCCATCAGAAATGCATTCTTCTGTCCTCCAGGAATCTTCCTTGTGACAGTTTTATATAGAAACTTTGCTGGTCAATGCACCAGGTGATCCCATATAACATGTACATGGGATCAGGGGATGCAAAGAGGGCCATCAATAAAACTTCTACCCTGGACTTCCACAGGGCAAATTTTGGCCTACTCAAAAGACTGGTTCAGAGGGTACCTTGGGAAACAGCCCTTGAAACCAAAGGGGTCCAGGAGGGATGGACATGCTTCAAGAAGGAAGTCTTGAACGCACAGGAGCCGGCTGTCCAAGTGTGCCAAAAGGCAAACCAGTGGGGAAGACTGCCAGCCTGGATGAACAGGGAAATTTTGAAGGAAATTAGGGGAAAAAAGAGAGCTTACTGACTATGGAATGGTCTAGTAACCACAGTGGTGTTGGACCAAGGGTTGGACTTTATGATCTCGGAGATATTTTCCAATCTGGTTGATTCTGTGATTCTGTGTACAGTGGAAACACGTATTTTCTCCAAATCAAAACTGATTTCCCCACATACCCTGCAGCTTCAAAATCAACCTACTCTTATGCTTATTGGCTGTCTCTATCCATTATTCTAGAGTTTTATTAACACCAAAAACATTCTTGAGTTCTCCGTTTCAAGACAGAGCTGGACTGTCATCCTCTGCAATGAACAGTGTGCTGCAGCTTGCTGCTGTTTGCTGCTGGTAAGGAAGGTCCCTACTCAGCCCCATCCTCTTGTGCCCTGTTGACTTCTGCTTCAGGGGCTCTGTCTGAAATAGGCACTTTCAGTGCTATTTCACAGTTCATGTCCTGTTTCCTCTCTGTTGCCCTGTGCATTAGGATAGCTCTGTGAAATTCTGGATTGGTTTGTTGCTTGTTTTTTCTCAGTCGTTTTTGACTAACTAGAGTTCATTTTTGAGTTGTTACTGTTCTGGAGATAAGGAACCTGTAACATTGTAGTTTGTGCACATCAGTGATTTCAGTACGCTGTGGGTAATTAATTTTTTCCTGTCAGTGATATCAACGATTTTCTGACCGTTTAGCTGCTTTGATGGTCTGTGCTGTCTTTCCTGCACAGAATGGGCTCAATTTAATACTGTCCAAAAATCAAGCGGGATGCTTCTCATCATAGCTGTACAGCTCGAGAGGAAGAGCTGTCTTCCCTCCTCTGTGGCCTCTTGGACTGAAATTCCTTGGAAGTGATGTCCTGCCAAGTCATAGGACTGTCTGAACAGCAGTTCTCAGATCTCTGCATTAGTTGTATCAGTAACCTTGACTGAGAGATGTTTTTCCCTTTTTCTAAATGATGCTTAATTTCTGAATAGGTTGCCAGCTGTTTCCTGAAAAAAAATCAGCAGCGTGTTATTCTCTCCATGATATTTACCGTGTACATGGTATTTGTAATTCAGTTGTGTTTAGACTGTCTTGGTTAATATCTGACAGCTTTTAGGTTGAACAGGCTAGGTTGCTATTGGAATTTTGCAGGATGTTGTCTTTACAGTTGCTACTGTCTTGTTCTGTACTGAGTGCTGGAGTGTATGTTTGTACCTTGAGTTATGTACGTAGTGTCCTCGGAGCTTAAATGAAGCCTTTCTGCTGCAGCAGAAAGGAAACTTGTTATAAAAGGGAAACGGATACTCTGTATATAGCAGAAATTTCTTCTTGCCCATCCGGAGACTAAATCGTTTTTCTTTAGGCTCCTTGGAGAGCTCTTGTACAATGACAGCACTTTTTTCAGTTCAAAAATTAATTTGGGGGCTGTTGTGAGTGTGTTGGTTAATTAATTCTTCATTGGGACACTCATGGGTTCCCTGGCTCTTGTGCTGATATACTTTGTTACTTTTCAGTAAGGGCGTGACTGTAGACAGTGCAAGGACTGTACAAGTGTTTTTTGGAAATAAGCTTAATCAGAATATATCAATTCAAGGTCTGTATTCATTGGCATGTTTTTTACACGGCACTAAGAAAATAGTTTGAAATTATTTTCAGTGAATAGAAGAGTGAAGTTATTTGACTACTGAGTTTAATGGTCATTATTTATGATACCCCTTTTTCTTCTACGTATGTGACTTAGACCCCTCAAAAGGAGGACTAATGCTAGTCTTTGAAACCTTCTGAAAAAGTCATTTGGTGCTTATTAAATCCTTGTAAACTCCTTCCAGTTTCTGAAGATTGTTGGTAAATGATGGGTGGTCAGGCATATTTTCAGAGCAGGCTTGTGCCAGAATTAGCTGGTAAGTGGCAGTCATAAGCTTCAGGTCAAAAACGAATCCACTCGGTGTTCCAGTACAGCGTCTGTCAAAAATAGAGCAATGCTTTTATGCACGTAACAGCTGCTTACACTTGAAGACTTTCTTGTTCTTTGGTATTTAACTTAAAAGTGCTCGAGAGTATTTTTGTTAGCATTTGATGCTATAAATAGGAATGGGGTAGAAATGTGCGTGCCTGCACGTCTGTGTGGCCGTTGTGTGTGGAGGTAGGGCGGTTATCGATACATTATGCGCATAGTGCTCTAACAAAGAGGTGAAGTCCATACCTGTAGGGTAATTAATGGGGCCTAAAGAAAAAGATTATTTTGTGCCCAATTTTACACATTCATTTAGGGTCAGAGCAGCTTAGAGTGCATAGTTTGACCATGAAGGCATTCTGAACTGTACAGATTATGCACAACTTTTGACAAGATGCTGCTATGTGACCCCGGCGTGCTGCTGTGACAGCAGAGCCCGAGACTGCCTTGCCTTGTTTCAGCAAAAACAAACATGTTGAAAATGATACAAAGGTGAACACAGTGAGGGAGTTCAGGAAGCTGTTTTTCCTTTTGATCCGAAAAGGGTGGAGGAATTGTTACGTTCGTTGTCAGATGACATTAAAGTTATAAAATGCAATAGGCTGGCTGAAGACTTGAAAGGTTTATATGTATTTGCTTAATTTGTTTTTGTTTGTTTGTTTTATTTTTGTTTTGGTTTTGTTTGTTTTGGTTTTTTAATTTTGTAGTTTGTGTCTTTGTTTTGTTCGATTTTCTTTTTACATAGAGATATTTTAAATAAGTTTACAGGAAGACCTTATATTATCAGTTCACATTACTTTATTCTGTTGAGAACTCGAAATTCTTTTTGAATTGGCAGAGGCTGTGGGTTTCTCTGCTGGGCACAGTCTTGCTGTGGCTTGCTGACCTTCTGTTGTGCCAAGGTCTGTTATCTTCCTGCTTGCATAGGTCAGAAGGCTGCAGCTATATAGTTAGAACAGTCCTGAAATTACTAGTCAAATTAAACAAAAAAAATTACAATAATAGATTAACCTGACTGTTGTGGTAATGTGGAATTTAAATGGCTGTAGATTAAAACCTTGGTCTATACTAACTTTGAGGCTGAAATCCTCATATGTTTAAGTTCTCTACCCTGTGAAAAAATTCAGGGATGTAACAATGGAGAGGTTGCCAAAGCAGTTTATAGTTAGATAATAACATATCTTTCTTGTTGCTGCTCTCTGTCCTGTTCAAGCATCTGTTCAAGCAGCTAAACTTCGCCGTGGATGCCAAGATCCCTCAACAGCTTCTGCTGTATTTGAACAGTGTGTGGTCTGTGCTCTGTTGAAGGCATCGGACCCTTCCAGTTTCAGTGGTTGCTGCATTGTTGTTCAGGCAGCTGGCATGCAGCCTTGCTGCTGTGAGAAAGGAAACTGTGGCCAGTTGATAAGGGCATCTTAAACTGACTCAGTTTCAGCTGGCATACTAGATGATGCCCAGTGAAATAGATGCTGGCTTAATCGTACCTCTGTTTGGCTTAACCTTGTTTATATCTCCTTCAGCCCCTGTATGACAGCGCATCAGCCCCTCAGTGCCACTCTTCATAGTGGTGGATTTGCTTTTTCATATCATATGGTGAGAAGCTGAGAGAGTTGGGACTGTTTATGCTGGAGAGGAGAAGGCATGAGGGAGACTGGACTTGTGTGTACAGATACCTGATGGGAGGAGTGAAGAAGAGGGAGCCAGACTCTTTTCAGCAGTACTCAGTGACGAAGCAGTGGGCACACTGAGATGAAAGACATTCAATTTAAATGTAAGAAATGTTTTTTACACTGTGAAGGTGATCAGTTGGAGAAGCAGGTTGCCAGAGAGGTTGCGGAGTCTCTATCCTTGGAGATATTCAAAACCTGATTACTGCTCACTCAGCCTGCTGTGGGTGAGCGAGGGCTAGACTACATGATCTCCAGAAGTGCCTGCCAACCTCAGCCCTCCTGTGGAAAAAAAAATACTCAGTTTGGAGTGGAGGAGATACCAAAAAAGACAGTTTTTGCAGTCTGTTAAGACACTTTTTTCCAGAAGTGGCACTGTCAGGATAAGTTCTGCTTATTGCATCTCTGAGTGAAATGGGCAGAAGTCTGTCTTCCTATTAGTGGTTGTTAGCTCCCTAAAGGATCACTATGGTCGAATATGTCAGTAATCTAACTGTTTGAAATATTCCTGCCTTGGATGTCTTTTGGTCATTCAGGTGGTCACTTGTACTGAGTCTGTGCAGGTGTCTCTTTCCTGATTTCTCCCAGGTTGCCTGTATTTCAGTTCACAGGTGCATATACTCATAGCATAGTTCTTTCCTAGCACAGCTTGCAAAGCATGTATACACTTCACAAGATTGATTTAAGCAAAGGTTTAAGAAATGAAAATCAATTATCTATAGGGAGCATACTTTCTCTCCAAAACTACGAAATTATTTTAAATTTATATATGATTTTGGGACCACTTCTGTACTGAGAGGGCATAATGCAGCAGGGATAGTTGTCCTTTCTTTGCAAGACAGACAGAAAAGTGAAATATGCTGTTTCAAAGCCACAGGCTACAAAAAATGCTTTATTTTAATATTTCACCTATTTTTATTTATGTAGCAAATTTGTTACAAACATCTGGACAATATTATTTTCAATACATTTCAGTTTTACTTAAGAAAAATGCCACCCACTCAATATTAAAATAGTTTCAGAGAAGAGTGAGAAGGAAACATTTGAAGAGGTAAGAGTCAGGCTCGTATATTTTATTCAGGCTGTTGAATAAATCAAACCCTGAGGCTCTCAAGTTAAAATCCTCACCCCCCATCTACCTTCTAGTCATTTTCTTTCATCTGTATTCCCCACATGAACTTGCTGCTGCTGCCTAATTCCATCGCACCTGTGTTCCCCGGAGACCTTGTTCTGCAGTGGTGGGTTAATTTTCTGTTGAGGGAGAGGAGAAGAGGTGCTGAGAGAGGCAGGCTGCCCCAGCAGGGGTGCAGAGGGCTAGGCTTCCCTCAGTTGCTGTGCTCTGCCAGGTATTCAGCAGTTGCAGCACCCTGTCAGTGGACTCCTCTGCAAGGACTGCGCTCGAAAGATAAGAGCCACGTGCCTCTCGGGAGGTGCCAGTTTGACCATCCGTGCCATGTATCTAGTTGTGAATTGATGCCAGATGGAGTTGTGCTCATCTGAAGTGACCTTCTGTGTGAAGTAGATGCTAGACCATCCCTGAATTGTAGGTTAAAGCCATGTGTTTCTGAGCAGTATCCAGTCTTACTATTAAAAAAAAAAAAAATAAACCCAGTTGTTGTTACTATTCAAATGCTAAAGACCCACTCTGCTCAAAGACCCTCTTTACTCACTTTTTTGCACTCTGGATAATTAGTTTCATGTTCTAGCAAGTTGCCTTCTCATGTTTGTTCTGTGGGAGTTCTTCCTTGTCAGATGTCTCCATTTCACACAAGTATTTGTCATCTATGTTCATACTGTTACGTATTTGTTGTAAATAATAATTGGTGTGTGTATAAAGCTTCAAAGTGTATATAAACTGATGCTCTTATGTACCACCCACCTCTGTCATTTCAGGAGCTCTGAGCCAGAGGTTGCATCTAGACCACTGCTTGTAATACGTGCAGATGGATGGACATATTTGCCATTAATTTATGTAATCTTGTTTTAAAAGCCATTTGTACTTTTGGCCTCTGCAACATCCTGTAACAGCGAGTCCTACAGTTTGATTAGGTGGAAAAGGAACTTCCTTTTGTTTAAAACCTACTGATGGTGATTTCAGTGTCTCCTGGACTCTGTATTTTGAAAACTCATTTCCCAGTAGTTTTACTTGTCATGGTTTTTTAAAAAATCCGGCATTTGCTTCCATGCATTTTTTCAGCTGATGTGCTTTCCCTCCTAAACTGAAGAACTGTAGTCTTTTTAGTGTTTATACAATGAGTACTGTTCCACTATTCTAGTCATTCCTGCTGCTCTTCTGTGCAGCTTTTCTGGTTCTGCTAATAAGGTATGGCAAGCAGAATCATAGTATTCCTTGTACAAGGGTATCATGAGTTTGTATGTTTGCACGGTGATGTCACCTTTCCTTGTTTAGTGATGTATGACACTTTAGTTGCCTCCTCTGCTGTGCTGAGATGATGTTCTTAGGCAAACAGCCTGCGTTTACTACATTTTTTTCCTAAAGTGATCCAATTTAGAAAACATCACTTCATAAGTAAGCTTTTCTTTTTTTTCCCCAAGGGGTGTTCCTTTGCAGTTACTCTTTCCTGAATTTCACCTGCTGTTTTGCTGTCCAAGCATACAGTATCATTTCGCACCTTTCTGTGTACCTTTCTGCAGCCAGGGCTAGGATGAGCTATGCAGCATATTACTGTGTGTAAACAATGTCATTTTGCTGCTCACCTCTTTTTCCCAGGTCACATATGAAAAGTACAGGTCCTGTGGGGATCCTGCTGGTAGCTCCTCATTTTTCACTGAGAGAAGGTTAGTTTGCTGTAGTGAAATTGCAATTGCAGTTTACTGTTTTAGTGCTCTTTGCTTTGCTTGTTCCGTTACTTTGAAATGCCTTGAAAGTAAGGTACATGCTTGAAGTGCTTTATACTTAAAAATTTCTAATGTTTGCATTACAGTTAATGCCTTGAGTAAAATTTTATTAAATCTCCATTATAGCTTGGAGAAAATGACATGTAGTGACTCCCGAAGGCCTCCTAACACCTGGCACAGACTCAAGAACAACACAAGAGTTCCTATACTGGAGTCCTGACTTTGTCATTTTCCTTAGTGAAAATAGAAAATGGGAGTGGCCTCTCTCATGAGCCAAGGCTATGCCGAAATTATATTGTAAGAGGTCATAAGCTAAACATACGTTATTTTTACCTTTTTAGTCCTATAGCTTTATTTGTAAACATGCAGGACAAGAAATACAGATGAAGGTGCTATCAACTAGGTTTATTTTTAGTTTAATCTTCTCTTTTAGCAACTAGAATTTTGCAGATTTCAACTTTTTACTGTGTCTTTTACTCTTTCTACACTCAGATCCTGCTACTTTGAAGGAACACACCCACTGAAAGACAAAACTGGTATTAAAGGATCCTTCCTGACCACTGAAATTTCAGTTTCTACAGTTCAGTTTGTAATAGCTCCATATTAAAACCCCAGAGAAAACATGCCTTTGAAGAGTGAAAATTCCAATGCCCTTTCCCCCCTGCCTTCACTCTTCCACCTGCCTTTTGGGAACAGCTTTCTAGAGGGAGTGATGGAATTTTTCAGGGGCTCAGTGGGGAACAGAATTGGCCAGCAATGAGAAAGTCGAGTCCCTTTAAGATTTTTTCCTTTGAAAAGTCTCTTAAACTTTTTTTTGTCATCTAGCCTTCATCTTCAAGGAAGGGCTATCTTGGCTTGGGAACCCTTAAATAAGGTTACCTTTTCAGAGTAAGTAGATTCTTGTTTTCTGGAGTAACTTTCAGTTACTGCTTGCATTGATCGTGGGGATAAAATATATTTTTTTTACTGATTTGTGTGTGTGCCAAGTAGGGGAATAAGTAGATAGGCTTGAGGGCAGAGCTGCCATTCAGAGAAATAGTTGGCTTTTTGCAAGCCACTCCACGTGAACATTTTATCTGGGAGACAGATGATGTGAGCAGCCTTCTGCCCATAGTGGGTGGATATGAGTACGATAGTGCTGTGCTGTGCATGGAGCGGAAGCTTTTTTCTGGTCTTTGCTTGCAGTTCTGTGTGCTGAGAGTAACCTCCACCGTCCAAGATGTTTTGTAGTGTGGTTCATTAAAGGGCCGGAAGCACACAGAAGCAATTACAGCTGAGGCCTGCTGGGGTGTCTCAGTCATTAGTGCTCGCAGCCTCATTTCATGGGGTTAGTAGCAGGGCAGTCGCAATTAAAACCCGTGCTGTGGAACTTGCTCCCTTCGTTGCTGCAGCGCATGGTTGGCAAGTGCATCCACTGTCCACAAGTCCTTATCCGCTCCTCCTCTTCCTCCATGTTCTTTTCCTTCAGCCTTTCTGTGGCTTCAGAATCGGCTTTCCTCTTCTTTGGTTGCCCGTATCAGAAGAGTTGTGAGCTAGAGAGGAAACAAAATGACTTTTGGGATCTGTAGTGTCTCTAGTATAAAGATACAGGGCCATCTACTACACGCAGTGGAAATTAGTAAATCAGTTGGCTGCCTACAGATAACTTCTTGAAATGCAGTCTTCTATTTAGAAGCTGCTATCCAGTGTTAGTGTGCAGTACTACATATATGTTTTAGAAGATCTGTTGTTTATTCTCAGTAATTATGTAGAAATTTCATTTTAAAATACAGTCTCTGCTTGAAAGATCTATTTCTGCCAATCCTGAAATCTGGAATCTAGGATTTTTAGGATTGATTGCTGTTCCACTTGTTCCTTAGTTCTTGTGATATTCAGCATTATTTTCCCCCTTCCAATAATGCAGACTTTTGTCAGTGTTGCTATTCCTTCTGGTGCCTGCTTCTTTATTCATCTTCCATTTGTTTCACTGTACATTGTACGTCTGTCAGTAATTTCCACTGCTGTTGCTTGAGGTGATGATGAGTTCATATCCTTGAGTTGTTTTGTGGTATTTGCAGACTCAGGGAAACACTTTGTCATCCATTATATTTTTTTGTTTGTTTTTCTTTTTTTTTTTTTAATTAACACAACATTAAGTTGGGAACAGGCTTTACTTAAGCTCTGCAGATCTTGCACGTAGGTTGCATAAATATGTCCTGTGGAACAGTGATGTGACACCTATGTTCTGGGCTACTGTTCTAATTCCTGCAGTCTCTCCCCACTCTCTAAGTACAGTAGATTGCAAAGCCCTAACTGTCCTTTGATTTACCAGAAAAGTTTCTGCTGATTGGATTTTAGGGACATACAGATAAACCTTTCTGCAGAAACACAAAAGAATGAGGTGTGCCCATCCTGTCTTGAAATCCATTATTTCTAGGTGGGGTGTGGAACAGTGTGCTTCCCTTTTATGTTAAATGCAGTGCTTTTAAGAAGGTTTAGACATATGTAAGTGCTGGCTGCATGCTAACACTGCTGGTGTTCAGATTTCTAAATTTCTCTGTGAGCATTTGGGGAGAGAGGTCCTGGTTCTGTGCTCCTCTGGATGCCTTGGAAAAGGGAAGTAAGGTATCAGTGACAAGTTGTTTCAGAAAGGCTTTCTTATTCCTGTCAGGATTTTCTGCTTACATCATCACTTTTTGTGGAGTTTGGTTCTCCCACCTTCTGATTTTTAGAGTGGGAAATTTGGGGTTTGAAGTTAGCATCTGAAGTCTAACTACAATTCTTGAGTTATAGACAGTCATAACCATGTTGATTGACAGGGCCCTGTCAGTTAGCATTAACTTAGTTATTATTCATAGGAAAGGGCCGACCTGTGGAGAAGCCTACTTGCCTTTTAGGAAGGGTGAATTTTTTAATGAATATATAAAATATTATTTTTGTTATTGAAATAGTGACAAAGAGGAAAATAGGTAATGTTTTTTGATTGGATTGGTTGCTTTCATAGCAGTTTCCTAACTTGGAACCAACCAGATGGGTCCATTTTAACCACATCACAGTTGGTAATGCAGCATGTTTTATTTTTCCCGAGGCCATGAGAGTGATGTATCTTTCTATCATGCTGGTCTCTTAGGGCGTAAGTGGTTGTGATGATGGGGTGACTTGGAAAAAGCCTGCTTAAGCAGCATCAGGGAGCTCTGCAGGAGGTCCTAACCTAGAAATGATCTTGTTGCTGCCATGAGCGTACACTTGCTGTAGGGTCAGCTGAATTGGCGTTGAAGAAGACAGTGGGGCTTTTGTATCAGCTAGGCGAGCATGGGCAGTTTTCTTGTGTGTTTTTTGCTGCCTGGATTCGGTGTTGGGTACATTCAGATCTTTCTTGTGCTCACATGGTCACATACTCCTAGGGCAAATATGTTGCATTCCTGAGCTGCCCTCCTCCAGGAATTCCAGGAGGTCAGCCTCCCTGTTTCAGCAGAATGCCTCCTTAACCTGAAATGTCATGGCTGGCTCTGCTGGCAGGTACAGGGAAGGCATGGGTTTGGGAGCCACTTTTCCAAACTTGCATGCCAACGTCACCAGTCCTGCTCCTGGTGTTTGTGATCAGCCTGTAGTTCTGTGTGGCCTCAGCTGTTCTCAAGGCTTTGCCCAGGCACTGGTGGGAATCTGAGACAGCTGGAATACTGGAAGATTTGTATAATGCCTGCTTGCATTTGAACTGGATATACTGGGTGATCTGGTCAAACCCAAAAAACCCTAAGTGTTGTTTTTACCAGCTGGGAGAGAGGCCTGATTACAGGGCTATGGTGGGATTGTAAAGAAAGGCTTGGATGGAGACAGTTTATGTGTGAAAGCCCATAAAAAGTAGTATGAGCAGAGTCAGCATTTTTTGCATTTAAATTTTAGGTGGCTTGGAAGCTTATTACAGGCTATTTGTAGCTATTTCGCTTTAGACCTTAGTCATACTTCTGTGCAGTGTTAATATAAATTAAATCGGTGTCTATAAATAAATGTATATGAGCATTTCAGTGTATAGTTATTTGGGTTTTTTTTGTAATTTATAAATAATTTTAAAGAATTGTCTGGACTGTAATAGTAGAAGCGAATGTTATAGTGTATTGTGTGAAGTTTGGAATTCTGTGGCCATGCTGAATCATACACGTCCCCTTGAAAATACCCTTAAAAACTGTTTTAAAAATCATTTTCCTCAGCATTCTGTTTTGGACAGTAAATCCTTCTGTGGTTAAAATACAGATGTGGTACCTGAGGCCTTGACTTGAACACTTTGATAAATGTTCATATAGATGCAGAAAATTAAGGAACTTAAGAGTACACCAGTATTTTGAAGTATTTGGCTAACATAGTACTAAACATGCAATCCTGTTACCATGCAGTTGCACAATATTCAAATTTATATAAAGATACCTTTCCTGCAAGCTTAGTTACAGTTGCATTGTTCTATGGCTCTTTAAAGCAGAAACAAAATTGCAGTTTTAAGTAAGAAATTAGTCTCCCTCCTAGTATATAGAAAATGATAATGTACATATTCTTGTCTTCTGTAGGAAAGAAGTTCCAGGCGTCTCAGTGTGTATAGTTTTGGGGGGAGAATGATAGTGATGATGAGTGATATTCCTTAAATGGCAAATTTCTCAGGCATTCACTTTCACAGTGAGGTTTTTTTTGAAAATAAACCCCAAAAATAACCACTTCTTGTTCACCCTTAATTCTTAGTGTTTCTTCCTCCCCAGCCTCTCCTGGTATTAAGTATATTGTCTCCAGCCTTGAAGTTTGGGCTGGTGTGCATGCTTTATTTTTAAGGTAACATATCACAGCATCATTAAGGTTGAAAAATACCTAAGATAGAGTCCAGTCATTTTTGAAAGTTCAGTTATCCAGTAGATCTCACATGGTTGAAGAAATTTACTGATCCTATGTAAAAACCTTAGACTAGGTAACCATGCTTCTTCATGTGTTGTGTATCAGTGTCCCTGCTGATGTCATGTGGTTGGCTCTGGAAATCTGGTGTGCACAAACTGCTGTCAGAATATATTTTAAGTGATGCAGCTGAATGGGACTTAACTTCTTACTATTTTCGTGCGCTGTTGTAATTTGCTTTAGTGTTATTTTTAGTTCTTAAAGATGTTGCTTCTCTGTGCCCTTTCTGAATGGGCAGTGATGAAAGTAGTAAGGTGAGTAGTCTCATATGAGAGCAGAAAGTTCTGCCCCATGTTGGGGAAAAAAGTTTCAAAGTATTTATTCTCTAAATGGTGTTATGCATTTCAAAGCATTTATAATGTTAAATTAAAACCAGACTCTTAAAATTGGTGTTGACTGACTTCTCTCAAATTTTTGTACAGCGCCAAAACAGTGAGTCATGAGTCTGCTTCTCTTGGAGGGAACGGGGAGTAAGCCATGGAGGCTTGCCAATTCTACAAACGTATTTAACTTTATTTAACAGTTGTTTGAATCTGAAATGTATTGGTCAGCTTATTTAATCATATTGTAGACATATTTAGGATGACACAAAGTATGCTTTAAACCTACTGCAAAGTGGTGTGTTTGCTCCTGAGCTTTTAAGAGAGAACTTTCTGCCCCTGCTGACAGTGCTTTTCATTTACCTTCTTTGGGAAGCCTCAGAATCCCTCAGAAGAATCTGAGGGATTCTTTTGGGTTATTTTGTTTTATGTTGTTGGTCTTTTTAAGCTTGCAGTAGACTTTGATATCAAAACTATAAGAATATGTTATGTTGAACCTTAGGGGAGCTGTTGGTACTTTGAAGCACTGACATATCTTGAATGTGCTGGTTTTTTTAAGGGAATGCAGGTGTCTTAGGCTCGAAGACATTGTCTATATTCAGAGATATGTTAGATAAACTTGATAAACTTTACTCTAGTACAAGCTCTCTGTGTACTTTTTTAGATATGAACCCCATTTTCCTAATTTATTTTCTTGATAAGCAGTTAGATTAAGTAAATGGAAATGAGGCCTTCGTAAGATTGAAGGACTAGAGGGGTGCTTTCACTGATTCAGTTTTAAAACAGCACCTTTTGGTTAAACTGGCACAATTTTGAGAATAGGCATGTCCCATCTGACTTGGCTAGCAGCCTGGAAAGTGCCAGTATGTTAACTTACAGAAAATACAGTCTATACTTTCCCCCCCTGCAGTTTGTGGGCTGACTCAGCCATCTCTTTGCCTTTGGAGATTTGAGACTTGTAACTTTACAAGCTCAGGTATAGGAGAGCAGAGAACCTTGTTAATGTTTAAACGTTTCTGTCTCAGTTTAGTAGCGGTGAGGGCTGCAGGACCTCAGCTGGGAGTTAGGAAGTGTGTTTTAGATCTTCCTGTTATGTCTATCTGCACTGGTTTTAGTTGTTTGTCGGTTCACCTTTGGAGATGTGTTTCTTCGATTACTCTGCTCTCCACAAGGCTCAGTCAAAGCTTCCATGCAGGGAATGTGCCTTTTTCTGTCCCTATCTTGAGAATCTCTACAATCTCCCCCCAGGTTAATGCCTCTCGCCCTGTGGCTTCATGAGAGCTTCTCTATCTTATTTTTTATTTACAAGATATATTCACCAAAGTGTAAGCACATCCAATGAGCACAGTCATTTCTTGAATATCAGACTTAAGCAACTACAGTTCTCATTTGTTTTTTTTCTGTGCTACAAATGAGAACTGATAAATCATCTAGACTTGTATGCACATTTCTTCAGCAACTCAAGAGAATTTCTTGGAGCCTGTGTGCATGCATGGATTAAAGGAGTGATATTTGGAAGTCAACTTTGTGTGATCCCACTGTTGAGTGCAATTAGAATTGAATGGTAAAGGGGAAGTACTGAACTTTATCTTACCTCAGTGAAAAATACCTGAGCTGGTTTGCTGAGTGTGGCACCATGGTTACTCTCAAGGTGTTTGGATCCAAACTTCATGTGGATCTTCTGGCCCTAGAGAGCTGAGTTGAATGTGGCCACTGAACCAGCGTGAAAGCTGATGCCTTCTGGCTTGTGTCAGTTTACAAGGATGTTTGAAGTGAATGTTGTGAGCAGGGTAATGTCATGTAAAAGTGAAGACAGGAGTAAAGCAGTGACTTTAAGAGAAGTTGAAGAGCTTGCTGCGGCTGTGTTGGCAAAGCTTTTTCTGAACTTTGATCTGAGAAAGCAGCATCTGATGGCCAAGTTAGAAATAAGCAATGTAGTTAAAGTGTTAATATGTTGTGCCAAACTTTCGCTGGTATGGTATGTTATGTTACTTGATTTTGTACGCTTATGAAATGTATTTCTGTCCAAAGCAAGTAGAAATCTTGTATTGGCCATTGCATTGAAGAGCCTGAGAAGGAGGGAGGTAGGTCGGGTTACCATTAGTTTCTGAACTCCCTAGAAGGTCATGGAAGATGTAATCCATGTACATAGCTGTGTGCTGATTCTATTAATAGTGTAAGCAGCTATGTCAACTCTCAAATTTTTCCTCTCTCCTATGTGAGTTTGTTTTTCGTCTCTGTTCTCAGTACAGGTTGCCCTCCCTTTGCCAGCTTTCTGTTAAAACTCTAGCAGCCACAGGAGCGGGTGACCTGTGTTTATCATCCTTGCCTTCAGTTGCTTTTCCCTAGAAGAGCAGCTTGCTCTGTGCTTGCCAGATGACCCAAATAGCTGGCTTGTAGTGTAGTCGGGGTTTATTGGTTTTTTTGCTGGTTTCTGTTTTGTTTGGGTTTTTTTCCTTCGATCTCCAGTTGGGTATTTACCAGATCTGCAGAGAAAAATGCAACAGAAAATAATGGCTCATATGGACAATTTGAATGACTGTAGTGGTAACTTTAGTGTTAGGAGACAGGGCTTATAGATAATGATGCAAAGCTGCTGCAACATGTCGGTCTGGGTTTTTTGTTAGTTTCTAACTCACTTAGAGATTCCTATCCTCTCTTGGGGATGTGTGAGCTACTGCCTTGTTTGATTTTTAAGTTGCTAAGTAGTAGTTTGCTTTCCTCTTGCAGGTTCTCCAGAAGATGATGACTACAAAGCATGAATTTTTAATGAGAAATCTTTGCAGGGGTTGATATTTCTGTCGAGCTTTTCTGGTTTCACAGTGTTGACTTGTATGAAAACTCGGTTTTCTAGACTTGCTTACTAAATCATGGAGGATATCATCATGAGGTTTTACTCAGATGAAAGTTAGTATGGCAATACTTGGATTAGCTGTATCCCAAAGAGTTTATTTTACCTCTTTTTAGAGTCCTCTGTTTTGGGTGAGGCTGGCAGGAGTTTCTCCCTGATATTTTCTCTCTGTTGCAAGTTTCTATCTGTGCTTGTGAAGAATTTGCAGAGGAGTTATGAATCCAAGCCAAGTTGTACCATGTTAGCATGTATTAAGTCAGTAATGTTGATGCTTCTCACACAAGGTTGTACTAAAACAGTCTTTTGTTCTTTCGATTTGACTGTTACTTTGTTCAACTTGTGAAAAATCATAGCCTGATGTGTGCTTAAAGTGAAATTTTTTTTCTTCAGGACTGTTGTTTGTCACAGATGAACAAATTTTTGTACTAGAAATACACCACAAATGGACGAAACAGGGATGAGTCAGATTTTTTTTCATTATTTTTTTTGGTTCTTCATTCCAGTGGTGTGTGTGGTTTTTTCTTTCTTTGGATGATCTGTCAGATGACACATGCCAAGGATTTCCAGTGAGGTCTTTGTGGGCACATCTGATAAATTTTGGTAGGAAGTCATTGGTCTTGCATTTAGACATCTTGTTTTGCTCACTGAGATTTGCAGTTCCTTCAGCAAAGCAGCAAAAGTGTCGTCTCCTTGATTGATGCAGCTTTCTGTAATCTGAGCTAAACAATGAAGTTATTTTACATTAATAAATAATTATGTCAGAACACATGTTGTCTCCATTATATGTTTGGCATTTTTTTCCCCTTAAGGAATTTTACATTCTCATGTTACTAGTATTTTCCTCCCTTTTTCCTAAGAGTTTGCTATTATTGCATTCTTGTTTTTTAAGGAATGATACCTAAACTTGCACATATCCAGCTGTGACAGAAATGGAGTGGATAAAGGAGCAAACTTCAATTTGTTTACCTGCAAGTCTTTCTTGTTTATAGATGAGTGAGGCTGTCATACTTCTCTGTGAAAGGAGGTTGAGGCTAGTCCCAAATGAAATCATGTTTTCGGCTGCAGTGGTGTGCTGTGCCTCTCAGGTTGAGTGTCTTAGCTGGGTGCATCTTTACATAGTGAACAAAACCGTATGAACTATGGTTTGTTCCTTCTGTGTTAACCTTTGTGCATTTAACTGTTAGAGTAATGGCTGGCATGCTAGGGATGCTGATGCTTAGCAAAAAATCTGGTTTCCATTACTACTTCTGTTAACAGTGTGCTCAGTTTGGGCCGATGGCCTAATTTTCCAGAGTTAAGCCATTTGCAAGTAGAACATCTGTATGTGAATCAGCACCTTCTTTAACATGTGGTTACTTTGGATTTCATAGACACAGGTTGGGCAGATATCACTTTCGTGCTTTCTTGATTACTCATGAATTCCAGAGGGTATCTTAGGACAGCACTCATGTGCTCGACACGAGTGCTCAGCCTAAAAAAAATGTTCCGGGGTTAAAGAAGGTTAATATTAAAGTGTTTGCAAAGGAATCCTGTGGGTCAACAAATCCAGCATGTGGCTTAAATACATTGTTTGCAGAAATTAAGTTTAATGCTTAAAAATTGTAATGCCCAAGAAACACAAAAGGGGAGATCTCATTTTCTACTAAGCAAATGCAAGTAATACCTTGACTTGAATTCACTGATTACTTTTATGGGGGAACTGATGAGACAGGTAACTCCGTTTCAGAGAGCTAGCAACTTATCGTTCATAGCCTAAAATGTTAAGGACTTGGACTTCCTGGTCTCAAATGTCTGGCTCTATTGATGGCCATTAACAGTGTTTGGAAAGAAAAACCAACCACAGACACAAATTCTTTTTCTCTGTTTGACATATATCTGCCTGCTTATTTATACTGTAAAATGTTAAAGCAACAACAAAAGTATGTGGCTTTGTAACTTACGTGGATCACTTCTTTGTCCTTTCCATGTGGGTAATCTTGCGGCACATGACAGTTTGACATGAACTTGCTTTATGTTGTTGCACAAAGCAATATATTTCCCACAACCGATAAATTGTTACATTTTGTACCTTTCCTTATCATAGGTTAATTGGGGAGAGGGAATTGTCACACTAACTGGCAAAAGCAATGTATATTATGCTACACCCGCCCAGTCCCGAATTTGTTTGCTTTCCAATTTGCTGCTGAAGTCTGAGTCATTCCTACTGTTACAACAAATATATATTAGATAAGTTATCTCAGCAAAACTGTTTCTCCTCTCTTGCAGTTGATGATAGCAGAAATTTCAGACTCTTAAGTTGAAAACAAGAGCTCTTTTTAAACAATTAAAGTATTTTAGACTCAATCGTATGAAATACTTCTGACATTGAATACAGCTGCTCTCTATGTGATGTTGGTGACAATTGGTGTTTACCCAGAAAAAAGTGCTGCTGGTCCTCTTTTTCTTCAGCAATGTTGATGTTAAATATTCTTTTATTGCCTTCCCTTCAGCAAAGAGAACAAGTACCTGTTTCAGGACCTCATAAAGGAAACTATAGCAGTAGGATGCAAATCTGTGCTTCTCTACCTGCAAATTACCTTTTTGAGAGGCAGACTGCAACCAACTGCCTTTGGAAAAAAACCTGTATTGGCCAGAGAGACCTGAGAACTTTCATAAAATTTTAGTAGTAGTTTTTTTATCTCTGTGACATATATGTAGGTCTTTTACAGGCCTGAAGACCTTTTCATATCCGAGTCTAAATCCTTGTGATTTCTGTGAGAATTGACATTGCTCTAGCTACTTGGTTTCAAAGTTCTCCTTGTTCTGAATAAGTTTTAATTGGTGTTTCACACAGATATTGAGGAACAGTTAATGTCAGGGTTTCATTTGCATGATACATCTCAGCAAAACCCCTTAAATTAAAACTTCCCTGTTAGTAGGAATGCTGTTACAGGGTTGGACCTGGCTCTGCTTTCAGCACTGTTTGTGCTCCGTGAGAGCTTGGTTGGATCTTTTTGTGGTACATGGGACTTTTTTTGAAAAGTGTTTCCTTTCAGTGGAATCCAAATATCTTCTTCCAGCCCAGCTTTGCTTTTGTTTTGTTCCTTTTTTTTTCTTCCTAAGAAAGGAAATTACAGAACATTATTACATTATTTGGTATCTCTCACTCACTGTTTTGATTTTTGTGGCTTTATCTTCCTGCAGCAAAACTACTGAGTCATGACTTTCCCAAATATTAGATCACATTCTTGATATGAGTAATCGGTTTTCATTCTAAGAGGCCTGTAATGGTGACTGCATTATGATTATGGTAAGAAGATGGAGATGCTGAAGTGCCTAATCTCAAAATAAGAAGTATATTTGAATTTTGTAGTTTTGAGTACTTTTCATACAGTGTAGCCACTTCCAACTGATGTGAAGGAAGTTGGGCTTAATTTTTAGGTATCTTTGTAACCACCGTGTTACAACTTGGCAAATAGTGTTCTGATTTCTGCCTAGAGAGAGCTTCCAAAACCTGCTGCTGCCATTACTAGAGTATATATGGAAATAAAGATTTTAAAATGATTGCTGCTGTCTAAGCCACAGATAGTAAAATCCATTCTACTTACATGTGATATACGGATATTTTACTAATTGAACTGCAAGCACATTAAACTATTTTTTAGCCTCCTCAAAGCACAGTTTACTGCTCTGAATATATTCCTCAACACTTGCAAGTGATGCAAATTGTGGAAGGCTTTGTTTGTGAGATGTTAAAAGGGGATGGCAAAAGTTAAAATTATTAGTATAAAGCAAAAAATGCAATAAAACAGTTGATTTTAATGACTTCAATATATTGGTTGCATTTTCATAGTTAACACTTTATTGGGAAAGTATTTTTTATATTTTGCCTGAGAGATGAAAGAGTTTGCAATCCAGAGGTCTGTCTTAGGATTCTAAGTTCACCAGGCTAAATCTAGACAGGGATGTTTGTTTTTAGAAGTTTTTAGTTTTTTCGGACAGCAGTCAGTCATTGAGGTTGGCAGTGTTAGTAGAAACACACTTTTTTTTTTTTGGTTTGGTTTGGTTTGGTTGTGTTTTTTTTTAATTCATGTTACAATTTCTTGCACACAGGATATTGTCACTGCAGACATCTGAGTACTGTGGTGGCAGTGGTGTCTTGATCTGGAAAACTTTGTTCTGATCTCTTTCCAAAACCTGAAGTAATTGCTGTTTCCAGCAAATGCATAAAGGTGGAGTGATGTGCTGTACAAGGAACCAGCCGTGTGCTCTCATAGCTAATCCAGCTGATCAGGCTGTCTGTTAGCCAGGGCCAGTTTGTTTCACATGCACATCCACATGTCCGAAGACTCAGAAATCATCTTCCAGGGGTCTTTCAAGTCAGCTGAGCTAAGTGCAGCATGGGAAGTTTAATACACTACTGCACTGGGAATCGTTTGATGTCAGAGGGTTATTGCAGATTTCTGTTCGGTGTCTGTTTTCAATTTCTCACTTCTTGACTAAAAAGGATGTTTTTGTTGTACATGTAGGCTTGTTTCAACAAAGGTTCAAAGACCTCCTAAGTACAGGACAAAACACAAACCCAAGAATGCACTTGGAGTGATTAAGATGGGCTATTAGTCTTGTCTAAAAGTCTCCTAAAAATAAAGTTTGACAGCATTTTTTGAGGAGAAATTCTTTGAATTGGAAACACAGGTTAAAAAAAAAGGAGGAAAAGGTAGCTCTCTCTGAACTTGAATCTGGAAAACTTATTACAAGGAGAAGCACATGCTACTTAATTATATAAAAGATGTTTTTGTCTCTTCAATTCAAGGGAGGCAAATCTGAAGGATTAGTCACAACATGGGAGTAGCCCCACCTTAATTCCATGCCTTAATTAAGTGTTCTTCTCAGTGTCTTTCATTCCTTTGTTATTGACATCTGTGTTCAAAACCAGTCTTTAACTAGAAAGAAAACGCAACTAAAAAAAAATTCTTTGCCCAGTATTTCTAGTTTAATTTTTCTGTTGCTTAAGAATTAATATAGATAAAATAGACCTTTCACATGCACATGGATAAAATTAATTATTGTATTTGTTTCATTTACTCCAGGCTATGGTGGCTTGTTATCCAGGCAATGGAACGGGATATGTACGCCATGTTGATAATCCAAATGGAGATGGAAGATGTGTTACATGTATATATTATCTTAATAAGGACTGGGATGCCAAGGTATGCAATAATTTCTTTCTAAACAATTTTTTTTGTTGTTTTAGATATACTTGCTGATGCACTTTTGCTACAGGCATATTTTTTCATGTCCTTATTTCTGTGCCTTAGTTGTGTTCTTACATTATGTTAGCTGTGGGTATCCTCTGCCCCCTCTGATTCTGTTGTTAGTGAGAGCAGATAAATATGAAATGTTCAATTTTCAAGGTTTTGAATTATGCCAGCAGGACCTTTTTGACAGTAAGATTGAAGGAAAGTACTAAATGCCTCTCCTATACACAAAGACTAAATAAGGAGTATATGAAACTGCCTTTGGTTTATTTGTCCTTACAATCCTGTTGAGTCGTGAGTTTACTGTTTGTGCAACTAGATTGCTTAATAGAGTATGCTTATAAAGAGAGAGATGCTGTAGCTTGAGAAAATTTTCAAATAAGCCAAGTGTTACAGTCACTGCTACATCAGTGTAGTTCAAAGCAGCAGAACCCTTTGTATTTTTATGGATACAGGCAGCAGAACAGACTTACAGTACAGTTCAAGTGGTCTAAGAGTTTACTACAAGTGAGTATGATGCAGTAAATTTTTAATAAGGATTTTTATAGCAATTCAGTAGGACTTGGTAGATTTGAAAAAAATGGATGTAGTTAAGTGGCTGTATTGAAAGCATGAAAGAGTAATGCAAATACAGCTTTAACTGTGCCATTAACTATGGAGAAGTTTATTCTCATGCACAGAAAAAGATAAAACTAATGATACTTCTATCATACTTAGGAGGTAGCATGTGGAAGAGCACATAAAAGCAGTCAGTTTCTGTGAATTGCATTCAGCAGATATGGATAACACAGATAACACAGGCTGCAGCTGAGAGTTTGTGTTTTTCTTTTTTTTCCCCCTCATAACATACATGCATGAACTGGTAGATCAGAGAGTTGAGTCAAATGGATGCACTTGAAGCTTTCTGTTTCTGACATGCTCTTTGACATGTCAAATTGGATCCTGCAATTAGAAAATAAATTACCAGTCTTTTTTTGCCATGATAATATCTTTGCATGTAAGTGCGCTGGTTGTACTGAGTATCTTAAAATGCAGCTCTGGGGCATTTCTAGTTGATTTATAGTTTCTCTCCTGGAAAAACAATGAATACATACCAGAGTGTAGAAGTCAAGCAAATTGCATTTTCACAATAACTGTGAAAAATTTACTAGCTGGATATTTTATTTAAGAAGAAAGGTATTTCATTTCCTGCAAAATCTATTTTAAATTACAAATTAATATACTACCAAGTACATTGTTTATTGAAGAAGAAGCTCAAACTTTTTTTAGGAGAGCAAATGTATCTAAGTTGTCATTTGTTTGCTGATTGAGAACACAATTAAAAAAGTCATTTATATCTATTTGCCTTATTGGTACTTGCACTGTTACGACTCTTATGACATGAAGGCCTATGATGGCCATCTGTAGTTAGATTTAACATCAATACCATAAGTAGGAGGATGTTAGCATGACTTATGTATTTAACCCCACCTGCTTGGGCTGTTTTCTAGACACACATAGGTAGGCCCAACTGTTTTCAAAACCTGGAAGAGATTTAAATTGACCATCAGTAATACAGATTCAGGTTTTAGTTTGAAGTTTCCTACTCCTTCCTCATTTTAATTACAGAAACATTACATAAATTTGTGCTGCTGTTAAATGAAATAATATCTTTAAGGGGAAGGAGTAAAACTCAGATGTGAAATACAATTTTTTGCTCATCTATATTGCTATATTTTTACCTCAATATAGAGATACATATTTATAGACTATATATGTATAGTATATAGACTGATAGGTATATAGTCTATATATGGACTAATATTACCTGTGTAATATCAGTCTTATCCATTTTTTTGCAAGTAGGTAATGCAGCTAAAAAAAACCCCAATCTAAGCCCACAGCTTTTACTTAAACATGAATGGAGGTTTAATATTTGCAAGCAACCTGAAATTACTCAGTGAAAAATGTGTAAAACATTCTATTAAGCGCATTGACAGAAAAGCCATAGATTGATAATTTCTGTAGCACCTGACAAAGACTTTTGTTTCAGTTCCAAGTGTCTGAAGTATTTTCAAATATGGTATTTGGTACTTTTAAATACAATGAGATGTTGTTCTCAAGCATGGCTTTTAAATATGTGATTTTTAGGTAAGTGGAGGCATCCTTCGGATATTTCCGGAAGGTAAAGCCCAATTCGCCGATATTGAACCCAAATTTGATAGACTGCTATTCTTCTGGTCTGATCGCCGCAACCCTCATGAAGTACAGCCAGCCTTTGCTACAAGGTAGGACTAGTGGACTCTACTGCATGATCCCTGTTTTATCAAGAAATGAGCAAATCCTAGTGAGAAATGAGTGACACTGTGAATTATGACCTGAGAAAAAGGTGGGTTGTTTATTTTTTTCTACTGGTGAATGATTAGGCTTCCACTGTGCTGCTGAGTTTGTACTGATGCCTTATCTCTTATTTTGGAGAAAGGTGGGAGGACTGGAAGCACTAGAAGTTGCTGAGTGTGTGCTTGGCCAAACTGGGTGGGAGCACACAGAACCCAGGAGCAGATCTCAATTTAGCCAAAGGATGTTGTCTTCATTATTTCTCTGTTGTGGCTTTACACTCTTCTCCCTTCCCTTTGTCCCTAGCACCTTGCTGTGTTACTGGAAGATTGTCTAGGTACTTCAGCGTTATGTCCCCTCTTGCTGGGAGAGACCTGTCAGAAAACAGTAATTTCAAACTAAGCTGCTGTATGCTAGTTTGGGAATTGGGAGAGAGTTATGGGGCAGAAACAATCATGGATACATAAATCTTTTGAGTTTTAGAGGAGTTGCTCCCAGTCTGAGGCATAGGGGAAACTTGGTACCTCCTTTGTCCCTCAGTGCAGGGCAGTGGATGATGCTAAAGGTACACACATTCACTGCCCCAGATGTGTTGAGTAACATTTCCAGGTAGCATTAATAGGTAGCATTAGAGTTGTTGATCCAGGCTTCCTGTTGCCCATGTTCTAACATGTTTGGATGGCCAGAGGACTGAATGTTGACTGGAGCTGTGAGATAACAAAGCACCTTTGGGAGAAGTAACTTGAAACTGCCTTCGGTGCATCCTGTTGCAGCCTTTCAAGAAGCTGTACTGCTCTCCCCTCCCCCTTTGTGCTGCCGGCAGAGTCAGAGGGTGAAATGCCATTTACAAAAGCTCCTTAAAGTCTTTTCTCAATAGCTGGCATTTTGTATTTAAATCCTCTACGGGCAGTGGAAAAACACACGACCCGTGGTAGTTAATTGTTCCTTGTGCCAAATGTCCAAAAAAAGGTTTTTGCGGTGTAACTCAGTGATGGACTTGACCTAGTAAAAAGATGAGATCACAGGGCAAGGTGATACAGGCAGAGACTTCATTACATGTGCTGGGCCAGAACCGTAATAACAAACTCATCAGGAAAAAGAAGTGTAAACTTAGAGCATCAGTGTCACCCCTTCAATGACTGTTCAGACATTATCTACTAACAGGAAAAAAACCCCAGAACAACCACATGCTTTCTGTAAACTGTATTTTGTCAGACTGCAGAAGTATCATCTCATTTAGGTTGTGTTTCATGTCAAGTGCCTCACTGTTCTTTTTCCTTGGATTTCCCTAGGTACGCAATAACAGTGTGGTATTTTGATGCAGATGAAAGAGCACGAGCTAAAGTAAAATATCTAACAGGTAATCTCTTGTTAATATCTTCTCTGTTGTTTTTTTTTTCTTGGTGAATGAATAGCTAAGTAGTCTAGCCTCATCTCCTTGATCCACCCGTACACAAAAAGAGGGAGAAATTGGCGTAACTCAAGAATTGGGTTTTACAGGGAAGGGTGACCCAAGGGTTGAACTCCTAGGCAGAGACTGGGGAAGAAATCCAGGTCAGTGCCCGTCCTGCTCACACTTTCTCTGAGACCTGAGGCTGCTCAGTATTTTTACGTGGGGGATACAGCTTTCCCCTAGTCTTGTCTCCCTAATAGGTGAGGAGAATAAATCCTGCAGAACTGAGAGCCTCGGAAATAGTTTTGATTGACTGCAGTGATTCAACAAGTGAATACAACTTCACTTGACTAGAATTTTATATTGGAAAAACAAAAGCCTAAAATTAAAATCTGGAATCAAAGAAAGGAGTTACTTCCTCCATTTCCAATTTCACATATCTAGCATCTGTTTTCCTTTTCTGGCTTCTCCCCCAAGAGGAAGGTGATCTAATTTTCCTGTTCAAATTAGCATTATAAGGAGAAATGGCCTAGAACTTCTGCCATGCTTATAATTGCCATCATAACTTTGTGTTTGTTACAGTAGTTTAAAAATAAATCAAAGTTAGGTGTACCACAAGTGCACACGTACGCGGAGTTTTGTCAAGAGCTCTGAAACCAATGATACTGAATATTCGTGCCAGTCATTTCCAAATGAGATTGCCATGCAGTGCTGTTAGGTGTCTGAAGCTCCTAAGTAGCCCCAGAGCTGTGTAGCAGCTGTGAAAGCTGCAGTTCAGTTCAGTCCCCCTTGGTGCAGCCGGTGACTGTATTTTGGGAGTGGTAAGAGCAGTGCAACTCCTGCCTGGCTTGTGAAGGGAAAGCCCCTCAGCTTCAGCCAGGTAGGATGTCCCATTGCTCCGGGACACGTGCCTGGCAAGGCACAGTGACTTCCTAGGCAGTCAGGAGTGACAGATAATGCCTGCCTGTCTCCGCAGGAAGCCTTTCTATCTCTAAGCTCGCCTTCATGTCACAAGTGTGTGACTGCAGCTCCTGGAGCCACTTTACTGAATCAGAGCTGTGCTGTTGCCTCTGCACAGCTTCAGCTGCTGCCCTTTCAGAGAGAGTGCAGGGAAGTGGTTTGGGTGGGCTTGCACCTGAAGGGAGGGTGCTCCCTCCTCTGCCCCCATCCCTCTCCAGGGTCCCCCTAAACTGCTGGCACTTAAGGAAGGAAGGCTGGGTTGTTTAAATTTCAAAGAACCACAGAATCAGTTAAGTTAGAAAAGATCTCTGGGATCATCAAATCCAACCTTTGACTGAACACCACCAGGTCCGCTAGAACATGGCGCTCAGTGCCACATCCTGTCTTTTCTCAAACACCTCCAGGGGTCGTGACCCCACCCCCTTCCTGGGCAGTCCATTCTATTTTTTTAATCACCCTTTCTGTGAAGAAATTCCTCATCTTCCTTCAGTATGGATTTGCCCTGTAATTGGTTTATATTATCATATTGTTGTGGTTTTGGTTTTCATTTGCAATTAAAATTGTGTTCTTTGCTCTGTATCTGCAGCAAGAATTGTGCAAGATGCTTTTTATTTTCTACTGACAATAACATATAAAAGTATAGAATAAAAGAAAAAACTTCATTTTTGGATTAGTGTCAGTCTAACTAAAGCCATGCAGAATATGTGTTTTTTTCTTGCATATGGGATATCGTGTCTTTTAATGCTTTAATAGTCAAACTTTATTTGAGGCAACCTGAATAGGTAAATTTTTAGAAAAAGGACAGAAGAGGTGTTGGTTGGTGGTCAAATGGAACATTGCATTTTAAAAATCCCTCAGAGATTTTTTTTTACCAAGGCAAATATCAAGAAGCTCTGGATATTCTGATGCAGAATAATGGGCAATATCCTCAGATTCTTAATTGTCCATTCTTAAAGTTTACCTTTATATGATCCAAGATGATGAGCTTCAGAACTGCACATATGATGTGAAGTATCCAGTTTTCTGTGTGAGCAGCCAAATAGGAAGAGTAACCACGGCTCGTTAGCTTCACACAGCACGGAATACAGAGCATGTACACAAAGATAGCTATCTTTTTGTTTGTACTAGACCATCTTCGAAGTACTCTCTTAAAACTAATCTGGACAGTGAACGTAGCAATTGTAAAGACTGTACTTTGATAAATGCTGAAAAATAATACTGATTTTCTTCTCATATTTCTGCAGGTGAAAAAGGTGTGAGGGTTGAACTTAATAAACCTTCTGACTCAGTTGGGAAAGACGTTTTATAAGCCTTTGATTTAGCAACTCCCTGTGCTATTCTCCCTGATAAATCTTGATGCTATCTATTAACTTTTGAATGTGAATAACAAGATAAAGGAAAATCAACAACAAACCAACATCTTAATAAGGAAGCAAACAGTGTTTCAATGTTGCATCAAATAGAAGGTTCTTTGACTGCTGAAGCATTGTACTACATGATTGTGACTCCAGGCCTGTGACTGCTTATGTGAAGAAGATAAGCAATCAGTAAGAAACAGCATATGCATCTGGACATAAATAAGTGCCCTACATAGAATTTGTCCATTCTTATATTTTGCCAGACCTGTCATCCAGCTGAATCCATTTCATCTCTCCCTTTTTTTATATGGTAAAAGTTTGAATTTTGGGTAATTTTTGTATGACCAGGTACAGTTTATCAAAATTGAGTCTTAAAAAAAAAAAAAGAAAAACTGAAAAAAAAAAAAAAAGGAAAAAAATTACAGTATTCTCCAAAATAACGTGGATCTATTTTTGTAAAACTGTTCATACTGTTCTCCTCTGCCATGAAAGACCTAATTTAATGTAAGGGTTGCCAGTAACTGATAATCACTTTAATTTTCTTTACACCTTAAGTCAGAAAAGGAGCACTTTAATTACCAGCTAAAAACCTGATTGTTTTATATCATATCTCACACTAATCTTAACTTTTAAAGATTGCTGCTGTATTGTTTTTTTGACTATGTTCTCTTGAACCTTATTAACAGAAGCAAATCTCGCTATTAGTAACATTCAGTTTGTGGGTTTGTATGTTGAATCCACAGAGGGGAAGTTTCTGTTTCTTCTTTGTTATAGTTTATTTTTGTTAGGATTTTGTTTTTTGGTTGTTGTTTTTTTTTAAGTGACTGGCACTAAGTGAACTTGACACTATCGGTTGCTGTCATTGGCTTTGGGGACCTGGTAAATACCATCAAGTTACAAGAATATACAAGGGCTTTCCTAGGCTTTTAGAGGTACCCAGAACCTCCTTACTTACTTGACAGAAATTTTTGAGCTTTCTCCCTTTTCTAAAAAATACTTGCCACCCCTCTTTCCTTTGTATATAAGTTAATGGAATATCTAAAATTCCCTTTTTTTAATTTCCTTTTCAAATGTTTGTGTCCCATTCAGTCTGTAAGTTGACACCTTGATCTATTACATAGTATCAAGGAAATGGTCAGCACACTGAAGCTGAAGTGCATCACTCTGTAGGCTCCTTGTGCAATACATCTTTAAGTTTTCACTGTGCTGAAGGATTTCCCCAAAAAGGCACGGCCCTTTGACAAATACTGAGGTATATGTTTAGTAAGAAAACATTTACTTTCTTTTACATTGTTTTCATTTTATCAAGGAAAGGGAGCATCACAGAGTAAAAGTGAGATGTGCAGAAACTTTGATATTCTTATTTTTAAGAAATTGATATTTTGGACACTGATTTTTTTTTTTTCTTCGTCTTTCCTTTATTTTTCCTGAGCTTTAAAAGCTTGAGAAAACAAAAGCAAACCTATCAAGAACAGCATTCATATTTACAGGAGTTTGGGAGTTGATCAGCTTACCCACTGCAGTTTTCTATCTGTCCCTTATTTCCTTACTTAGCCAAAACAATGTGAGTGTACAGAAATATTTCTGTATATATTACAGCTTGTGACAGTTTTAGCATCTGTATAGTTTGTATTCAATTAGAGACCTTTTCTATGGAAAGCTCAGTAATTTTTTATTAAAAAACATTACTATTGTTCATGTAAAACATGAAAAAGCTAATTGTTTAGTAACAAACTGACAGAATGGGGAAAAAATTCAGTATTGGTATATCATTTAGGAGAACCAACAGAAATCCCGGTTTTGTTTTGATTTCGCTTTTCCTTTTTTTAGTAAATTCTTGCCCTGTACAGTTCTCTTCCTCTTTCCTCTTTTCTTCCCAGAAAAACAGACAGGATAACTTTACTGTAAGTGCCTCTGCCAACCTGGCCAAGGAGTGCAAATCTTCATTACTGTCTGGTCTGCAGTGCATTTAGGTTACTAATGAAACAAGCAAAAAAGTCGCCTCTTCTACTTCATCTTCTTTAGTGCTACTTTTAACAGAGGTTTGTTTGTTTTTGTTTTAGAAACGTAAGCATAAGCCTTTAAACTCATTTCAGTCCCTCTGTAATTCAAACTGCTGCAGTTAAACAGCGTATCAAATTCTAATCACACTGTAGGTTTGTGCTTGCCGGACAGGTTTAAAAAGTGCTTAATTTTTCACTCCATGTAAGTCATTACAACAGGGTCAACAAATCAGGTCAGCCATTTCTTCCATGTCCTTCAGAAACTGTTCATTTCATGTCGGTTGAATATTCAGTCTTGAGCATCACCAAGCAGGTCCTTGTTTTAAAACTATTTTTTAAACTGTCTTATGATCTGTATGTGTCTAGTCCTGGTTAAAAATAAAGCTTCATAATGCTATTTTTATTCATGATGTTAGCTGGCTGTGAAATATGAGACCTTTATCTATAGCAGGCGAAGAAATTCAGGATTCATTTACAGGTTGCCTATAAAGTTGTGTAATTTCAAAAGCAGTGTTCATTATGAAAGAGCTCTCAAGTTGCTTGTAAAGCTAATCTAATTAAAAAAGATGATGTATAAAGGTTCTTGAAAGCTATGTGGTTATTTGTAATCTTTGTAACTTTTGAAACTACTCTGTAGCAACAAATTTATAAATGCCCCCTGATAAAGGGCTATGTGAAATTTTGGTTGTTTTGTGGGGGGTATTTTGTTTTGATAGGGATTTTTTTGTTTGTTTCAGTTCTTCTGTTGTAGGTTTGTGGGTTTTTTTTAAATCAGAGCTATTTCTGCTCTAGAGAAGGATCAGTGTTTTTTTTTTTTCTCTAGACTGCCTACAGTTACCTGGGTGTGGTGATCATTTTCCTGATGATTTCCTCCCTCGAAAACAGGACCATGCCTAGGCTTTCTGAAGAGTGGTGATGGACGTAGGGTCAGATCTAGTTTTTTCACCACTTTTGACAGGTATGTGAGGTGGAAAATCAAAGTCCTCTTAAAATAGGATTTGCAAGGTTTAATGAGAGCTCCTCAGTTTTACGTGGCTCCCGAAGAATTACGTGCCGTTCAAAGATGACAGAAGAATTGTGTCTCCAGATGAGAACCTGTATGAGATACTGCACAATTTCCTTCCACTTTTTGATGAGCTTTATGATAACCATGGTAATCAAGGAAGCATTTGACTGGCTGTGCTTCTGCCGCTGCCAACTCTTGTGAAGCCCCCCCTGCATGTGCTTGTCTGTCTTCTGCTAGTTCAGGACAAGTTGCCTGGATCTCCAGATGAGTCCCCAGCCTTAGTGCACCTTTCATGGTGCTTGGGTACCAGTTGTGCTCAGTTCTGCTCTGAGGTGATGGTTCTTGCCGGTGTGTTAGGGTGAAACCTAAGTGCAGCAGCCGTGATCCCAAAGTGCTTTGAAGCTTTTTCTATGCTTCAGTGGTGTATAACTTCTTACTTCTTCTCATGAAAGTAGCCTCTCCCCTATCTTTGTTTTACATTGAACAAGGAACAAGCCTTTCTAGCACTTGCAACCATGCTGTGTAGACCTGTTTTTTGTTTTGGTTTTTTGTTTGGTTAGTTTGTGTTTTTTTTTTTTTTTTTTTTTTTTTTGTTTTTGTTTTTTTTATTATCACATTGTTGAGCACAATATGTAGGGGGATTGTTTTGGAAAGTAAAGTCAAACACTGCGCTGGGGAAAGATGAAGTGTTTTCTCTTGAGCGTTTCTCAAAAAAGGCTCTTGCAAATCTGAGAGGGACATACCTGACAGTCTGTATTTATTTTATGTAAAACATCTGGCTGTGCTTACCACTCTAAGGTCAGGAGTGGAAAGACCACATCTGTGACGTACTGATTGGTACAATCAGACTGAAAAGGACCATTTCTGTGCATGCCAAATGCTTTGAAAAAGAGATGAGAATGCTGAGTGACAATAGGAAACTCGAAAAGTCTCAAAACTCCAGGAGTCTAGCATGTGAACCTTGCCTGCAGGCATGCAGATAGCTGCATGCACTTGCAAATACCTAGTGGGAATTTATGAGTATGGAGCAGCAAGGACTTCGAAGAAATTCATGGCTCTTACCTGGATTTGGATGTCATCTGCTTGGGAGGAATGGGAGTAGCAGTATGGACCTCTGGGTCTCCAGTCATCAGGTTGTTTGGGTTTTTTCACATTTAAAGTAAATCTTGAATGTAAATAATTACTGCAAATGCATTTAAGCCCGTTTGTTCAGGATCTGTGTTCCCTCTGGAATGTCTGCTGCATCAGAGTTGCTTGACCTTGTCTGTTGGGAGTGGATAGAAGCTGGCAGAAGCAGGTTTCAAGGTCCAATGACGAAAAATATGCTATAGGTGTCTGCTTTGGTAGGGACATGAAGTGGGGGGAGAAAGAATACACAAAGTGTTTGCCTCAGGAAAGACAGTTGTTGATGCCTCTCATCTATTCTTCCTCTTCATGGATGTGCATTGCAAAAGATGAGATGTTCATAACTTGAAAAAGGAGCTGGTTTCCTTGTCTGTATTCCAGTAGTAAGTTGCCGGATTTGGGGCATTTTCCTCCTTATTAAATATGCAGTTTGGGATTAAGCTTCTGTTGACAATAGTTTATGGGTTCCTGTGGAGAATTTACTGTAACTACATTGTATATAAAGTGGTGATAAATGCTGGCAGAGGTGATGGGCTCATTCAGCCTACAAGCCCAGTACCAGCCTCTTCACATGGCTAAAAGTGTGCAGGGTATGTCTCACATCTGAGTGGGGCAGGATGTAAAACACACGGGTGAGTTAACACTTGCCAGGGTCACACACAGGCAAGTTGTGGTACAAGGCACACTGCTTCAGGGCAGTGTCTACACTGAAAACTAGTATTTCTTTCAAATGCTGTTGGAGACGGGAAGTAAAATTTCATTTCTGAATATTCACCATGTGGATCCAGCACTCCTTGTGGGCCTGTACGTGTCAGTGTGGTTTGCCAGCATGGAACCAGTTCCTCTCCTGGGTTTGTTTCAAGGGCTGATGTGGTTCAATTTTATTTTTGCCTTTAAATAAAATATGAGTCCAGAATAACTAAAATGTAGACATTTGACTCCTACTCACAAATAAAAAGCCTAATACCCAAATATTCTGTTGGGCTGTGAGCTGGTATTTCACTACCTAAAGAAAGCAAGGGTCAACCACAAACCAAGCAGAAAAATGATCAAAACTATCTTATGGCAAGTCACTTACATTGTCAATGTGTCTTGTTTACATTGCTTTATGTAATCAAGCTTCATAAATTTATTAATAAAGTGCATCATGCAGAAGACGTGGTAGACCTAAAAACCAGAAGAAAACAAATTTTGGAGCTTGATTAGTTGCTGATTAATTGCTTGATTAATTGCTGTTGCGATCCTCAGAAGTTTCTTCATGCAGTAAGAGAGGGAATGTGTCAAAAAAACCCCAACCAACCACTACAGCAACAAACTAAACATAACCACCCCTAGATCTGGAAAGTTCAATCTTAGCTGTTGGTGGGTGCTGTACCATGGGTTACCGGAACTGAAAGATTCTGCAGAAGAAGTGTTTTACTTTGAGCACTTGGCAACATCCTTGGACATCAAGGAGAATATATTTCTTGAGGGAAAATACGATTGTGGACACCAGTAATGTTTGCCAAAGGGCTGTGGGTAATAACAATTTGTTTTCTGAGATTAGAGTCCAGCTGATGGTGTTCCCGATAGCAAAGAGCGAGGTTTGAGCTGTCACATTAGGCATATTTATTTTCCCTTAACTTCCCCTTCCCCAGCCACAACATAATAGTAAGTAATGTGGTGCTGGGCACGTGTTCTGCACAGTCATATTTTAATGAACAAGCAGAAACTGTAAGTTAACTCTCTTTGGTCCTAAATATTTGTTCTATATAGAAGAACTCTTCAATGGGTGTAGGTAGCAATTTCTAAACTCCTTTGATTATTTTTTTCCCCAGCTGCACTATGAGTTTAGCTTTGGTTTGTTTTTGTTTTTTGGTTTTTTTTAATTTTTTTTTAATCTCCTTTATTTAAAATAGCACAGTAGGAAACGACTATGTGTAGCTGAGGGTTCTGCGGCTTCGCAACCGTGCAAGGTTATGCAATGACATGAGCGGGCAGGGCACGTACTTTACGGTAAACCCGGGGCTTATACAAACCCAGGAGAGGAGGGGGGCCGCCTGCGGCCGGGCTGTGACCCCAGCGCCGGGAGCGGGATGCAGAAATGCTTCGGGCTCCTGCCTGCGGGGCCGGCTGGAAGGCAGGGAGATTGAGTGCGGCCCCGCGGTGTCCTGGCCAGGACCAGGCCACGCCTCAGAGCGGAGAAACGCGTTCTGCACGTCCCAGCGGTGACAGAGAGACACGTGGCCCTTTGCAGGTGGAGGACATTGTGCAGCACAAACAGAAGTTATTTTAACCTGTAGCAATCAAAGGTGGTGTATTCTGATTGGGAGGCTTTTTGTTGCTGTTCGTTACGATGGTGTAAGTTCCGGTTTAGATACTCAGCTTTATCTAGGACTAAACAGCCACCTCTGAAGGGATGGAGGAGCAGGGCAAGTGGGAGGTGGGTGGTTACACCTGCAGTGCATGCAGCAGGTTTGAAAATTTGCTCAAGTTTCCTCATGCAAGAGTGCCTGGAGAGGAACCGCTCTGCTTCCAAGCTCCCCTTGTCATTTCTGTTCCCGCATGTGTGCGGGGGCCTCTCTGGCCCCTTGCTAACCCCATACTTTTGCATCCTTCCATGGCTCCCCAAGCATTGTCGCACCTGCTGTCAGCCAAGCTGCAGGCTCTTCTGCTCTGCCCCTTGGGTGCGGGTTGGATTAAATTATAACATACTTGGCTGGGGAAAACATTTGGGATTTTTTTATGTGTGAAGTGGCTGCCTTTCCAGGTGGTCAGGGGCTACCCAAGGTCTTGGCTGAGATTTGCACAATGTGCCTCAAGAGGAGTGATTACCAAGTCTTGCCCAGCAGCATAGCCTTGGGCTGCTGTTGCTGCTACTTGCCCTGAATTGGTGCTGCCTGACAAAAGCTCAGTGTACCAAGCTGCTGACCATCCCAGGGAGGCCAACTAACCTTGAATTGCTGAGGGTGCTCCTCCTCTTTTGGCCGAGGTAGCAGGGTTATACAGGACACAGCTGAACTGTGGCGGTTCATAGGACATACCCTTCACCTTGGCACTCGGTTCAGCATATCTTAACCATGCAACAACCACCCAAGAGCAGCTTCACATCAGGCTCGGACAGTCTTTCTGTTGAAAAAAAGGTAAAGAGAAGGAGACTGAAAACTGGTGCAGGATTCACAGACAGGACATCTACTTGTCAGTCTCCAGAAAATGGCATCACTTCAACACAAATCCACAACCACATGTAAAAATACACTCAGGGCTGGCATCAAACCATCCTGTAACAACTCACAGCCAAGTGAGAATGCCTGCCCAACAACAGGGACCTCCAGTCCCTCTCCTGTTCCTGAAGAAGTTGAGGCAGTGCTTCCCTCATTACCTGCTGCAGGGCTTGCATGGACTGACTGTGACCCTCTGCATGGTTCAGTGCCTGCACAGCTGAGGATGCAAAGCATCGGCTTAGGGTGGGAATGTGCCACTGCAGAAGTCTCAGTGAAGATAACATTTCTGTGTCCTGTACAGGGATTAAGAGGAAGGCAGCATTAAGGCAAAAAATTTTCAGTGTTTTCCTCCAAACAGAGCTCTCCTCGTTCCTTGTGGAATTAGACAAGCTTGTGTCCAATGCTTATGTCCATGATGCCACGCAAACAGCTCTAGGGTCACGGCATTGCTTACCACTTGGGACATGTGTCTGCTTCAGCATAACTGCATTTGATGACCCAAGTGTTAGCCCAGATGTTAGCAGTTGGGTGTTGTCTTAATTGCCAAACTGTGTAGGAGATGTTGTCTGGTAGCTTGAATGGTCTTTTAGGGGTTTGCAGTGCCTGAAATACCTCCTATTTCCTCTCATAGGATGCTTTTCCTGCATTCTAAATCTCTTCTAGGTACGTTCAAAACTAATTAAATCTGAGTTTTAATTCATGCTGTCTGCAGGGCTGATAATCCTCCCTTCCTTGTGTGACTTGGCAAGGATTCAGCAATTAGTCTTGGCAGGGCAGAGCTTCCTTGTACCTGTCCTTGTGTTGGGGCATGTGCTTGGCTCCCGCCTGAAATCCCCCAGTCTCTGGTGCATGGGATGGGGAATTTATCCCTCCTCCTCATGGTCTGGGTGGTGGCACTTATGAGAGCTGCCCACGCCAAACCTTATAGGGCGAGGAAGGAATGCGTGGCTGGAAGTCAGCAGAGGGTTAGAGATGGTGTGAGCACTCCTGGGCTGTGCCAGGGCAAGGGCAAGCAGGTGGATCTTAATTTCCTTCAGCTGTGATTTCACTTTGTCCTAAAGTGCTCCTGCAGTTTTTAGGCAGAAACCCAGGGCTGTGTAAGTGGGAAGAGGCTCCTGGAGGTGGTGTGGTCCAGCTCCCCTGCCCTTGACCAGGGTCACTCAGATCTGGCTGCCCAAAACCACATCCAGTTGGGATTTGAGTATCTTCAAAGGATGGAGACTCCACAACCTCTGCAGGCAGCCTGTTCCCAATGTTCAGCCACCCTTGCTGCAATAAAGTGTTCTCTCATGTTTAAATTAAATTTCCCATGTAGGCACTGCTAAATGCAAATGAAATAACCCAAAGGTTCCTTAGCAGCATATCCTGAGGAAGACATCAGTTTTAAGACCGAAGTCCATTACTAAGAGCTATCCATACTCCACCTGGTACAGGTGCTGTCCTTTCTGAAGCCTCTGGTGTGTTGATTTATCCTCAGGATGACTCTTCCCTTTGGGTGTGTTTCCGTTTGCCATCTGCCAGAACAGCCCAGGATTTGTGCCGTGTCCTTCCACAGACATGTTACCTGGAGCAGCCTGTGCCAAGCCGTGTGCTCCTGTCACACAGCAGGGAGTTTGTCTTGCTGTTGGTGTGGTGGGCAGGCTGTGTCTCACCCTGCACTGACTGCAGGCAAGTGCTGCAGAGGCTGCCTGACATCTGCAGGTGGGCACCCTCTGAGCAAGTCGTTGGCACAGCTTTTTTGCTTTGTGCCTCCCTCCAAACACAACCCACACCCTCCTGGTGAATCAAGAACTGCTTACAAACCAGTGGCAGCACACCCACCAAGCAGATCCTCGGGGGAAGAAAGGGGGTCATTACTGGGATGCTTCTGGGAAGAGACCGGTGCCAGTGGGAAGGCAGAGCCAGGGGAGTGAAGCACTAGGGAGGAAGTGGAGTAAGAGCAGAGAGGCCCTATGGCTGTTCCTGCCATTGGTAAGTTGCTTAATGAGGCCACGAGAAGCATTAAAATCCTCAACTAAAGCATGTTTCTGTAACTCAGTACCAGGGCTTACTGAGCTCTAGCCCAGATCTTACCCCAGACTTTCTATGCCACTAGTGACAGATCTCTGAAGAGAAGGTACTTGCAATGAACACAGAAATCATGATCCAGAGGTTGACATCAATTAAAGAAAAATAATCACTGCTTCTAAATTAGGCAGTGGTGGAGCCAGATACTTGCCTTGTTGGGGTTTGCCCCTTCAAACATTCTTTGTTATGCAGCTTAGGAAATGTCATGTCTAAGACTTGCTACAGAATAAAAGCAAGTGAAATGATGTGGATGATATAGGATGGATGGAACAGAAACAGTGTGAGCTATTCAGGCCAAGTTGCTGCACCTGCTTAGAAATTTAATCTAGTCTTAAAGCAGCCTGGCCTGGCAGAAGCTAAAAGGAAACACAGGAATTAAGGCCATGGCTGAGTCCCATTTTAAGCTTTCACACCTTTGGTACATTACCCTTCCCTGAGCCTGTCACACCCCTCCAGATCCCTGGCTTAGCTGAGGCACAGGAGTTAAGTTTTAGGTTTTATGAGCCTCTCTGACTTCCTAAAACTTTGTCCTGCCTCTCTTGCAGAGCTGGGTTGATGCCAAATGGTGACAGAAAATTAGTTTTGTCACTGCAATGGATAGAAGCGGTGCACTAACTGTAGCCCACAAAAGGATGCCTTTGGGGTTTCTCATGAGCCCTGAATTAGAAAAAGGAGCTACTCTCGCATCTTCCAAGTCCCTCTTGCAGCAAAGATAGAAGCATCACTCACAGAACACCTAGTTCGTTGTAAATTTACTTCTCATCTTGCAGCTAGTTGCAGATATTCCTTCCCTCCCCCTCCTTCCTCCTCCTTTAACTTGTTCGTGGTTCAGTCAGAGTTCCTGCTGATCCATGCTCAGCCTCGAGTGCAGGTGTAGGTGAAATACGAGCCTGCTAATCCCGCACTCGGAGCTCTCTCCCCGCATAGGTCGGAGAGGAAGAAGTAAGTATTCCTTACATGCAAGGAGTGCCACCTAACGGCCTGTTGAAGAATCCTAAAGCTCCACACAGCCTTGGCATTTTTTTCCCCGCAGATACGACGAGTATATGGAAACACGCACATGTAGTAAAATGGAAGTCTCTTTCATGGCCTGTCTACCCATAAAATACACTTCAAGGGTAATTTTATGTAGAGTCTTTACATTCGCATGGAAAAAGATAGTTTCTTATAAGTGCAAGACTTCAAGACAGCTGCAATAATCTAGATGCAAGTAGGAACCTGGGCATTTCAATCTGGAGGGTAAAAGTGATGAATGCCACCTAACTGGTAAGAAGCAGCTGCTGGAGAGCAGCTGTTTCACTGCTGCCTTCACCATGTGCAGCAGCAACAATCATGCTCATAGGGGGATGTAGGTCAGGTGTAACCTCAGGAGGTCAACCAGTCCAACCTTTCAGTGGCCTTTCAATTTAAGGTGGCAAAATGCGACAGCATGGACATGGTGTTCTAGGATGACCAGATCCAGCAGTGATGAAGCAAACTGCTGTGGTGGCAGTTTCTTAACATTCTTCAGCCAGAGTAGTCTGCATCATACCACCACCACGAATTGCTCTAACCACTTAGAAGAAATGTCCACCTGGCTTTTTCCTCAGAAACTCACCATTTATTCTTTCTTGCTGTTACCCTTCAGTACAGTCTAACTTGCTTTAGTTGAAGGATGTACAGAGATGCAGCATCTGCGGAAAATGCAACAGAATTGAGGAGCTCCAGAAGAACACATGAGGAAGAAGAAAACCCCCACAAATCATTTAGTCTGTGGCATGTCCTCCTGCTGCAGCAAGAGAAGCCTGCACCTCAGGAATTATTCACTACTTGTCCACTTATGACTAAGCCCTCTCTAGGCTTTGATTTTGTACTAGATTATTACCTGGTGTCCTTCATTACTAACACTGGGCCACAGGCAGGTAGCACAGCCTGTTCCAAATCGACAATATTTCTATGGTGGTTCTCTTGGAAAATGTTCCTAGAAGGGGGGCTCAGGCAACTAATTCCTGATTACAGAGTCTGGGCAGAGGCACCTGCCTTGCCTGGAGTGCTTCCACCTAGACATTAATAGCCCGTTCATCAGCTTAGGTATGGGCTTAGGGTTGAACTTGCTCTGAGAATATGCATCCCAGGTGACCCAGATATCCTAAGAGAAAACAAATAGTGACTCGACTACTGGAGATGCTAAAGGATAGAAGAATGCTTTTAAAACATGTTGTAGAGCAGACTATTTCTATTACATATCTTCTTGCAAGATACTAAGACATTGTAGTAGTCCAGAGAAAAATTCTGCCCTCTGCTTCATCAGAATCCAAGTTTTATGAAAAATTCCTCCATAAAGTAAAAAATGCTTGAAAATATTTGACCTTTGAGATTTCTTGTCTCATAACCAGTTTCAAGGCAACTCAAAAGCAGTCTCTTATAACAATGAAAGAGCTAAGCAACCCCCACACTTAGGTAGTTTAACCCCTAGAGCTCTCCTCTGAATCATTCAGAGCAATTCCAGTAGATCACCACAAAATGAGATGGCTTTTGCCTTTAGTTTGCAGAACGATTTGTTGACAAACAGCCCGCACGAACTTGACCCTCTTTCATACCTGCTTTGACCCAGAAATCAAGTCTATTAACTTGCTTCTCAAATTTCCAGTCAAGCAACTTAATGCTGCACTTTGGTGAAGTGTATTTGTCCAAGACTCATTACCAGCTTGTGTTCTTCTAGGCAGTATCTAAACTCACTCTGGACAAAGTCAAGTGATAGAGAAGATGGAATTTCTCACCTTTGACCCAAACTGAGCAGCATATTTTAAAACCATACCAGTAGTCATTGTTATCATTGTGGTTAGAGTACTGTATTCGAGAACAACATTTTACAGAAACAGCATTTGTAGTAACATACCCCAAAACAAGGCAGCCATGACACATCACTAATAGCCCGCAATGGCAACTGCAGAGCCTTTCTTTCTGGATAAAAGGGATCTTGGCATTAGAATGCTTCCTTGTAAAAACACACATGAGCAGAGGTGCTGTTTTTCCACAGCTGGTCCAGAACTGCTCAATTGTTTGGACAACAGATCTATTTTAGGACATTTGTATACCAGAGACAGAACTTGCCTATAGCTTGAGTTCCCCTCTCCCTACCTCAACAGGCTATACTATTCACTAAATTCCCCAGGTCAAATCCCACATTTGTTTTCTATTTGTTGTTCAAATGAACAATTTAGAAGTAAAAGTATACACCAGGGAAAAAAAAACAAACCACATTTAACAATACCTACAATCCTTCCTTCTCCTTTACTCTTATCTGTCACAGTAGGAAAGACAAAAGAGGAAACTGATGAGAACAATCATAAAGGAAATATCTCTCAAAAATGCTTCACGATGTGAGAGACCCTTTGTGGTATAAATCTCGTCCTCATCTTAAAACCTTATGACAGTAGAAACCCTTCTGGATAGTCCCGTCCTTGTAAATGCAAAGTCTCACTGGAAACACCGATAGATGCTGCAGTTTTAAGATGGAAGTATGGAAAATTAACATGGCAAATCAAGCTTTAGAATCAGTATTTGTAAAATTCTTCACCGAAGTGCAAAGTGAAACTGTTTTAAAAACAGGTTGGAAAAGCAGAATTTGATGCAATCTGTATTCACCAGCGCCTGTTTTTACAGGGAAATTTAAGAAGGAAAAGTGTTAATTCAGAAGGGCTCTATTAAACCAGACTGTTATCAGATATACAGAAGAATCCACTGGCAAGTAGCACAAAATGACCAGGCTTCATGGAAATTTAAAATTTAGTAACAATTTATTTAGAGTATGCAAGAACAAAACTATTTACATTAAACTTCTGTCGTGGCAATATTTTTAAAAATATGAATTGTTTTAAAAGAGTTAAGAAAGCAGCAAGTAAACGCACAAACCAGGCTGATACAGCCATTTAAAATGACAGCAGCAAGATATAAAACGATTTTGCTTAAAAACCATTCTAAAACAATTTTACGTTTAAGCAAACATATTTACAGTTTTACAGGTAAGGTATCAAACTATTTAATATTTAACCCGTTAAATACTTCAGTGCAACAAGAGAACTATTAATGTTTCAGGAAGCTTACACAGAAAACATGTGTCAGGCATTCCTAACTTGCATAATGGCTTTAGTACTCAACTGACTGGCCTCTTAGGTACTAACCACCAAACTGGCTGGCTTCCAAAAGGAGCAAAATAAAGACCATCAAGTAATGTAATGTTTTAATCCTAATTTGACCTGTAAAGGACTGGAAATTTAACTGAAACAGTCATGAAGGGTTTTATGGCATGACCAGGAACAGTCTTTACCAATATTGCTAGCAGTATCCCTCATAGTTTTTACTTACGAGAGTCAGGGTATGGTGGTCAGTAACAGTTTAAATTCCATTTCAGAAGAGGCACACAGGAATATAACCACAGGTAAGCAAACTCTGAGCACAGTAATTTCCAAGCAATGTTTTCAGCCCTGATTTATGTTTTTGAGACAGCTTTCTGCTGTTTCACGTAAGACAAGAATCAAGGTGTTCATTTATTTTAGATTCCAAAACCTCAGTTTCACAGACAGGACAACTGACATTTTTATCTTGCCTCACAGGATTGCTAGAACTTGCAGAGGACTGTGTAAATTCAGCTTTGGTTTTCATAGGTGTATTTGTACTTGAAGTGACATCACTACCTCCTTTTTTAATGAAGTACTTTTCAAAGGCAGTTTTGTCTTCCATTTTTGGCCATCGCTGTGGTGTATTAATACATTCTAAGCTTTTCTTCTCAGATGCAACCTGAGCTGTTGTTGTGTGCTCCAGACAAATTTGTTTGGGAGGCCGGTCAGGAGACGGCAGAGCCCTCTTGTTATTTGCAGAGCCTTGGTTTGATTTGAATTCCCTAACACGAGCCATTCTAGCAGGCAATCCACTGTCGTTCTCGTA
The DNA here is from genome assembly GCA_036023395.1 of Myiotriccus ornatus. NCBI lineage: Eukaryota > Metazoa > Chordata > Aves > Passeriformes > Tyrannidae > Myiotriccus > Myiotriccus ornatus. Next base: position 42,763,618 of record JAYRBT010000114.1, on the reverse strand, counting down.
ATCTTCTGTGTTAGTAACAGGGCGTTTAGGAAACTCATGCTTTAAAGCCAAGTTGATCTTCTCACTTTCATCACCGGTATGAAGTGGAAAGATGCCACTACGGGGTAATTTTTCAAGTTTTATCTCATTTTTAGGGATTGGTCTTGTCCTTACTGGTGAATGATGCTGCGAACCACGTGCTTCACTGCTTCCAATGCTGCTGCTGGCATTTGTGTCTTTTTCTGAAAGTACACTCTCTCCTCCTCCAAGCCGGTAACCCGTTCCACTAAAAGGCATCAGACCTTGAGTACCATGCATTCGTGTCTTGCCTGCAAAATAAGATTAAAAAATTACTAACTTTTCCGTTTACAAATCACGGGCTTAATATTTGACGTGCTTCATACGTTGATCTGCTACTTGAAAACAGTGCATCAAACTGAATTTTCGCAGACAATTCAGTTGAGAAGGAGCCTAGAAACGCACAAAAAACCCAGGTCCTGTTCTTTGCTAGATAACAGTAACATCTAAACAAAGCTTATGTAGTGGTTGGTCCATAAATGTTCCAAGAAAACGTTTGGAAAAAAATCAGTTCGGAAAAGGAAAAGAAATAATAAAATACCTTTGTTCTTCGACTCGAAATGTGGAAGTTTTGCTGTCTCAGTTTTATGCTTTGATTTCTTTGAGAACTTCTCTGGCTCTTTCACTTTTGTGAACGTGCCCCCACATGTCTTCTGATGGTCATCCCACCAGAGGTCGTGTGCAGAGGGTGCTCTGTTCATCGAGCGCTTCACATACCCAAAGTAAGGTCCTCTGTTTTGACAGGGGCCGTTGCATCGCCACCAGTGCTGGCGGTACACATCGACCTCATCATAAAAGTTATGATAAATCTAAGTAAAAAAAAACAAAACACAAACCAGAACAAAAAAATGGTCATTCAGAAAGTTTCTATTTTTATATCAGTAGCTTACACTATTTTTTTTTAAATCCATTACCATTCCATTTTTTCCACTACTGCTGTGGTTTTTACATAACCAGTTAAAAGAGCAAGATGTGTAGCAATATGTCCCAGCTATCTTGTTTGAACTGCAACAAAATCACTTTGGAAATCTATCTACAATTTCACCCTGAGTGACGAACTGTTTAGAATGCATTGCAAACGATACCAATATTCTCCCTTCAGTTGCTACTTTAATTGATCTTATCAGACACATTAAAGTATCACCAACATAAAATATCATTAGCCTCTACTGATATAAATCTGAACTAAAATAAACTGCTCTTCCACAAATACTACTCCGAACAGGGAGCTATTCTATCCCTGCTATCATTAAGCTGTTTCAAGTTTACCACAAAAGCTTAAAGAAAAATACTTACAGAGAGTATACTTGACAATTATGCAACTAACAACTCACTAAATCTTCCTCAACCAGTTCCCACCATTGTCCCCAACAAAATCGCTATGGAACTGGTACACACTTGGAAGCATATTTGTACTGGAACCAATTGTGGAGTGTCTGGCAAGAACAAGCATATTACTCATACCACACTGGGCAACTGAAACACCAAATCAGGAAGAAGGCTCTATTAAATCAGGTTAAGAGGATTATGCTTACTGTGACATGGGCTCCAGTCAAGTGATTAATGCGACGCATGTGTTTGCAGAACTCTGGCCCATGAGATTCACGATCTTTGTAGTTATGAGTAACAAAGAGCAGGGCATGGATCATTTCATGCAACAGCGTCTGAAATGATGCAAATCATTAGATATTTACTGCAAAGCATTACGGATAGTTTCAAAATTAAGCTGCAAGTATTTTAGCCCTCTGCATTGATTGTGGGACTGATCTTATCTTTGAGCATTCACATGTTCAGTCTGGGTCACAAAAACATAATACTTCGACCTATCAAACCAAATTCCCATACTACCAAAACATACTGGAGAATACTTCTACAATAAGTGACATTCCAAAAAGAAGAAATAATCCTCAAATTTAAGTCACAGATTATTCCCTCTACAATCCAAAAAAAGAGCCACTTGTGAGAAAGCTGAAACTCTACAGCATTTCTGTTCATTAGGCAAATCTGAATGTTCAGCCAGGTCAAAGAAGCAGTTCTGACAAAGGCAGAACAAGCAACACAAAGTCATGTTAACTGTCACATTCTATATCAATATTTTCTGCTGTTGACCCTTTCAAAACTACAGTCCGTGCTTGTTTTGAATACTAAAGGAAAATATAGGAGTTAAAAACTTGGGGTCTTTCTCTTTACAAAGTCAGTGAAATAAACAAGTGACTTTAGACTCCTACTTGGAGTCATCCATTTAGAAACATAAAACTAAATACTACCACGATATTACAACACAAGCCACACAAATATAACAGTAAAGCCACCACTATTTTATGATCTGTAAGTTACTGTCTGTAAGAATCTCACTAAGAAATGTAAAATGTTCATATGGAGCAAGGCAGGGGAAGACACAATAAATTTTATGTGCAGATTCATGACCAATCTTCAAATACCTCAACGAGATCCTTCCTTGGTCTTAACTTTAGTAGTGGCTCACTCAGACGAATGGAACACAATCCACTTTTTTCATGATAACTACAAATTCCAGCAGAACTGAAAAGAGACACAGGAAGAATATATGAAAATCTACTTGTTTCCATAGTACATGAAGAAAATGGAGAATTTAAGTTAAAGTGTCATCTCCTTCCAACACATGCTAGGTCGCTCAGAATATGAAAAAAACAGCTTCTAGTAGTTACTTGAAAAATTCAGCATCTTATCTTTGAGCATTCACATGTTCAGGTTGGGTCACAAAAACATAATACTTTGACCTAGCAAACCAAATTCCCATACTACCAAAACATACTTAAGCAAAGAAAAAAACCTGACAAGTATCTCACAGTAGAAAAACCTGTTTAGGAGGCAGAGGACTGTTTCCTTTGGAACTCATGATGGAGTGAAATGCACTAAATGGAGATTCACAGCAGCAAACATTGACTTAACTGCTGGTGGCTTCAAATTCACTCCTCACCCTCCCTAAATTCATACTAAACCATCAGTTCTGTGTGCTAATCCAGCAGAAAACACCATTTTTTTTCTCTTTTTGTGTGCGTGTGTGTTACTGTGTTAAGTCCTCTACCAGTTCAATATCCAACGATTTTCAAGTGTCTAAAGAATACTGCAACCAGCAGAGGATAAGACAGGGCAGAACTCCGGCCACCAGCAAGTGCACCTTCTGCAGAACTGCACCACGCACCTCAAAGCTTTCTAGTTTTGTTTAGTCTCAGATTCTTGTATGTTCCCCTTCCTAGTCTGTTCTAAGTTCTGCTGATATACCATTGTTCGTTTATATTTGCCTTTCTGCTGTGCTGTAAAACTCGCAAACACTGAGAATCAGAGCCGCAACACGAGCAAGGTTTCCACATACACAGTGTAAGACAAAGTGATTTCTTCCACTTCTACGTCTCTCCGGGCTTGACTGCACCCCGGGAAAAGCCACTGATGGCTGCCAGGGACGACTGACGAAAGGCAAACCAGACAGTGACAGCGACCCACCCGTGTCCTGCCGTGCCAGCTATGCCAGGGATGCGGGACATCCAAGTGTCTGCGAGGAGCGGCACAAGCAGGAGCAGCATGCAGTGGCAAAGGGCAGCTCTCCCTCCCTTCCCCGAGACTCCCAGCCATGCGGCGAGACCCACGGCTGCTCGACAGGTGACGGCCTCTCCCCACAGCGCCACCGCGCCACCACCCGCCCCGCTGCCGCACCTGGTCATGCGGGGGCTCCAGGACACCGTGACAGCCTCCAGCTTCCTCCAGAAGAGCGTCTGGTTGAAGTGCACGAACAGGGCGTGCACGTCGGGGCTGGGGTCCAGCAGCTCCCACGCCTCGTCCACCACCGACAGCGGGCGGGAGGACGCGCGGTACGGCGGGACATCGGCGCGCTTTGCTGCCGCCTCCTCCTCCGCTGCCGCTGCTTTGTCCTCCTCTTCCCACTCCCTCTGGAGCCTGAGCGCCAACAAGAAATCCCCGTCCTCCGTCTGGGCCACGGGCTCCGCCATGCTGCTGGCTCACGCGCCGGGAAGCGACGCCCTTCCGGCGCACGCGCAGCAGCGATCCATGGAATGCCGCCCCGTCCTGCCCCACTGCGCACGCGCCGGGGCCGTCCGCTCCCGGCCCCGTCCGAGGGCGGCGCGTTCCCGGCGCGTTCCCGGCGCGTTCCCGGCGCGTTCCCGGCGCGTCACCCGCGGCGGCCTCTCCCGCCGGCCGGGCCGGGCCGGGCTGTGCCGCGCGGCGCAGGCGCGGCGCTCCCCCGGAGGCGGCGGCGGCGGCTGGGCAGGTGCCGGGCGGCGGGAGCGGCGGGGCCATGGCGCTGTCGCTGGGCGAGGGCGGCGGCGGCGGGAGCCGCCTGCGGCGGCAGCTGGAGTCGGGCGGCTTCGCGGCGGGGGAGTACGTGAAGCAGCTGTCGCAGCAGTCGGACGGCGACCGGGACCTGCAGGAGCACCGGCAGCGCATCCAGGCGCTGAGCGAGGAGACCGCGCAGAGCCTGAAGCGCAACGTGTACCAGAACTACCGGCAGTTCATCGAGACGGCGCGGGAGATCAGCTACCTGGAGAGCGAGATGTACCAGCTCAGCCACATCCTCACCGAGCAGAAGGGCATCATGGAGGCCGTCACCCAGGCCCTGCTCCTCCAGGCCGACCGCGACGACCCCGCGCTGGGCGCCCGCCGCGCCGCCGCCGCCGACCCCTTCCTGCCGCTGTCGGCCAAGGATGCGGCGGCCAGCGAGGAGGGGCGGCAGCGCACCCTCACCACCCTCCTGGAGAAGGTGGAGGGCTGCCGCGACCTCCTGCCCGAGAGCCCTGGCAAGTACCTGGTGTACAACGGGGACCTGGTGGAGTACGACGCGGACCACATGGCGCAGATCCAGCGCGTCCATGCGTTCCTCATGAACGACTGCCTGCTCGTGGCCACCGCGCTGCCCAGCCGGCGCGGGGCGTACCGCTACGACGCCCTGTACCCCCTCGACGGGCTGGCCGTGGTCAACGTCAAGGACAACCCGCCCATGAAGGACATGTTCAAGCTGCTCATGTTCCCCGAGAGCCGCATCTTCCAGGCTGAAAACGCCAAGATCAAGAAGGAGTGGCTGGAGGTGCTGGAGGAGACCAAGCGCAACCGGGCCCTCAGCGAGAAGCGGCGCCTGGAGCAGGAGGCCCTGCCCCGGCCTGCCCCAGCGCCCCCCGAATCCACCAACCCCTTCGATGAGGATGAGGAGGAAGAGGAGGAGGAAGAGCCCTCTGCCGAGGAGGAGGTTGTAGACCTCTCGCTCGAGTGGATCCAGGAGCTGCCTGAGGACCTGGATGTGTGCATTGCGCAGCGGGACTTCGAGGGGGCAGTGGACCTCCTGGATAAACTCAACGAGTACCTGGGGGACAAGCCTGTGAGCCAGCCCGTGAAGGAGCTGCGGGCCAAGGTGGACGAGCGGGTGCGGCAGCTCACGGACGTGCTGGTGTTCGAGCTGTCTCCAGACCGGTCGCTGCGAGGGGGGCCGCGGGCCACCCGCCGAGCCGTGTCCCAGCTCATTCGCCTGGGACAGTCCACCAAGGCCTGTGAGCTCTTCCTGAAGAACCGGGCAGCCGCCGTGCAGACGGCCATCCGGCAGCTGCGCATCGAGGGTGCCACGCTGCTCTACATCCACAAGCTCTGCCACGTCTTCTTCACCAGCCTTCTAGAGACGGCCAGAGAGTTTGAGACGGACTTCGCTGGCAACAACGGCTGCTACTCGGCCTTCGTTGTCTGGGCCCGCTCTTCCATGAGGATGTTTGTCGATGCCTTCAGCAAGCAAGTATTTGATAGCAAAGAGAGTTTGTCAACTGCGGCAGAGTGTGTCAAGGTAAGAGGGTCCAAAGAGGGTGGTGGGACACGAGAGTCAAAACAAAGGCTGCAAAGCTTTAAATCCTCTTGTCTAACCTGAGTTTAGTTATTGACTCTCATGCGGGTCTCCAGAGATGTTTCCTGTCATGAAAAGCTAATATTCATTTGAGTTTGCTTTGGGTTTTTTCAGTTTAACAGAGGAAGGCATTAAGATTAAAAATACACAGCAAGAAAACCTTGCCTGTATTGGAAATGCAAAAGGTGTTTATTCTTAATTTGTCTTTAACCAGTAGGAGGTTCTAAAGTTTAGATGAGCTACATTTGAATTATAAGTACATCAAGACTTTCTCTTTGTTTTCCAAGGGTGTCCTGGAGTACATTTCCATATTTTTTTGCAAGACTAACTTTTTCAGGTTATGGATGTGTGGGTGGGTCATAATGTAATTGTGCAGAGTATTTTTGGCAGACAGGGTTTATCTTTCAGTTATTACTTTCTCATTAATAAGGAGATTCTTAAAGCATGAGAAACAAGTGAAGTATGAATAATACTTCTCACTTTTCTGACAATGATAAATTTGATAATCTGGTAAGATATAAAAAGGACCTGCACACTAATAACATCCTTTGCTTTTCATTAATACCCAAGGTAGCTAAAGAGCACTGCAAGCAGCTTAGCGAGATTGGATTGGATCTCACCTTTATCATTCATGCCCTTCTGGTGAAGGATATCAAAGGCGCTTTACAGAGCTACAAGGATATCATCATCGAGGCTACCAAGCACCGCAACTCCGAGGAGATGTGGAGAAAGATGAACCTAATGACTCCAGAGGCACTGGGGAAGCTCAGGGAGGAGATGAGGAGCTGTGGGGTGGGCAATTTTGACCAGTACACAGGTGATGACTGCTGGGTCAACCTTAGTTACACTGTAGTAGCTTTCACTAAGCAGACTATGGCCTTCTTGGAGGAAGCTTTAAAGCTTTACTTTCCAGAGCTGCATATGGTTCTTTTGGAGAGTCTCGTGGAAATCATCCTGGTGGCCGTCCAGCATGTTGATTACAGTTTACGGTGTGAACAGGACCCTGAGAAAAAGGCATTCATTAGGCAGAACGCCTCTTTCCTGTATGAAACTGTCCTTCCTGTTGTGGAAAAAAGATTTGAGGAAGGAGTTGGAAAGCCAGCCAAGCAGCTACAGGATCTGAGAAATGCTTCAAGATTGATGCGTGTAAATCCGGAAAGTACCACCTCTGTGGTGTGAAGTGACCTAACTGTTCCTGTGGACAGGCTGTGGAAGCACTTACTGAAAATGTTGTACCTTGAATATATGAACTAAATGGTGTTTTTTTGAGTCCCTGAAAAATGCAGAACTGTTAACTGCTGCATTCCAGAAGCTGAAGACTTGGAATCAATGCCTGCAAGCATGCAATGCTTTACTTGGTGGGTGGGGGCTGGGGAAGTGAGAAGGTCGAGGTCAAATGTCCTCGGATGGCATATCCTGTAAGAAGGGCTTCTGTAGTGTTTGTGACTTGGGAAGTAACTATAATACACAATTTTTGGCTAATTGTCTGTGAAAGTCTTAAATATATGTACAGCATATGGCAGGAAAAGATCAATTCTCATCATGTCACTGTAGGAATTCTTTCTTAAGGCAGAGTGCTGGTAGGAGGGGAAGTGCTGGAGCACTCCCAGGGTGTGGTATTCGGTGAGGCACGTCCACCATCCTCATGTGACTCAGCACTCCAGATAAATGGCATGGATTTGCACAGTGTGATTTGTGTGAGAACAATGCAGACTTTTCAGTTTCTGTAACATTCAGATTTTCTTCATTTGTTTCAGTGGCATATCTAAATTAAAAATGTTTTCAGTATAGGTTTTGGTGTTTGGGTGAAGTGGCTTATTTTAATAAGCTTGCCTGCTGTTAAATTGCAGTTCTCTGAAAACAAACCTGCTGTCAGAACCATTTGTTCCCTTCAAGAGGAATGAGAATAAACTGCGTCTCTTACTCTCTGTGTTCTTCTTCCATGTTTTCTCATGGATTTCACTGGGGTCATGTCCATTGAATGAAGTGTGCACTGTGTCTTGAGGTGCTGTCATAAATTCATTATGGGCCTTTATCTGCTGGTAGAAACCAGAGTGAAGAGGCTTAAATCTTCTTGAGACTTGCAGGGCAGGGAGAGAGTCTGAAGGTATTGTTTTGTTTGGAAGAGACAGAATGCTAGTTTTGCTGTACAGAAGCAGCACCTGATGAAGAGACTATTGAGGCCTTTGGCAAATGATGTGAACTCCAAAATACAGGGTCTGCTGCAAAGGCTAGTATCATTTCCTGTAATACAGCAATAACCAGTGAGAACTACCTTTTTTGCAGAAATCACTCAATTTGGTTGGGAACTCTAATGTTAGTGGGGGAAGTTTATACAAATGCTCGTATGTTTGGATTGAATGGTGATGGCTGTCTGGTGTAGTATATGTCTGTGAAAATAAAATAAGCCAAGTCTTGTGTCAGGGCTGGCTTTAGAAAGCTGTCAGCATCGACTTTGAGCTGTGTAAACTTCTTCCCCTTTGGTACAAACCTTCTTATTTGTGAGAAAGTCATGTTACAGCTAAATAACCTTCTACTAGTCCCTCAGTAAGTGTTCTTAACTGGAATAATTGAGTGTCCTATTCCTCTAGCACTTTTGAATTAAAGCCTTTGCAATTTGTATTGTGTTACTGAATGCCTTGTGACTGCCCGAGCAAACAACAGATGTCGCTAGTAAAACATTCTGCATAACTGCTTATTCTGTAGCTTCTTCATTTCTGCCTGTTTTCCTAGTGCTAGTTCAATGCAGTTTTCACTTCAATGGCTGGTTTTTGTTCTCTTGCTCTTTGAATGCCTTTTGAACTGTCAGAATTTGCAAACCAGCCTACTGCCCCTGCTCACTTGCTTTTCAGTGTGTGGGCCATTTGTTAGCAAATCGTGGAAGTCATACAAAATATTTCTAAAGGGTAACTTAACTCATTGCTCCTAGCTGAAACTGGTTGAAACCCACTGAAATAGCTCTAGTTTTGTTTTAAAGGAGAGGAACAGTGAGAGTCAGAGCTTGTGTGAACGTTATGTCCAAGAGAGAGCCCCACAGTCGTTACTTCACCAGTGAACTACTTTTGATACTAGTGAAGTATAGCAAAGTGACACAATCAATCCCTGTCATCTATTGAAAGTGGGCCAAGGTAGCAACCTGGCCTAACTTAATCTGAGAAATACTTTCAAGTGGATTATAAGTGAGAGTTCTCTGTGGTGATGGTATTTTGGAGGAGAGGGAGAAGAAATAGCTTTTTTTTTTCTGGGAACACAGGTGTATTTCATTATTTTCTTTACAGCAGAAGAAAGCAGAATAAATACAGATGAGCCTTTTTCTGTGTGTGTGTGTAAGAGAAGGGTAAGATCTGGGACTAAAGACTGATTATGACAGTGCTTGAGGATTTTACGTAAGAAACTGAATTACAGTTTCCTGATTTCCAGCATTGGCATAAGATTGAATAGGAGAAGAGCCCTATTCATGCTTTTATTGCAAGCTGGTCTTACCCTCATCAGAGGACAAAGTGTAGAATGTAATTCTGCCACGTGCTCTGTTACACCTCTGTTACTGAGCCCTTCATCAATCTGTTTATGGCACACAGAGCCCACTGATTCTGTCTTTGCTGTCATCCATGGATCCATTAAAACCATGCCATCCATGGTTTTAATGGATCGGGGAATCTGGCATTTCATTTGGGTCATATATCATGTTCTTGTGCCTGTCACAATTCAAACACACGTGGATTTGTATAAACTGCTCTAGGTAGCACTGATATTTTGTAACTTGTGAATCTATTGAAGTCATAATAAAAGAAAAACAATAACATGAAGAAAATGGTGTGCAATTAAATGAAACATGCTTTATATGTTAATTCAATTAACAGAAAAATAATATGATAATTTTGTTGATTTGAGAAAGAACTAAGTTGTTGATTTATTTTTTTTTACACAACTTCATATAAAATCTGGTTTCCTTTAGCTGTTGTGAAAAAATTGTGATGTCTAAAATGAAGATTTTTTTTTTCTCAATTCAGATGAATTTATGTATTAGGATTTAATGCAATAACTTTTCTGAACAATGAAGACCATGTATTAAAACTTTCAGACATACAGCAGTAGTGGTGTGTTTCTGGTTTTACTTTATCATCATCAAAAAGAGGACAGTTCACAGTTGGAGTCCACTTAAATTTCCAGTGAAGTCAAAGAGCTCCAGGTCAGTCCTTTGTGAGGGAATATAAGTGGCAGCCAAATGATGAAAGCCGGGTGATGTCACTTCAGTTACATTCTTACAAAGTCACTTGAGTGAGGTGAAGTTGGAAGAAAATGTTTTCTGGACATTGTATCTGATTCGAATTGAGTAGAGGCTGTACTTTAGTCTAATGGGACTTCGTGTGAGGTATTACCAACACCAAGGCAGCATAACCCTTTAGGGTTTGTTACCTCTCAGACATTATTTTGTGGCTGGAGTCCATCCATACTTAACTTGAATGCTGAATCTGCAGTACAGCCCATCTCCTCACTAGGTGGAGCTTTGTGCACTGAAACCTCAGCGAGCCGCGGGTAGGCACGGGCATTAAAGCTGTGCTGCCTTGCAGTGTGTCTTGGCAGGTTTTGGTTGCATGCTGGGGGATGAAGATGCTGCAGTGAATGGTTCAGATGTTAGGGTCAGCTCTTTTTCCTTCCTTGGTAGTGCTTTTCTTCTGCATTTTCTAATTCTTGTACTGTTCATTTTTTGATTCTTCATGTTTTCTCTTCATGCTGTGTTTCTTTACCATTGGCAGGCATTCTGCAGAGTACCTCACCTTTCTACTTTTCCAAGAGGTATGTACCAACATGTGACTTTTGTTCTGCCTGAAAAACACTCTGCTGGACCTCAAGCCCCTTCCGAGATGTGAAGAGTCGCTTATCCTGGCTTCAGTTGTAAAACGTTCAGCTTAATGACTTCTCAAAGTCAAGCCTGTGTGTCCTCTTGTCGTTTTACTTCAGTATTGGACTGAAATTCATATGAGACCTCGTGCTCCCAGTACAGCTTTGCATTCCAGCACAGGAATGTAGAAGGTCCCCACCACCAGTCTTCATAACTTACACACTTGTTATATTCCCTTTGCTGCACAACTTGTACAATTTAATTGGGTTACTTTTTACTTAAAAATGTTAATAGTTCAGCAGACTCTTCAGTGTATTTTCTCTGAAGAAAATCAAATGCAGGACAGGGCTTATCTGTTAAGCAGCTTTGTGAGCACAGCCTTTGTGAGTAGCCATATCTTTTTCCTCGCACACTGAAGGACTGTGATATCCATTCAATCCCTACAAATTCTGAAAGATAGTGGAGAAACATTGCAAACTGTGGGGAAAATAGGTTTGCGCTCTTTATCATTTCAAGAGAATGGATGACTGGAGTAATAGATCAGAATTTGATTGGGCCACCCTGGACATGGAGTTTTTACCTCTTGTGTATTTAGGAAACTTTGCTAATAAAGCTTTAGTGGCCTCAGTGTGGCCTGTAATACAGTTCTCAACTTCAAGATTACAAGCTGAACTAGATTCTATGCTACAGATGTGCTCTGTCTGACACAGCAGAGAGAAAGCATGCCTGGTCTGTGCTGACCTGTGAGCAGTACTACCCTTCCCGATGGTTTATGTGACTGATGAGGGCAGTTTTAAGGCAATTTCAGGTCACCCTTCTGTGGCCCTGTGGTATTTATTCTCTCTCCCTCCCCATGCAGTGGCTGGATTCCTTTCAATGGCCTGAGCATCCCACTTCCCACACAAGCAGAAGATAATACGAGAGGTTGGACAGAACCTGCTCCCCAAATTACTTGAAGCGAGCTGTGATGGGTCAGGGTGACCAGCAGGGGTCCCACAAGAACTCTGCATTGGTGAGCATCACCTCGGCTCAGGGAAAACAGGCACCTGCTGTACAGCCAAGCAGAGAGGATTGCATTAAATTTATAGACCAGTACAAGAGCTAAAAGCAGATATAAAAGCTGAGAAATTAATCTCTTCATGTCATGGCAGGAGCTGGGCTCTGAGGCATTGTCTTAGATTACCCAAAATATAACTTGGCCCTGCAGCTGTTGGAAATCTTATTCAGATGTGCTAATAGGTTGACATGTGAGTATTGAATGTATTGCACTAGGAAGGTGAACTAGGGAGATGAGCATGTAATGCTAACTTCATTGCTGCTTGGGAAATCCTTGGAGATGTTTGGATTAATGATGATTTTAGGTTATTAAAAAAAAAAAAGCCTACAGCTCATCAGCTAATTGAACATCACACAGTTCTTTCTCTGTCCTTCCACAAAGCTGATCCAGACAAAATTAGAATGCTCATGAAGGTGAGAGAGTTAGTCAAATTCTTTGTGATATGAGACATGTGAATCTAAGCACCTGCAAACTTGGGCAAAATTAATATCTGAACTTCAAACACCCCCCCAATCTAACTATGGAGTGAGGAAAAATTTTGCCTCAAATTTGTCCACACTTCTGGTCTTTGAGTTCCCTGGGTTTTCAGTCATTCTTACTTCTCCTAAAAATTGCAATTCATAAACAACAGTCTGTGCCAGTCTGATTTGTTCAGGCTAATGTCTTTCGCTTTGTTTTGTTTTAATTATGCTTTATAGCACTGTTGCGGTCTGGGGATTCCCGTTATGTTCATTTTCAGTTCTTCCTACCCAGTATTCACAATAGGAAGGGGCCTAGCTCCCAGACCCAGCTCCTGCAGGATGGGGTTGTCAGGGGAGTACTTGAAGCTCTGCAGAGAATCCTTCCTTCCTCAGGATTCAGTGAATTTTTGTCTCAAAATGCAAGTCTCTGATAAGCAGCTCCCATTCTAGTTTTTTTCCCCCCTCACTAACAATTGTCAAGATTGTTTGTTTTCCCACTCCACGATATAACTTCTCCAGCAGAGGTGCCAGATTGGCTTTGTGAAGGAAGGAGGCCAAACTGCATGTTGGTTTCGTCTGTGCATGTCTTAACATAATTCAGGCTATAAAACTCCCTGCTTGCTCTCACCAAGGACAGTGTCACTAGAGAGGATGGGGACTGGGAAGGTTGCAAGAAAATATCTATAATCCTTATGCCTCTGACTTCAGTACACACTGGAGAGCACAGTATGTCCCCCTGATTTCGAGAGTCCTACTCCTATAGTCAGAGGTAATTAGATGCTAAAGTGCTTTTCTCATGAGTGCAGCGTCAGTAAATTTCTTTCAAATTTAGCAAAACCAACTGACAAAGCAGCGATGGGGGGGGCAACACTAGAGCAGTGGCAGTGCATGAGCAAACAAAGTGTGTGTTTCTGGGGCACCTCGACTCTAGTGTGACAAACTGTTGTCCCAAACAAAGCCTGCCCCTTCTTCAGTGGGAGCAGTAGGCTCCATAAGTCACTACTGCTGCAACTTTCCAAGAGGCAGCAATAATAGAGTTGGACATGCTAAAATGAAGTTGCTTCGTCTGACTGGCTGTAATAGGTGACACGGTGTTAGGGTGGAGGAAATGCCCTTGGGAAAACTATAATACTTAGTGAAGGGTGCACAGTGAGGCCAGATCAGCTGCTGTTCTGAGATGTGGCACCAGTGCTGCCTTGTATAGTCCCAGACTCCTGCCACACGCCATCCTCCCTCACTGCCCAACCCCAGAACCTTCCACAGTGAGCATTTTCTTCCTGCTGTCCACTGGCCTGAAATAGGTCTCATCACTCCCAGTGGGATTAAACCCCACATTGTTTGCTTGGCAACAAGTGATGTGTGTAGTGAGCAGAAGGCCCCTGTGCCACCACCACCCACCATCTTCACACCAGATAGCCCCTCTCCTGGTGTGCCTGTAATCAGTCACGACTTTTTGTTGTCCCCTGAAGTTTATTACCATTTAAATAGCCTTTCGGCCTGAGAATTCCTGGGGTTTCTGCCTCTGCTGCCTCCTGCTCTGTGAAATTAATGCCAGTAAGATTGTGTCCTCACAGGAAAATGGTAAGGATTCAAGTAAGCTGTTTTAGAAACTGTTTTAAACCCACACAAGTCCTTCTGTGGCCCCTTAGCTTTGACTGGAGCACTTTCTATGTACTTGACTCGGGGATGCTTAGACAGGAAAGTGTTTATTTCCAACCAAAATTACAGCACTGAATCCTGCTGTCTGGGGTAATGTTTTTGACTACTGTGGACAAATTCCATATTTAACTCAGCATGTGTTTTTAGGCCTTGAAGATTTAAGGGCCAGACTGCAAATGCCTTTAATCAGGAAGCAATTAATTGCACAGATTTCCTCCTTGCATCCAGTGTAGCACTCAACCAGGTAATACTCCTTTGAGGTGGTGGCTCATGCCTGTGCACTACTTTTATTATTGTATATCTCTGCTAATAAGTTCCTGTTGGATGTTAGGCCAGGTTGCTACAGGGGGTTCAGATAAAAGGTACAATAAGTTAAGGCAATCTAAAGATAGCTTTAAGAAGAAAATCAAATGGTTTGCTTTCCTGTTGAGCTTTTTTTTTTTCTTTTCCTTTTTTTTTTTTTAAATTATTATTATTTTTCCTGAAGGAAAACTTGCAAGCAGAATTGATGCTTTTAGCGGAAATTGGGACCAGGTTCACAAGGGTTTTTACAGGTACCTTGCTGTGGAGGACACTCAACTGGAGCTTTTTCCAGAGCATCACGATGCTCACCCAAGACCAATCCCGAGTGGGAAACACCTAGTTGGTCTCTTTTGCACCCACCTTCATGCACAGGATCACAGTCCCGCTTCTTTCCCAAAAATCCTGCTCGGCTGCACTTGGGGAGAAGTGTATGGGGAGCTGGGGGGATGTTTAGAGCTCACTGACAGTCCCTGGGGCAGTGCATACGTGATGTCTCACAGAACAGGAGGGTAAGGCTTCAGCGGCCCCTCTGCCCCCCGTTCAGGTCAGGGCCATTGCTCCACCTGCTCTTGCTGACACCAACCCTGTCCACTCCTTCAAACACAAGCCTCACATCCTTCCTGTCCAGCATCATGGCGAGAAAGAACAAACTCCCCTCATTATGCTGTTATTATAATTTACTAGCAGAAACCTTCCTCTCTGCACACACAACTCTTCATGTTTGACTATTATAATTGTATTTTCAAAGTTATAAATAACACATTAGCCTGGTTTATGTGTTCATGCAAGTCAGGCTATAAAACTGGCAGATGAATGAAATTAACTGTCTCCAGAATTCACATTCCTGTCACTTATTCAATTATTTGATCAACATAATTGCTCAGAGCAAGAGCTAATTGGAAAATGACATGCATTTACCCTCTCTATAGAGGAGGAGAAGCCTATCAGGTATTTTACTGCAGGCACTTTCATTACTTCCAATATTCTGGAAGAAACAAGGCTTTAAAAAGAGCCAGGCCCAAACACACAAACCTTGTTTGCTGGCCAGATGCTTTCCCATCCTTAAAATAGCTCCAGTATTTTGCGGTGCAAGGGTTTGAACATGCCTGTACTGCAGCACACGAGTACCTTGGCACACACATATGGGAGCTGCAAGCCAAGCTTGCCTCCAGGAGTCTGCAGCACTAAATGTGTTCTTGCTCTGTATATCTGTATTCCTGCTGGTGCTGCAGCGATACATGTTTGGTTCTTTCTATGACCAGCTCCCATCCCTGGGTGCTGATGCAGAAAATATTGCTTGGCTGAGGCAGAAGAGCCTCTCAGGAGTAAGAAAGGCAGAAAGTGATCTCTTTTTTGGTGTTCCTGATGTAGAAAAGACTGTAATTCCCCACCTTGCCAGCTCAAACCCTGCATCAAGGCCACAGTTTGAAACACTGATGCCTTTGGAATGTTTTTTTTTCTTTGTCCCTTGCCCTGCTCAGATGTTCTGGTTAACACCGTGAGTCTGCACGCACACACCCTCCCTGACACGTCTGTGCACTACTTATAAAATTAAAGTCTAAGAAGTGGATGCCAGAGCAGAGGGGTGGGGATGGAAAGAATCAGGAGGTAGGAGACTCAGATCCTAAACTGGTTCCTCTTTCCATTATTAGCTCTAGCATTGTTTGGGGTTGGAATATTTAATTTGTGTAAATAAGAAACAAGCAAGCAATTTTCCAGGCTGCATGGAAGGGGAGGAAGATAATCTGTCAATGCCAACAGCTTGCAACCTATTGTCTGCAGGCCCTGAGGGTTATCTGCAGGGGAAGGGAACTAAGGAAATCAACCCTGTTGTCAGTTGCCTTAAGTTTGTGACAGATGGACAATACTGGGGTCTGCAAATTAAAATTGAGTGAAACCCAGTGTGTTTTCCTCCTGTGTTTGTGAGCAGTTCAAGCATCAGGTTTTTCTTGCTTAAAAAAAAACTCCAAAAGTGGTCCATGGAGCATGTGAGAGCTGAGAAACATGCTGTGCCAGGTCTCACCCCCTGAGGTCTAGCTGTGCTGTCAGCACTGCACAAGTGGCACAGGACAGCTTCAGGAAACTCGCTGTACCACATGCAGCGTCCTAGGGGCTGGTACTGCCTGTATTTGATTAGCAGTTAACCATTTGAGTAACTATTTAGTTCATCCAGGAGGAGATGAAGAAACGAGTGCAGCACAGCCTATTTGTACTTATCCCAGGACAGGCCTGACTGTGGAGGTGGTTTAGGGTAGGAAACAAAAGTAGCCAACAAGGAAATGAAAAATATCCCCACTATAGGTGGCTAGGGAGCTTGCGGTGTATGTGTCCCTGCTGTCCCTGGGGGAAGGAGAGTTAGGTCCATTAGGTACCTGTACATGTACCATTAGGTACCATTAGGTACCTGTAAGCACAATTTTGTCGTGCTGCTTAGTGGGGATGCTGTGCAGTTTGGACCTGAGGGGTGCTGAGGACACTGCGTGCCATTCCTGCTCACAGCTCTGTGATGCGCATGGCTACAGCAAGCTGCAGACAAGGATGATGCCAAGGTTTGGTGTCCTGTGAGTGACTTCAGCCAGTGGACAACTAGCCTCAGGGTGTGAAGCTGTGATCTCTAAGCTGTGGCTAATGGAATAAATCAGTAACCTGATGGCACCACAGGAGACCGACCGCACATGGGGCATGCAGGCTCCTGTTGCCAGCCCTAGGCACAAAGGAAGGAAAAAACAAACAAAAAAATTAAAACAAAAAACCAAACCAAACAAAAAAATACTGTGAATATCCTTGTGAATTCAGGCAGCTGCTGCTGCCAAGCAGGGGATGAACAGGCTAGAGGGCGCCGCGGTGAAACTACCAGCAGGGGGCGACGGCCGCTGCTGCAACCCGCATCCCAGCCCCGCATCCCGGGATCGCCGCCCCCCCCGTGCCCAGCCCAGCCTATCCCCGTCTCCCCCGCACCTTTCACAGGCCAGCATCCAGCTTCGCAGAGTTGCACGCCGCTCCGCAGTCCTGCCACCCCTCCACTGAGCACCCCTGCGGCCTTGGATCCAGCCCACACACAGCCCTCCAGCCCAACATTTCCCTGTGCCCACAACCCAGCAGCCTCATATCTCCTCAGGGCGGTGTCCCAGCAGTCGCACAACGAGGAACACCAGAAGATCTGCACCCAAATGTCCATTTTTGTAGCCCTGCAGACACCAAGCCTAACACCCAGCCCCAGACGCCTGCATTTCAGCATCCCAACATCCCAGCATCGTGCAGCCCTACAGCCCGGGAGTCCAGCAATCCCTATCACCCATCCACCCAGCCCATCATCCAGTGCCACACTCAAGTTGCACAGCAGCCCCAAAGCTGCACAGCTCTGCAGCTCAGCCTCCCGGCAGCCCCACAGCCAGCAGCTCAGCCTAAGCAGCTCAGCAACCCAGCCTAGGGCACACAGCAAGTGCAGCTGGCACAGTGCTGCTGCTTCGGGTCTAGGCTTTTTTGTGGTTTCTGCCCTCAGGGGCACTGACAACTGTGATTGTGGAGGTGGTTGTAGTTATACTAGGGCTTTTCTTTCCTGAGGCTCTGCTATGAACTGTATTGGCAGAGGTGCTATTTCATTCCTGGGAGCTGGAAAAACCTCTCTAGTGTTAGTCTGCCACAGCCTGAGGAGGCAGCTTTACATGTGTGCAGAATGCAGCCAGCGTCATTGGTGCACTCCTGGTCCCACTGCTCTGCAGGGCTGGAGGCAGGAATGCTACTCAGGGAAAGGCAAACAGCAGCTGCCTCTGCAACTTCTTGGCTCCAGTGCTACAGCTGGTACTTCACTGTGGGCTTTGCCTTCATCAGGAACAGTCCCTCCCTGTGCACAGTAACAGATTTTTCTGCAGGATTTTAGCATTAGAAATGAATGCTGGAAAACCTGGTGCTTTTGTTAGGCTGGGACATTTAGCCGGCCAGCTGTGAATCAACGTGACTGCATTTCTGCAAAGGAACATTCGATAAACATATGCAGAAAAATTACTGTGGCACAGTTTTTGTCTATTCCTCTCCACTTTGTTGTCCTGCTGAACCTCACGCTAGCAACTCCTTACAGGAGGGTGGAGTCTGATGGAGCACTCCTCACCTGGCTGACTTACAGCAGAGCCTTGCCATTATATCTGAAGCCATAGCACAGGGGTGCTGCTCCTCTGTGAACATATTCCAAAGGCACATGTGGCCTGTCTTAGCTGGAACTTCATCCTACTTTTTATTCAAGCACAAAATATCTGGTTATTATTTTCAGCCGAGAGAAGGTGCTTGAAATGGAAAAAGTCTCTCAAGTCAGAAAATGGGATTAAAAATGAAGCCGTGGAAAATATTTGCAAGCAAACAATAGAAATGGAGTTTGAGTCAATGGAAATACTTAATTTCAGAGCTTTCAAGATTTTTTTTAAAGTAACACTTAAAAGTATAATTATTTACATTGCAGAAGACATTTGGATAAAGAAAATATTTTTTTAAATGTCAGTAATGAAAAAAAGTGATGCTTTGATATTCATAATTTTTTTCCTTATTACTTTTATTTGAGAAATGTACTGGTCATGTTTCTTTTGTAGCTCTCTCGAGAAGAACAACAGTTTTGAGGAATCAGTATTTTTTAATTAGAAAACATTTTGCTGAAAACTCCTATCTGGAAAAAAGCTGGAAATAGTTAGTTCAAAAAGTCTAACAGGAACCTTTTAGTTCCAGATGTGTTGTTCTGCTTCCCCTGGTATGACAGAGGTACTTAAAATTAAAGTTCAAAGATGCCGCACCGGTGGAACTAACTACATATTTCCTGACATTTGTGCCTGTCAGCACAGGGGTGGTTAGACTGCTATTTATAAATCTGAACTTAATTCATTCTCATACCAAAGGGAGCAATCAAAACCCCGAAGAGAAATCAGGGCCAGAGGCTTTTTCCTAACTTACTTCTGGCTGCGTTGTGTTCGGAAGAAAGATACACATAGCAAACACAGTCCAATCCCAGCCCTCCTCTGCTGAGTCAGAGTCAGCTCCTTAGGTCTTATGGATCTCAGGTCATAAAGACAGGATGGTCTTGTGGCTTAGGATATGGACTGTGAGTCAGAATAGTTTATTCATGAAAAAAAGCATGCTCCTTTTGTTTATTAGCACATTATTATCTAAATGGCCAAAGCAAATTGCCACTAGAAAGTTTCAGCTGTAGGCATTTTAAAGATGAGTAGGGTAAAAAAAGAGAAATCCAACTGACATTTGATCATTTCTGCAGCAACATTGCATTTATTCATAACTACCTGTCCTGGTAGGAAAAGGACAAGCACCAGGGTAAATATCAGAAATATTCAGATTTGTGTTTCAGTCTAGCTAAAGTCCTGTTGATTAAGCTGGGAATGTTGATTAAAGACCTCAAGCTGTGACCCCCAGCAATTCAGTCAGGTTACTCCTGCTGCTCAGCAAGGCTTGAGTTAAATTGGAAAGCAGGATAGAGCGTCAGTGAGTTTATCAGCTCAGAGCAGTGTGTTTCTATGCAGATAACCTGCAAGTACCTCTCTGCTCAGCCCCAGAGTCTTAAGGGGGATTCAATAGGTTGTCTGTCTGGTGGTGGAAGATATTAGAGTCCTTCAAAAAAAAACCTCCTAAAAACTAATTCTGCTTTACACCAATCCTCCGGAAATCAGTCATTCAGTCCGTATAGGTAATGATCAGTTGGTGGGTTAATAGCCAAACTTGAAGTCAAGGGTTATTAGAGCTTAAAAAAAAATTAACCACTCAGTGGCTGTAGTCAAAGAAAATATTCAGTTATTTTTTGATGGTTACTTCTCCCTCTAGGCTTCCATGGAGACTGACAAGCGATATTTTAACTTGTCAAGAAAATAGCACCATAGCAACAAAACCCCGAGAAGCCCATCAGTTCGGTGTACAGGATCTGTTTTGCATACTGGGCCTTTGATCTTTAAGAGTATTTAGCATTGCCGTTTTTTTATGAGTGTGGTGAGAAGGTGAAATAGACCCCTTGTTTAAGTAGGACAATTTCTTATTGTCACTCAGCTTTCGAAGGACAAGCCATGCAGAAGAGCTCCAGTCAGGGGAGAGAGGCCTTGAACGCAAGAACATTTACGCTTCGGTTAACAGGGAAGCAAGCTGCATGGGGGTTTGCAGAATCCAGTTCTCATTGCATCGGGGAAAAAAAATGATGTTTTTATGTCTGCACCTTCAATTTGTGTTTCCGCAGTTTAGTGACAAAAGAAATTTTAATTATTTGAACTACAAAAGCTAATGCAGTAAAGGCAAAGATAGGGCTTTTCCTTTCTGCTTCATACTCTGGCAACAAGATTGTTGGGCAAACTTTGACTGTATAACCTGTGGTGCCACTAGCTGCTGTGGAAAGCAGAAGGAATTCAGACCAATTTCTGAGTCTGCCACTCCAGCAGGGAAGGAAAGAGGAGTCACTGAAAACGAAGTGGAGACTTTTCCAGTGAGACCAGAGATGGTGTGATACAGGTAAATGATATAACATAGCTAAGAACAACTGCTTCCAAACACAAAACTGTAAGAGGCAAGAGTCGTTTCTTGTTTCTGTGATCTTTCTCTGATACAAAGCAATCTAGCATCCATGACAGACAGCACTTAACAGCATCTAGCTGCATATCTGACAGGTCTTGACTGTGTCATTTCGCAGGCTTTTGAGCAGCAGCGGGCAGCATGAGATGGGTCGGCCTTTGCTCGGAACCCAACACCCGTTTGTGCCTCACCCACAGAGATGAACAGTGCCCTAGGACAGTGCCTGGTACTGGGCAGCTGGTCACACTCACACAGGAAAGGGATCCAAAACAGCTCCCAAGAGGTTATCCAGTCCTACGGTTTTCAGGCTGCACTTCAGGGACACATCAGTGATTCATAGGACAAGAGGAGGTGGTCAGTGAAGTGAACGGAGAAAAAGTGAATGGAACAGGTGCATCTACTTCCACACATGTAAAAAAATATTACAGTAAGAGAGCAAGAACACTGAAATGTATCCTAGCCTTTGTCTAGTTTCCTTTCTGTTGTCAGTGAAAATCACCACGGAGCCATAGCACTAGACAGTCTTTGGAATGTTTTACAAAAGTATGTTTGGAAGAGCAACTGTCAGGAAACACCACTGCACCCCAGCTGCCTAGAAACAAACTAGCTGTCCCTTACCATTCCTGACAGCCCTTGGTGTCTTACCTTTCTGGAGATGCCTCAGTCCCTGAAGGCAACTGCAATATGCAACATTAGAAAGCTTGTCTTGCTATCTGTATTGAGCTTTCTGTGCTGCTGTTTGAGCTCATTACGTATTTCTTTATTTACCTCCACACGCTGTGGAGAACGGATTATTCCCTTTCTCTTTGATGTGGCAAAACCAAATAGTGTTCAGCTCCCTGTTGTTCATATCACCCTCTCATGGGCACAGCCCATCCTTCCCCCGCCTCGCTGCCTGCCAGTGAGCAACGTACCCCAGAGCAGCCCAGGAGCAGCACTCTCCTCAGCTTTCCTTTTCTGATGCCTTGGTTTTATTTAGCGCTGTCTTCCCAACCTTAACCACCTCCTGGATTTGCCTCTAGTTCTGAGTCCTTTTCCAGCGCTAATTCCTACCCCTGAGCTGTGTTTCCTTAGGAGCAGCCAAAGCACATTCCTGTATCCTCTGCGCCTGCTTTGCTCCTTTGCTGCCCTTCACTGGGGCTTCCCTTCCTTCACAAAAGACAGCTCTCAAACCTGTGGGGGCTGCACCACACACACACATATATGCATGCAACCAGCTCTACGTTGACCAAGACTCAAGATAACCCAAAGCATGAGAACAACAACCAAAGAAAAAGAGCCCTGTGTACAGTCAGTATCTGGAGCTAAACGGAGATATTATACTCTGCATATTTTTTTTGTTAATTGTTGCTCTGGACATTTTTGTTTTATCAGATAGAGAAAGACACTCGAGACCTAACTAATTTGTCTCTTGTCAATGGCTCTTTGTTTTCTTTTAGTTTTTTTCCCCCTTATTTTTTCCCTAGCCCTATAATCATTTCTTTGTTCCCTTCAGTAAGCTGGCCACTCAGAGCATTGCATCCCTGTCTTAAACCTGGCTGTATTATGTTTATAACAGCAACAGCAGGATCTGCTGGGATGGCAGTGATGCACAAGCACCAAGGCTCCCTCTGCTAGGCACTGCACAAAAAAAATCTCACTGTCTGAATCAACCAAACCCAGCTCCACAGTGACCAGGACAAAAGAGATGGAAACCCAGAGGAGAAAGCACCTTTTCCTACTAAAACCAATGAAACATTTTGGACTTTTCCCTCACAGGCACTTTATTGCCCTTGCTAACGGCAAGCTCTCTGTCTGTACAAGTGCAGGCTAGCAGCAAAGTACTAATAAATTAATAAAGTAGAGGCAGGGCACAGGCCCAGGCAGTTGTCCATGCAATTAAATGGTTGGCACTGCCCTTGTATGAGTTTGCTGCCAATGCCCAGGCATATTTCAGGAGCTGGAGTGGTTCTCAGCAGGTGGTTTTGGGCACAGCTCTCCTGCTCTGGGGGTACAGGAGCACATCCCTTTGGGAATGGCAGGGCATGCCAATGGGTCTTGTGGGTGGAAAACATTCCTTGGCCCATCTTATTAATTTGTGTGGCTGTAGACTTGGTGTCTCAGCACTGCACAGCTTTTAATGGATTAGCTCATCCCAGCATCCCTGTGGGGCGGGGAAGTGCTGATAAGCCCCTGGGTCTGAGAGGAAAAATAACCTCATGGAAATGCTGAAAGGACTACATGGCTCCAGAGAAGTCTTTCAGTCCCTCAGCCCTCTTGTTTCTCAACCTCCTGCCCCAGCCCCAGGGCTTGAAGCCCCTCAGGCAGGTGAGGATGAGCCAGCCATGAAGATGTGCCCCTGGTCTGGTGGGGATGCTGAGCTGCCCAAGACCACATGGGGCGAGACAGGGGTCACCTCCTTTGAGCTCCGCAGCTGAGAGGAAACCCAGCCTGCTGAGGCTGGACAGTTTAAAGCATGCACTGGGTAAGCCTGGTCCAGACAACAGGATCAGGCTTGCACTTAACTTGACCCTTAGGGACTTGCAGAAGCTTAGGCAGGGACGCGGCTCCTCCACCCCATATGCTTTGACTTACTGGGATGTACAAGGCCTCAGGGTCTCTCAGAGGCCACATGACAAATCCATATGGATGGTTTGTGCAGAGAAAATTGGTGGGGTCAGGAAGAGTGGAAGGTGCTCGGTGCTTTACAGACACATTGCCTGAAGTTCCCCTGCTGAGAAAAACAGAAAGCTGTTCAGCATCATGAATTTTCCGTTTTCTATTTTTTCCATTAATTTTCCCCATACCTGTGTTCTAAGGGAGAGGATCAGTCATTCAGCTACTGGGTCATCCCTCTCTGTTCTTAGATCACATCCATCACTATGGTGTCAGGGACTGCAACTAGAGAGCATCTGTATTCATTAATTATGGCATTATATGAAAATGCACTGTTTTATACACAATCATATTTTGAGGGGTTTTTTTATAAGCAATATCATTATTTTGATACCCGAAGTCACAACTGGACCTTTTGACAGAGTACCCTCAGAATTCCAGGGCCAGCTCCCAGGCTCAAGGTTATTGTCCCTGCAGAGCCATGCACACAAGGGGTGAGGATCTGTGGCAGGAGGAGGAAGTGTTGGAGCCACAGCTCCCCACCAGCATGTGATGGGTGGCCCTGCCCCAAGACACCCAGATGCAGTGAGGCCACCCCTGGCCATAACCCAGTGAAGAGCTTTGCTCTGGCTAGAGGCCAGCTGAAGGCTTCACAGGGCAGGGGTGGATCCAGAGGACATATGAATCCAGCTTATGAGGCTTCAGCTGTATTTATCCCAGACTGCTTTTCTTCTCAGCTCACCTCTTACTGACGCCTGCACATCTCCTATGTGGTGGAAATATCTGTGCTTTTCCCTGCTCCAGGGTGCTGACAGCAGAGGTGCAGTGAGGGCTCATTACCTGCTCAGGGTGGTGCTGCAAAACCGGGAGGAGGAGGCGAAACCTACTCATGGCCCTACCTTAGTTATTATTATTCTGCTTGCTGAGTCTTATCCTTAGTCAGTACTGCCTCTGGTAGGAAAGGTGCTCTTCTTGCATATAATTGCTTAAAAGCAAAAGGAAAACTCAGCAAAATGAAAAGCACCACCATCACAACAAAAAAAAAAAAGAAATCCACACAAGAAACCTGGGCCTCAGTCACCCTTCTGTTAATTAGCCTTAAAGAAAACAATAAAACAAGAAAGCAAAGAAAAAGCCTACAAAGGTAATTGGGCTGGGCTGCTGTAGAAGCAAGAACTGTGGGAAACAGGGAGATGGCTGCAGACAGCATCACCTTGCAGAACCCCCAGATTTCTGAGGTCTGCCTCTCCCACAAGTCCTGTTTTGTGGCAAATCAGACTAGATGGGGTGATTATGACAGCTGTGCTTTAGATTGATTTAAGAAGTTGTACTTTCCTGACTGCCTTTGGAGCACAACAGCAGTGGCAGGCAGATTCCTGCCAGCACAGCTCAGCTAAATCTACCAAAACAAGCAATCAGCCAGCCTTCTGGAAGAACTTGCTGGGTGATTTTTGATAGGTGTTTGTTTTCAATGACAGGTTTCCTAGGAAAACAGTAGCATTTTAAAACCTACATGTACAGCCAAGAAAGGTTGTGGACTTTTCCCTTCTCCTCTCCAGCAAATACTTTGCTGCCTCTTTTACAATGCCATTTCTATTGACGTAAAGTGAAGATAAGAAATGTTTGCCCACACTGCCTTGCTCAGTTTTCCATGTGTAGCTTCTGGCTGATTTGCCATGTGCCCCTGCTGAGGTCTCAATCCATTTTCGACTGAAAGCATCTGGCTTCTTGCTTGGCTTATCACGCCGACACAGCTGGCAACCTATTAATCTCCTGTTCCCGATGCCTTTACTTCAGTGGGAAAGCTCTGGTGCTTTTTAGTAGCTTGTATTTGCAGCTAACAGAGGCTGGTGCTCAAAGCCCCTAAGACACTTTTCCACAAAAACCCCTCTCCTGAACTACCGAAGCTGAAAGAGGTTCAGCATTTTTGTCCTTCTTGCTCTAACACTCTCTGTCAAAGATATAGAGATCCATAAAGCATCTGGAGAAGCAGGTTCAAAGACAGGATCACATTATCTACCAGTAATGCTTTACCCTCATTCATATCTTTAGCCTAAGGACTTGAGGAAACCTACAAAGTACTTTCTTGAACACCAATAAACTGAGGCTCAGTTTTCACTCAGTAGAAGTTTTCCTGCTGAGCCATGTTTTTAGGCACATGAATTCTGTCTGCTTCCTCCCCATCTAAGAGAGGACACTAGTCTGTCAAGGTTATCCAGCAAAGGAGCCCTTGGAATCTCATTCTGCTCAGAAAACTGTTTTAAACTAGGTTAGTGAAAACATTGCTGTGCGATAGTAAACCATTGCCTTTTAGAGCCATGCTGGTGGTACTGCTCTGGCAACTCTTTCTTTCAAAATCCAGCTCAAATGGACTAGAATGGCAACTTCCTGAGCCCAGCCTTGTATGCTAGTGAAGGACTCCCAAGCAGAGACGGGATGCCTGAAAGGGAAAAAAACTCTTATATTTAATTATGGCTGGCTTCTGATTTATGTATACCCATTATGGCTGAAAAGTGCTGTCCTGAAAACTTGGGAATCAAAGGTTTTCATCCTGTCCCTGAGAAGAGAAATATAATGCCTGCATAACTGCTTCCCAGTATCCCAAACCTGCTCACAGTTCTCTACCGACGCAGATTTCTGGTGAGGTAGAGCACAGCATGCTGAGAAGTGCCTGCCCCTCCCCAGCTGTGGCTGGCAGCAGTAGGGAGGTGGGATTGACCTGGCACTGAGCTGGTCCAGATTAAGCTGGGGATCAGGGAGGCACCTGGGAGCCTCCACATACAACTACCTGAGCCAGTATGGTGCTGATTTGGATGGCAGCGTTTGCTCTGCACTAAGTGAATCATGGTCTTTGGTTTCCTGCCTTGTGTTACCACGC
Organism: Myiotriccus ornatus; assembly: GCA_036023395.1. Lineage (NCBI taxonomy): Eukaryota > Metazoa > Chordata > Aves > Passeriformes > Tyrannidae > Myiotriccus > Myiotriccus ornatus. The sequence continues at coordinate 42,737,344 of JAYRBT010000114.1, read as the reverse complement.
AGCACAGAAAAAACCATGGCTTTCCCTCTCTGCTAAGCTGCCCCAGAGCCAGCTGTGGATGCTTTCCTGAGACGCCTGACCTCAAAGTCGGGCAGTTACCACGGAAGAACAGCCTGTTCACTTTCAATAAAACTGACACTTGGGCTGGCTTGTTCCAAGCTGTTTAATCCCCACCAAGGAGATCCTAGCAACTGCTTTCACAAAAGATCTTTAAATGTGGAAAGGGAAAAGGCTTTTCAGCAGTAGCCGTGGGGTTCTTCCAAGTTTGATACCAAGAGGAAGTGGCTGGCTCCAAAAGAGATAACACTAGGACCAATTGTTGTTTTTCAGCCTTAAAGAGTAACCAGCTAAAAATGCATGGGACAAACTGCCCACAAAAGCAGATCTGCACAGATCTACTGGCTAGGCCAAGCTTCACTGGGGAGGCTGGGTGCAGAGGCAAGCCTGGGTGCATTGCTGGCAGAGCAGACAGGTCTCTCTGTTCCCCTCACCTCCCAGCACCGTTAACAAAAGTGAGGTCTCCCATTAGGAAGCTAGGATTTTGACAGCTGTTTTGGGAGTCCACCTTTGGAACTGGTGGGATTATGGTAGCTAGGAAAACTAGTAAGGGAATTCACACATGATAGGTGGGTTGATAGGTGGTCTGGTAAAGAGCACCTGTGCTGCAGAAACCATGCCAGTTTTGAGTGCTAGCTGCTCTGCTCCAGCTCCTCAGTGATGTGTGTCCAAACTGAGTGGTCGTTTCTCTTCTCAGCTCTTTCCTCTGTCACACACCAGTCCCACCAGTGCGCAGCACACTATCCAAGCATGTTTTCTTCTCCTCCCGTTTAGTCCTTGGATTTCCTCCCTCTCTCCAGATTGTCTGTAAACAGGGACTCCTGTGGCAGAAGTAGCGTGGCAGGTTATAAATCCTAGTGAAAAGAAGAGCAATGAAATACAATATACCACAGGGCAAGGGCAGTTCCGTCTTTCAGATGTTTGTCAAAACTGGTAACTTTGTTATTTTTCTTACCAAGACATTTATCTGCCACCACTTAGATCTTACCCAGTGTGTCTCCAGCGGTGCCCAGGCGACCTGCTGGGGCAACTGCTTGGTCCCTGCTCAGAGCCAGCAGGGAGACCCTTGGGAAGAGCTCCCACCTCTGGTGCACTCAGAGGAGTGTGGGGTATCCCTAGGGCTGGCAAATTGGTGACTGTCACACAAAATCAGGACATGCAGCGCTTCTCAGCACCTGACTCCAGATCAGCCAAAAAGGATTTTGAAAGCGAGATAAAGGGCTCACCTCCCACTGTGGTTTCCCCGGAGAGGCACTGCAGATAGGAGGTTAGGGTTAATTTGCTTTTTGAATTAAATAGGAATTTGGGAGGTTTGAAGCAATTGTGCTTTGTTTTGGTTTTGTGGGGTTTTCCCTATGTTTATCTCAACAATTGGTTTTGCCTGTGAGTTCTTGGTAGCCTCTTCTCAATCAGAACTTAGCTGGCAGGGTGGTGAGAGTTTATTGTTTTAGTAATGTGTGCCACTTTCTGATCCCTTTTGCCAGGTAGTGAAAACTTTCCTGACATCTATACTTTGGGCATGAAAATGTTGTTAAAAAAAGCCCTGGCAAAATACAATTTTTTAAAACTACAGATCAAATATATAATAAAAGCAGCAGTATCTTGTAGTTCTCTAGCCCTTTTCCCTCATAGTTCTCAAAGAACAGCCTCAAAGACACTTCTCCAGAGACAGAGCACTCCTTTATATAAATTGCTCTTTCTTTCCCAGGTTGCTGTCCTTTCCTTGCTCTCCTCCTCCCTCCTTTTGCTTCCCCTTTCTTTTCTCACCACCTCGTATGCCACTGACCCACTCCATCAAGTCACCAGGATCCTGCTTTTTGGAAAATGAAGGGGTGCATCAGAGATGTTTTTTTTCCAGACCTCAGGGTTGCTCTTCTCGATAAAGAATAGGATCTTGGTGACAGCTGTGCAGAGCAGCCCATACCCTTCCCTGGAACAAGCAGCAGTGCATCACGTCATGCTCAGAGCGTGCTGCCTCTCTCCCTCGCCTCTTTCAGTGTCAGGCTTTTCAAGTTTCTGCAAGAAAAGAAAAAAGAAAGCTTTCATTCTATGAGGCCAGTATCCAGTTCATAGCTTTTATATCACAGGGAAAATGATAAGCCAGGGTATAACAATGACCTACTTCACATCCTGATAAAACAATTTCCTCTCCCTGTAATTTTTCTTGAAGAATAATATTTGACTAACACGAGCACGTAGGATAGAGGAAGAGCGTTTCTGTGAACTGGCTGATAATGCGTCAAATTCAGCCCTGAGACAGACAACTGCCACCCTGTTGACCTATGTGGAATTAAGCCTATTTATCCCCCAGATTAGACTTCTGAAAACAATTGGGTTCAAACCTGCAAGTTGTGTGCATGTGATAGGGTTGAGGCCAAATGCTTGGAAACAGGGGCTATGTGTTACAGCATCCCTCCATCAATGCACCCTCAGCCCACCGGCAACACGGCAGCCTGGGAGCTGCTCTGACTTGCTGCTGTGGTGCAAAAGGCCCCCCCCCCCTTTGCAAAACAACTGGTTAGCTCATCCTTTTACACAAAAGGCTACAGTACTGGGTAGGGTACATTACAGTATAGGGCAACCATGCAGCTCTGAATTCACTCACACCCCCCTGCCCGAGCACAGAAACAATGCAGACTGTTATAGCTCACTTACTGGAGCCTGTTTAGCTCAATGCATTGGCTGTGTTTGTCTGCTGAAGGTGTTTAAAAATGTACATGTGGCATTTTTTGCTTGCAGCAATGCATGAAGGGCTTTCTCACACCATCTTTCGATGCTGTTCAAATGGATTGTCACCCAATGCATGTCGCTCGCCCTCTCATCTCCCACCTACAGGATTTTTCCTTGTAGTTGTGCATCTTTTCTCTTAATGAGTTCTCATTCTCTCATACAGGACATGAATTTGCCATTTGCCACTGCAGCTAAGAGGTGACATTACTCGTGCATCCCTGTGTCCTCAGCTGTGCCATATTCCGGCTTGGTGTCAGAGATTGCAGTATACCTGCTCATCTTCTCTTCACCAAAAATAGACAAAACGGACCAAGGGGGCAAAAATCCATCAGCTGCCATGACTTCAGCAAGACACACTGCCCAAGATGGCCAAAGCCAATTAGTGAACAGTATTTACTGTACTTACTGTCAACATATTTACTGTGTGCTGACTTCCAGCATCATAGGCTATTCCACAGTACTAACAAGGTACATGATTTATGGCAAATCTGCTGCTGAGAGTAAAATGTAATTAAAAATGTAATTATGGTACTCCTTTTATTTCTTTCCTTGAATAAATGTGGTATGAACTTTGTCTGGTCTATTGACTTTTCTCCAGTTTCTTTTTCCCCGAGGTGGAAAGTTCCCCTGGATTTCTAGAGATGGAAAACTACCAACTGCTGGGCTCTAACAGGAGAAGGGTAACAAGCATCTTGGCACAGAGGTGGAGACTCCTCTTGACAGGTCTGCTCCTCAGGCACAACAGGCCTTTCTATCAAAGCTAATGTGTGTGGGAGACAACTACAGCCTTAAAAGCTGTACCTCTTCCCATTGTACGTGTCTTTCATTGTCTTGTGTAGAGATGCACCTATACATACACTTGCAGAACCATGCAGAATAAGAAGGAGATACTGGGCTGCAAATGCAGTTCTTGCCCCTGCACAGAGCAGTAGGGAGGAAATGCACCAGAAATAACAGCATCCAGCCTCCATGCACCGTGCAGTTCTCCAGAAACGAGTGAAGACACTGTTCCTTGTCTTGCGCAGATTCTCGCTACCTTCAGAGTTTCACTGAAAAGTGATTTGTTTTCAGTTCAGAAGAAGGGACACAAGTCTGTGCCATTCATCCATTTTCCTTTTGCCTCCACTGAAGGAAAAGAAGGACCTGTAACAATTTATGGTACGAGGATTGGTACCTGATTTTGGTCAGGGATGTGACTGTCACCTGTACCACTCTTACACTAAGCTGTGCGGTTCACTGTTGAAACAGTATCACTGCTCAAGCTGTTACCACACTACAGGTAGCTCTGAGCTCCCTCACCATTACAGCAGAGCAGCCACGCAGAACCTTCTCATGCCTTTCAGTGGAACACCTGCTGGGCTGAAGGTGCCTAATACTGAATTAAACACTGTAATTTTGCAGCCAGATGGCCGTGAAGCACACTTGCCTTTAAGGCTCTGCTATGAGGGAGGAGCCCCAAGAACAAGTGTGGCAACAGGCTGCCCTGGCAGTAACCTTTCAAAGAGCTGCAGCTGTTTGGAAGCGAACCTGCATCTGCACACATAATGTTTTTCCCTTTCCCCACAAGAATAAGCCATATTAGCATTATCCTGGCACAACTGCATCCATACTCTGGGGAGTTAGCTGCAATAGTATTGTTAAAGCAATTCAGCTTTTCTAAGTAGACAAGCTATAATTACACTGAATTAAAATAGAATGCTTTTGTTCTAACCTCAGCATCCCCACGAGGACTTGCACCAAAATAACCAAAGGTATGAATTAAGCCATTTCTGTTATTTTAGTACATGCCTGAGCGCAGGCAGGCTCCCACTCCAATACTTCTACCTGTCACTCCTGGCAGACCTCGTCTCTGCATGATCTCCTCACAAGCTTCATCACAGAGGGATAAAAGCATGAAAGCACCCAATGGGGAAAAGCTTCTTGGTTGTAATTGGGTGCCCTGTGATGACTCTCTGGGGCTCATGTCATATGTGGTAGCACCATTTTTGTTGATCTAGGGGAACGTAATTCTGCAGGACTACGGTGTCCGATGAGAGGGTCAGTGGCCCTTATGGGTCTTGAGCATGAGGGTCACACTGAGCCCCTCTGCTCTGCTGGCTGCTGTGCTCCATCCCTGCCTGGCTGTGCTCCTTGCAGGGAGTGGGTGCTGCCACCCTGGTGCATGGCTCCAGGGCAATCTCCTTCTCCACATCTTCAATTGCATGCACAGGGCATCCAACCTGGGGTCTTCCCAGCTGCCTTCATCCATGGAGAACCTTGGGTCTGGCCCTGCTTTGGAATGCCCAAAATGTCCAAGTGCACAAGTGCCACAACCCTATGGGAGAGCCACAGTGACACTTCCAGTGGAAGAAGCCAGGGCACTTCGGAAAACAAGATCAGCTGTACAGAGTGATTATTTCCATGAGGCATGAGCCTTTGCAGGGCCTTCAGTGGTCAGACCATGCAGCTTCAGCTTTTACTGAAGCCGGAAGATGACATTCCCATAGGCCTGACACTTCCAGCTCCCCCCCGTTACCCTGAGACACACAGATGAGGCGTGATGGGCAGATGTAGCATGTGCTGCAGTACTAAACCAGCTGCCTCTCAGGGGCTTCCATTTCAGTGAGGGAAACAGTAGGGCACCCTGGGAACTTAGATGCTGAAAATGGTAAACTGAAATCCCGACTCTGCCACAGACTTATCAGCACTAATTTGGGTAAGTTGTCTAAGACACTCGCACTGGATGCCTGCCAAGTGAGGTATCCCAGATACTCCAGGTGGCACGGTTCATGTTTGTACAGTGGTGCTAAGGTCCCCAGAAGAAATGCGTTAACAACGTTCCCAATTTAGGGCAGAGCCAAGCCATTCATCAGCCTTTCATTTCCAGCGTTCAACTGCAAAACCTCCCACGGCCAACTTATTTCAACGGTGCTAAAAATGAAGTGCCCCCTTTCCCACGGCATGTTGTCCTTCCCCAAGCGTGCGGGTGGGAGCTCACTGAGCACACACGCCGAGAGCACCCCCCGCCGCAACTTCACGGCTCTCTTGCCCTGCTAAGTGCGATCCGCTCCGCCCCTCCGGGAGAGGGGCGCAGTTGGGGCAGTTAGGGCCCAGACCCGCACCGGGGTGCCTCCGGGGCCGCCGGCGAAGCCTCTGTCCCGCGGCGAAGCCCTGCCAAGGCGGGCGGTGCCTCAGAGCGGCGCGGTCAGGACGCGCCCTCCCGGCCCCACGGCCCCTCACGGCCGCACCGCCGGGGCAGGGGCGCCCGCGGCCCGCGACGGGACGGGCGGCACCGCCCCCGCCGCCAAACCAGCCAATGGCGCCGCTCGGCGGGGCGAGCGGGCCAATGAGAGGCGAGGCCGCG
>JAYRBT010000114.1:42710207-42731075 GCA_036023395.1 Myiotriccus ornatus | reverse complement strand
CACCGCCCGCCCGCCACCGCCGCCGCCGCCGCCGCGCCCCGCCGCCCCCCGGCCGGCGGCCCCGGGCAGCGCGCCGCCCCCCGGTCCGCGGGGCTCTGCGTGGCCGCGCGGATGCCGCCGCAGCAGGAGGGCGAGGCGGGGTACATCAGCAAGCCGGTGCCGCCGGGCGGCTGCGAGGTGCCGCCGGTGCCCCCGCGGAGGGTGCGCAGCGGGCGGGCGGCCGCGGCGCTGGGAGCGGCGCTGGGCGGCCGCTGCCGGGCGGCGGGGTCCGGGGCCGCGGCCGTGGCTGGAACCGGGGCCGGAGCGGGGTCGGAACCGCGGCGCAGCATCAAGTGCGTGCTGGTGGGGGACGGCGCGGTGGGCAAGACAAGCCTGGTGGTGAGCTACACCACCAACGGGTACCCCACCGAGTACATCCCCACCGCCTTCGACAACTTCTCCGGTAAGTGACCCGAGCGGCCGCGGGGACCGAGGCGGCGGGAGGGGCGGCGGGGAGCGCGTCCCGGTCGTGCCTCTCCCGGGGCCGTGGCTGGGCTGCTCGGAGCGGGTGATGTCCAGCTTCGGTGATTTCTTTATTTATTTGTGGGGAGCAGGACCCTGCCCGGGCAGGACCGGAGCTTGTCAGGCTGCCATCGCAGGCAGCAGCACCAGCCAGTCGCCCGTGTAACGGAGCCGGGCTGGCAGCGGGTGTCGTGCCTGGCGGTGCGGCCAGAGCCGGGCTTTAATTGGGAACTCTCCGCTGTAAAGCTTAGCTCTCTCGGGCGTATCGGAAGCGCTTAAAGATCAGGTTAAATACCTTCTCTAGCCCGTGCAAAGGGGGAGGTTCTGGGGTTTCTCTGTGGTTCAGCGGGGGCTTTTTGTGTCCCGGGCGTGCTGAAGGTGTACGGGGGAGGGGGGGGGGGAGAATAAACTAAACCCTTATAGCAGAATAAGATTCTGGACTGCTGGGCTAGCTCTTGGCGCTGCTGGCGGAGAGCTAGTGCCGTCACCGCCTACATCATCTCTTGTAGTGAAATGAATCGGAAAGCCCTGAAGGGCTTGTGTGTGCCCAAGTGTTAGCGACAAACTCCCTTCCAGCTCTGCTAAGATGTTGAATCTAAACTAATTGAAGAAAAGGCCATAAGAACTGATTTTTTATTTTTTCTATAATGGAAAACGTGTAAACTTGGACTCACCTCAGTTTTCCCCTTCATCCTTTCTCTCCAAAGCTGTTGTGTCTGTCGATGGCAAGCCGGTGAGACTTCAGCTCTGTGACACAGCTGGTCAGGTCAGTGGAGCCACTTATTTGATTTCAGTGACAGCGGGAGGGGAGAAGTTGTTGCGCAAAGTAGTCCTGCAGATGACTTCATGGATTTGAAAGTATTCCCAGTGTTTGATCATCTTATTATCCACTATCATTTTCATTGCTGCTTAACGCCCTGCTTTGTCCGATGTCTGTTGAAGGGAGGGGGGACGTACTGTGCCTCTGTGTAGGGGCTGACCACAGGCTGCTGCTCTGCTGGCTCAAGCTGCTGCTGTGTTTAGCCTGACTAGAAAGGCTGAACATATTGGGGATTCAACGGCCACCTGGTTTTCTCTTTGAGCAGTTGTCATTGTCTTTATTTTTGCTAAATGATTGTGTTTAAGAATCAGGGTGTTTGGGATGTACACATGCAAAGCATCCACAGCTTTAGATGTCCAGAGATAGATTGTGATTTTGAAGGGACAGAGGTTGAAGGGAGAAAAAAACCCTGTTGGGTATTGTCCGTGAAGACTTCATATTTACCATTCTCACCCCCTTAAAAAGTGATGCTGCCATGAAGCTGAGGTTTGCTGTAATCTAAGAGCTGAAGAGATGAGGGTAGCTGATGTCTCTCATCTCCTAGTTTGCCTGATACATAGAAAGAGCCCATTTCTTACCGCCTTATATTTTCTGCAAGTCCCCAGCTTGTACCACCTGAGCAGTGTGCAACACTGCTTGCCAGGGGTCGAGGCTGGATAACCAAAAATAGGCAAAAATATTTTGCTACCTCGCTGTAATTTGAAGGCAGTGGGAGTTAGGATGCTTTGTGGACCTACGTCTATGCCTTCACCAAAACCACGCTGAAAAATCTCAGTGGCCTTAACATACAAACCCATTTAGATGAGTAGTAACTGGGTGTTCTACTTAGGAAACAGGTTTGAAGGACCTCGACAGCAGTGTAGGACTCCCATGCACCCTACAAACCAATGCCGAAATCCTACAAATGGCATTCTGCATGTACCAATATGAAGTCAAACAGCAAAACTGTCCGATAATTTCATGTCCTACTGAAGAGACGGGAGCATTGGCTCTGTGTGTTCATATGCAGAGTGTGGCAGGTGAAATTGCCATCGAATGACAGCCTGTGGAAATTCAGCTGCAAGCTGCAGGAGGGATGGGCAGGCCACCCCAGCACCTCTTGCCTTTATTAAGGCAAGAGGTGCCTCTTGCCATTAATGCTTAAGATGTTTGCTATGGCTGCCCAAGGGCAGCTGGAATGGGTAAAGTTAACTGCCTTTAAAATGAAAGGATTATCTAAACTGGCAGAAGTTGTCCTGAGTAAAAGATTCCTAGGTGGATACTTCGATAAAACTGCTTCTGGGAGATGGCTGCTGAAATCTGCAGCTAAAAGAGCACTCCAGACAGAGGGAAATTCTATTTCAGCTTCTATTTCTATTTCCTCACTAGCCCAAAGAGGAGTAGAGTCTCTGCAGGCCACGTACCTACCACTGAAACAGCAGGAATGTACTTGGAATATAAAGGAATATAATTTCCTCTTGGTGGAACCCTTAAGATCTGGGTTTGGCTTCCAAACCCATTGAATTGAGAATGCTTTTGAACTTTCTCACGTAGCAAGAAGAGGCAGTTACATGGCAAGGTACCTTCCTGCAAACAGCCCTGTTGTTCAGCACAGCATCTCTCACTAAATGTGGGGGTTTTCTCGAGCCAAGCAGTGAGAGCCTCGTTTCCTCTGAGGCTTAATCTGAGAATCAAGAGAGCTAATGAAGCTTACTTTCTTGACTCATGTTTTATAAATTGCTGTCGCTCCCAGAGATACTGCTAGAAGAAATTCATTTGAGTGGAACAGGACTTCTGAGGCTTCCAAGGGTCTTTAAACTGCATATCTTGGGCCTCCAGAGGCTTTAAAGCAAAATCTCACCTCTCAAAAATTAACATGGAACATGGAACTTGAAATTCAACAGTAAACTGCTGGTACCAGAAGAGATGTTTTCAGCTCTATGTTTCTGTGCACTTTCAATTCCAAGCTTTTGAGAACATGGTCCGTTTTAATTAAAATGTCACTGCAAATCCTACCTGTTCAGGCTGCTAGTGTTACCCTGCTTTTATCCTGCTGTCAGCATAAAAGCAGCCTGCCTGGAGTTAACCCTTGCTTCTAGCTGCATTCTTCCCTGAGGATCAGCATGCCTTTGTTACCATGTTGGCTTTCTTGTGGCTAGATTTTGAAGCTGAAAAAGGGTGTGCTTTGCTGAAGTTTGTAGTAAAAGGGAAAAAAAAAAAACCAGAAAGGTAGTGCTGGGAGGCCTGATTGCAGTTTGTTTGATGTGGCATGGGTGGGAGGGAAAGGTAAAGCTCTTACTCTATGTAATTGGCATGTTAAGCTTGCACATTGTAAACCATTATTGCTCCCTTCAGATTTAAATCCCTGGGCACAATGGCAGGGAAATTATTCCCATATCCTGTAGGATGTTGTTAAGTAGTTTAAAAAGTTTAAAAGCCAACTCTAGGCAAGGTACCCAGAAAGGTACCTGCTGCCACATGCCTGCTCTCTGGTGTGTCAGCAGAGCAGCTTTGAGGTACATGGGTGCTCTTCGTCAGAGCTGCTCACTGACTCACCCCTATAAGAGGTGGCCCTGTAGAAAGTACTCTCCCTCTTCAATTTTGGTTTCCTGTGCTGTAACCTGCTTCCCGCACCTTTGCTTCTTTGCTGAAGTAGGGCAGAGGGCCTTTGTACAAAGAGCAAAGGAAATATTTAAGCACTTGAAATAACCTCTGGCATGAATCAGAATATCTCAGGTACGCAGGGAAGCCACCACCTTCGTCCTGTGTGCCCAGCAGTGGCAGGGTGCCTGCTGGCTGGCAGCCATGAGACCTCAGGCTGAGTACAGGCCACTTCTGTTTGTAACACACCTTGTTGGGTACTCTGGGTGCTCATTTTGAGGTGCTTTTCGGGGGGGCAATGGCAGGTGATCCTCAGCTTCTCCAAAGGTCAGCAGCAGGCTAGAGCTGCTCTTTCTGTGGGGTGCTAATGCAATTTTGTTCCATGCAGGATGAATTTGACAAGCTCAGGCCTCTGTGCTACACCAACACGGACATCTTCTTGCTGTGCTTCAGTGTGGTGAGCCCTTCATCCTTCCAGAATGTGAGTGAGAAGTGGGTTCCTGAAATTCGATGCCACTGCCCTAAGGCACCCATTATCCTGGTTGGGACACAGTCGGACCTCCGGGAGGATGTCAAAGTCCTCATCGAGCTGGACAAGTGCAAAGAAAAGCCGGTCTCGGAGGAGGCTGCGAAGCTCTGTGCCGAGGAAATAAAAGCTGCGTCCTACATTGAGTGCTCTGCTTTGACTCAGAAAAACCTCAAGGAGGTCTTTGATGCAGCCATCGTGGCTGGAATTCAGTACTCGGATACCCAGCAGCAACCAAAGAAATCCAAGTGTAGGACTCCAGACAAGATGAAAAACCTCTCCAAATCCTGGTGGAAAAAGTACTGCTGTTTTGTATAGGGGTTGCAAGGACCTGAGTGCTGCTCTGAGGAAATCGAATAGAGGCTATATTAGCTGAAATCTCAATTTGTGTCGTCCCGAGTGTATAGTGTAGGTCTGTATGTATGTGTATATGTTGCTACTGGATATCTCAGTTGCCCTTTTGAGGGTTACAGAAGGATTCTTAGTTAAATAATTGCTATAAATCAGGTCTGGCATCCAGTTTTGTGACTAAAACTTCCCATTAAGGAAAAAAAGCACCATGTGTCTGTGAGTGTAGAAGGATTTGTCCAAAGGATTCAACTTCTTGTCTTGTAAGGTGTATGGGATTGACTGGGAGGAGCGCACACCAGAGGCCTTCACTGCCAGGGCTTCGCAGGAGGAACGCACAAGTAACGGTGGAAGCATAGAGCTCTGTACATGGACGATCAAAGGGAAAAATAACACTGTGCCTCCTAACTGACATTTGTAGCTTTAAAACCCCACTCCTGCTCCCTTCTCTGTGTCTTCCCAAGCCAACACTCTTAGGGATCACTTTAAAAAGGGTATGCAAGAGGTGTAATCTATACGCAAATGCCATAGTTAAAAAGGTCAAGAGTATACCTTCAGCTTGTGGTGAGGGAACCTAATCCCTTATGGAGCTGACATCTCATTTGTCACCTCCTGACTTTGTGAAAGTCCTTTCTGTCCTCCTTCCCCTGCCTTTCCCAGGAAGCTGAGTGGAAGCCCAAGAACATGACCAAGCTTTAACTCGCTACCTCGAGCAGTGGCGATTTCCTCTGTATTTTTGCAGACTTGATGACAGTTCATCTATTTCAGTTGAAAGGAATGTAAATACTGTTGTTTGGGTGGGTTTTTTTTTTGCTTTGTTTTGTTTTTTAAGCGATGTAACAAATATCCGTGCAGCACCATGTGAACCACATCTGGTTTTAAGTCTACAGCCGGGAATTTCAGGATGCCCCTCCCTGTGTTTTAAGGCTGCTAAACAAGTAACAAATCAGGCAGATTGAGATTTATAACAAACTGGACTCTAGAAACTGAGGCTGCTGCATCTTCTTCATGAAGCTGTTTTCAACCAATTAGTGTTTCCGTTCTAAAGGCAACAGTCGCTTGTGGTTGAATCTCGTCCAAGATTATAGTTGTGAAATTGGCTGAGGCCACCCTGGAAGTATAACTAACAATTCTTTCTTTCCCAAATCAGTTCAACAGATTAACTGAAATGTGCCTAAAATGTAGCTGGGGAATCAATGTAGAGTTGAGTGTGACCTATTGTTTGAATCTGATTTCTAGTGAACTAAACCTAACTGCAGTTGTAGCAAATTTGAGAGACCTGAGTGATAATATGACTCTGCAAGAATCAGTATTTAAACTTATTCTGCACAGGACATTTGGTTTGTGCTGTTTGTCTGCCTTTTTGTGACCACAACTACTTTTTCTTTTCCCCTAGATTTTTCAAGATTAGATCATATTCCTTTTTTTTCCCCTTTGGCCATAGCCTTGAAGTGACCTTTTCCTCATTCTTAAACTAAACTGCAGTGACAGAAAGCTGGAACCTTTTTTCATCAGAAATGAATCAATGCCTGATATAAGGAACTGTGGAGGCCATTTGAGTTGATAAAGCTGACCACAGTTTACCTCCTGGCCCATTAAGGAAAATAACACTGTGTGAATGGATTCTGGGCTGAATTACCATAAGCTCCACAAGCAATATTTTTTCCTTCTCTACAGCAGAATGAGTGCAGAATGGGTAATGTTCCATTGCTGAAAACTTGAAAATGGGATGGAAATCTTTACCTAGGGCCTAATTTGATAAAAATATGTTGGCTTCTGCACTGGAAGAGCCTGAAAAAACAGTTTCCATAGCACAGAAGCTGGATGAATTTAAGTTAGTTTCATCTGGTTGGTAATGGTTTAGTGTTTACTGGTCACGAAGCTAACATCTGAGCCTTTGTATTTCTTACTTAAATGCTTTGACAGAATTTCAGATATGCAGTCATACCGACATCTTGGAGAAAACCAGCCAGATTTCTCTTGGGTGCTTTGCCTGTCTGTAAAAAACAGTCTCGGTTGATCAAAAATGTGGTTTTGGGGAGGAGACAGGCTTGAATCTGAGCAGCTTCCATTTGCAAAAATAACAGAATTTCTTCTGCAGATTGTAGTGCTTGGTATCATGCCATACTGGAAGCAGTGGGTTATATTTTATAAGCAGCCTGTTTCATAGTCTGAAGTAGCATTACTTTTAAATATAGCCAGCTGTGACTGTTTCTGAAGATGTGATTTATATACAACTTGTTATAGCCCTTTACTAGGTGTGTGTAAACTGAGGTCTAATAACTTTATGGATACTTCTCTACACGGGGCTACACAGGGTCTAGGTTTTAGAAATATTACTTTTAAAATTACCAGTATTTTATGAGCGCAAATGAGGGAGAGATGTCTCTATGTAGTTTATAATCTGATGTGCCTTATAAAAAAAATTCTCTTCTGTTTTCTAAGTGTAGGCTATATTCCAAAAGAAATATTTCATGTGAGAATGATATAAATGAGGTATTTGAAAATAAATTCTGACCTGTGTATGTGTCTGCCTCTGCTGCTTAAGGAGGCTGGAGGGCAGTCCCTGGACATGCACTGTGCTGATACCCAGCAGGAAGGAGGCAACTGCACTGCCAGCCTAGAACTGTGCTCCCAGTGCCCCATCAAAAGGCCTCTGCTCAAAAAGTACAGCCTTTTCCCTGCACTGCCCATCGCCAGGGGCCTGGGCTGGGTGGAAATGGTACGACAGCAGCGTTCTGTCTCCCTGCCAACACAGCAGCATCTTGCTGTGGCCCTGTGAGGCATGAGCAGGCTCGCTGTGCCTGGCCCCTGAAAGGGGGGTGAGCAGCAGGAGGAGCACAGCTGGGGGAACACCAAGACTGGTGATGTGGTCTTTTACCTGCTGCATATTGTGCCACACATGTCCTGAGGGAGCCAGAGGGGATTTTGGAAGAGCAGAGCCCATTCCCTCTTGGCACCAAGGCTCTTGTCACTCCTTCCTGGGTCCTGTCCCTCATGCCAGGGCCAAGGTATGTGAGGTTTGAGGCTTTTCATGCCCAGGACCTGGGTGGCCATGGGAGGGAGGCCTTCTGCACTTCAGTGCCACTGTGTTAGCTGAGTGGGGAACAGCATCTAGAGTCCCCAGGCATTCCCGCAGAGCCAGTGTTCTGCTCTGAAACTGCTCCAGAGAAGCCGCTTTGCTCTGGACGAAGGTTTGTAAACTGTCCCTGTTGTGTTTGGTTTTCTGGGAACTGAGAAGAGCTGTCTAGGGTGGCATACCAGCTTGCCCTCCCGTGCTGCCTGTCTCTTGGATTGTGAGGCAGATGCGTTTTCAACCATTAGAATGCACAAAACCTGCACAAACTAGGGGAAGGAGATTGTTCCCTTTTCCCATGATTGGTTCCTCACTGAAGCAAAGCCTTGGCTTCTTTTCTGCTTTTTTAACTGTGATCCTGGGGACTGCTGGCAGGCTGGTTCACCTTGTTCTGCCTGCAGCACAGTGAACCTGCCTGAGAGCCCAACTTGCCAGCAGGCTCCTTTCTGGTAAGTACCTGGTGTTGAATCACTACTGCTGTTGCTGGTGCCTTCAAAGAACTACTTCCATGGGCTTTCTGCGCTGGACAGCGTGAAGTTGGGGTGTACTGCCTGGGGACCGAGTCTCCCCACCTTTGCACGCTAACTTAGCAGGAAAGGAGGCTGTGCTAGCTGAGAGACCAGAACCTGCCATTGCCAAGTCCTGGCAGAAAAATTCCTCTGCTACCTGTGGGGCGTTGCTTTTCTGGCATCTGGACAGAGCTAAGGCAGTTCAGGTCATCCTTTATGCCAGGATAATTTTGTGCACGTGGGTGCTGCTGTGATCAAGAGGCTCCCTCAGCTGCCCTGCTTCAGATACTGGATGGACCAGCGGCTAGGGCTGATAACATCATCCTAAAGTAAGCCCACTGTACATAAAATTTTCCAGGAATGCTGAAATTGCTGCTGGTTTGTGTTGGATGGAAGTTCCTAAGAGTGAATTTTGTTTTATTTCACACGAAATTTAGGTGCTCTAGGAAAAATTCAATTTTTTTTTTTTAATTTTATTAATGGAGAAAAAATTCACCTTTACAATTTCTCCCTCTGTATTTTCTGGATTGGACATACTGCTAGGGTATGATTGAGGATTGACTAGAGGTGAGACAGTGACAAATATGGCATTTTTGGGAGAGGGTGTCTGTGAGGAAATTTCACCACACTCTTACTCTGCTTTTGATTTTCTTTCTAGACATCAGCCACTGACCGCAGAGAGGGAGAAACTGCTGCAGGAGATGGTGCTTTTGTATGACCACAAACAGCTGATCTAGTGTTGTCATATGTATTATGCTTAAATACTGAACTTTGCTGAAGCACTTTAGTGCCCTTACAATTGAGCAACCATTCTGAGCTCTAGTAATTGATTTGCTCAGAGGTTTGGACAGAAGAGACCTCTGTCAACTTCTGCCTTTAATGTTGCCCTGGCGTGCAGCAAGGTGAGGACAGGGGAAAAACAACTGCACAGGAAAGAGCTGAGACATTGTAAACCTCGAGAGAACTGGCAAAGGGATTCCTGGGCAATGGGGAGTAATAGACACTACTTTTACCTACTTTAGGCATAAGCTGATTAAAAGCCCAATTAGAGTAATGCATGAGGAAATGAACAGCCCCAAGGAGGGCTGTTAAGTATAAAAATACAGCCTTTTCTTTAGGAAATCTCAAAGCTGCAGATAACTGGAAGCTGGGAGGAAATATCACTACACTGTAGGGAAAAATCACTTTATTTGTTTGGTTCTTAGCATTCTCTCCCCAAGCATCTGTGCTGACTAGGGACAGGATGTGGGATGAGGTGGACTTTTGGCATCAATCAGCCTGTCCCAATGTATTTAATGTTTTTGAAAGAGCAGGATGGGTTTCGGGCCAACAGCAGGGCCCCAAGATCCAATAGGTCCTTCTGAAGCTTTAGCTTCCCGTATTGCTGGCAGCCATCAGGAAGATGTAATGGATGACGGTCGTTCATTACCCATTTAGTGCAGCCCTCTCTCTCTATATATATCTATATCTATCTATCTATATATGTATAACCTGGGGAACAAGCAGTTGTGTAATTCAATGAATTTTACCATCTGAGGCAGAGTATTCTTCAGAATTCCCGATTTATTTCTCCGCACTGTTTTAACAGACTGAATAAACCAGTGATGTGCATGAAAAAGGGCATAAAACCCCAGCTTGGAGCAGCTTTTTAAATTCAGTCCCAGGTTTTTTAATTCAGCAATGGAAATGTATCTAGAGAAGGAAGGATGAGGAGCAGCCCTGCTGATCTGGAAGAGACTGTGCCAGTTTCCTGAGGAGCTCCCCTGGCTCAAGGGACCTGTGTCAGACACTGATTCAGATGCTCATGCTGAATGCAAGGGTGTCCCCAGACATCCGTTTTTCCTTAGGACTGTGCGGTTAGGTTGAATCCTGGTCTTACTACTTGGAGGCAAAAGAGAAATCATTTCCTCTAGGTCAACAGATTTGTAGACCTGTAAAGCTTTATTTAGGCTGAAAAAGACTCAAGCAGGGATGCCTGTTGAGCTTTTGGCACTGCAGGTATGCTTATAATGACATTGCCTCTGTATGGCACTTTCATCCTAACTTCACTGGGACGGATGAATATTCATCCTCTATTACTGCTCAGAGTTTTGCTGCTCTTTGTGGTCCCCTGCGTCCAGCCCACCCGCTTCAAGTCCTGTGTAAATTTAAGCCTGCCATTTCTGTGCATAAGTATTAATTATCCAAAGGAGTTGGTTCTAGTGTCTGCCTAACAAAGTCACATAGGGGTTCTTTGATTACTGTTCATCAGAGGACAGGCTTAATCACTTGGTTTATGCAATCCCAACACAACACCTGTTGCAAAGTATTTTGGTCACCTTTTTCAAAAAGCGTGTTGTCATCACCAGCCTCCCATGTACCTATCTGATTTTTCTGACTCCTGGTCCACAACTTATTCAGTTAACTACAAACATCTTTCTAAAGCCTCTCTGACTGGAAGGGTAATTTTAGCAGCAGTGGCCTATTGAGGCTAATATGGATGGGATAAATATGACATGGGATAAAGCATGGTCCTTGTCCAGAGAACGGCTTCTTTTCGTATCATGTTGGAATGTCCCTGGCCATGTGTGTGTCATGGGCCCTCTGTGGCCACCTTGCCTGTGACCCTGGTGACAGAATCACTTAGGTTAGAAAAGAGCTTTAAGATTATGAAGTCCAACCATTAACCCAGTGCTGCCAAATCCACCGCTAAACCATATGCCTGAGTGCCACATCTACATGTCTTTTAAATACTTCCAAGGATGGTGACTCCATTGCTTCCTGGGCAGCTTGTTCCAATGATGCCAGTCTTTGAGGTGCTGCTACTCGTTAACAGGAGCAGAAAACAGGTTCCAGGCAGAAATGTGACTTTTTTTATTTGGGGTTGCCATTTTCAAGTTGATGGGGGGAGAACTGCATGCATGTTGTCCTGTCTTTTGTCCTGACAGGCAATTGTTCTTCTGTAGTTCAGCAGGGATAATAACACCATAAAACAGCTGCACTACTTTCCTCTGCCTCACTACATCTCATAGTCTTTTGGTGGATGAACACTGAACAAGATTTATCTGAGGGCAGTGCTTGAACAATAGGCCCCGCTCTGCCATGCTCTTTCCACAGCTGCCTCTTCCTTGCATTCCCCTCTCTATAGGCAATTTTTTCATTTACTTTTTATTCAAAACGGCATGTTGCCTGAAACCTAGTGCTCAGCATTTTTCTGCTGCCTGTATCCCATTCTTCCATCTTTTGAACCCTGTCATGGCCTTTCCACATTTTAATTACAAGCTCAGCAGGCTTCAGGCTTCCCTTGTCCTCAGGACTGAGAAAAACCACTCCTCTTTCTTTCCCCTCATTTTCGTAATCTGCCACAACCCACCTGGGTGAATCTGGGGAGACAGTGGGTGGCATACTGCAAAGACTGAAGGCTGGGTTGTGATAGTGAGGGGGTAGAGTCTCTTCCAGTGCTCGCTGTTGTGGTGGTGATAAGGCGGCTCCGAACGCCTGCCTATGGGGCAGCCCTTGACTTCTTGGGGTGAGGGCGCCTGTATCTGCTGGGCTACAGGCAGAGCCCTGGCCATTTTCAAAGGGCTTTGAAGTACCCTCCGACAATCTCCTCCGGGAGATAAGAGATTGCAGGGAGAGGAAGGCGTTCCTGGAAACCGTTTCAGCATGCACGTATGTTTATCCAGGCTGGGTAACCCAGAAGGAGGCCAAAACCTGGGCTGCTGACACCGGAGAAGATACACAGGGATTCGAGCAGAAAATGCAAAGTAATGTGAAACCTCGGGCTTTCAGTCAATCCATTTTCTAGCATCTGACTCAAGCCTGTGGTTGAATGAGGGCAGACATTTGTGGGTACATGCCCACCTAGTCCTTTCAGTATCTGCACGGAGCTGTTACTCATGAATTTGCCTTCTCCCTCACTGATGCCAGCTGCCCAGGGCAGCCAGCCCTAGAAATCTCACATCTATTACACAGTAGAGAAGTATTATGGAAATAAGTATTTGCTTTTCTTTGTTTTAAACTGAGCTCCCATTCAATCCATCACATACCCCTAGCTCCAGCGTTTTGGGAAGTAATATAGAGCAGCTTACACGTAAAATAAGTGGCCAGGTGACAAGGTAAATGGCAGTGTGACTCGATCTACCACCTTCTCGGTTTTGTAAACCACCAAACCACCTGTGTTTGCTTTTTTCCTCCTCAGCTGAAAAATACTAGCTTTTATTGGTGTCTCCTCATAGAACAGTTGCTCCATCCCCTAAATCATTTTATTTACTGTCCCTCTGGGTCTCCTAACCCTACTGACCCACTGCTAAAGGGCAGAGAGCAGAGATGTAGGCAAGTCTATATCCCATGTTTTGTTCTTCATCACTCTTCCGGGTACTGCCCAATATTTTGTTGGTGGTGTTTCAACACACTTTGGTGTGGAAATGTTCTGGAAATCCAGCCATCCTGTCCCTGGGACCCCCCGTATCCCCAAACATGCCTCTACCCCTTTCAACTGCAACAGCTTTCCAGAAGATTTTCCTTTCACAGAAGACTGGCGCTTTCCCAACAGACTGTATTGTCCATGTGGTCCACTATGTTACTCTTTATTGTAGCATCCACCCTCCATGTGAACATATGGAAATAATCTCTGTTGTGAGAGTAGTACCGGGAAGGAGAAACTGCCCAGGGGTTCCTCTGATCTGTTTTTTTCCTATGGATTTTTTATCTTAGTATGAAAGTTAAGTATGAAAATCAAGTGACTGCTTTCTGCCATCATCCCCTCCATCTGGAAGACACAGATATTGAAAATTTCCTACTGCACCTCAATACTATAAGGCTCCAGTACCCTAGGCCAAGATTTTCAGGTGTGCCACAAGTCTTTGCCACTTTGCAGGGTAGCTCACTAGTTCAATAGTTTTGTTGATCACTGACCCAATGGAAATAAAGTTTCTTTATCATTATTTAAAGTGTGATTGCACAAATCCCCAGTTCCATTATGTCCTTAGGAGGCTACAAATTCTTGTGCTGCCTGTGGTGGGAGGCAGAGCAGCAGCACAAAATTATTTTATTCTGCCAATGCACTTCGAGAGAGAGGTCACCATGTCCTTTAAAGTATAACTTAAAACTGATTTTGACACACTGGATAAATATTTTGTGCAATATGTGTCATTTGCCCAGTTACAGTGGATACTCAGTAAATTTTATCAAAAGTACATTGAAAATGTTCCCATCATAAATTTGGTTGTTAGAGACACTTGTGGAAATACAGTGTTCCTGGTGGGGTCACAGAGAGCAATTGGCCTAGTAATTTAAAAATATTCCTAATCTTCTGGGAGATTCTGATCCCAGGCTTTCAGCAATGTACATCTGCCATTGCTTGACTTCAAGCAATGGGAACATTTGACATACTGTTGCTCCAGGCTAGGAAAATAATGGAATATGACATCATTATAGATGGTGCCTTTAGCAGGAAAATGCAAAAGAAGCAAGCAGGTTGGGCTCTAACCTGATTTTGAAAGAGGTGAAACTTTCCCTTGTTGCATTGGGAGCTTACTGTCACAATGTAGGGAGCTGACTGTGGAGATGATCAGGCATTTTATCCCTGTGAATCCAGAAAATCAACTGATTCATTCAATGTCTTTGGAAGTAGGAACATCAAAATACTGACGAGAAGCAGACAGGAGGCACTTGGCAGCAAGCCTGATGATGGAAGGATGCCTTGAGAAGCACCATTATGGCTCGGGATCCAGGCCAGATTTTTGGAGTTCTTCATCTGAAGGGTCAGCTAAAGCAGTCACTAAACCCCTTTAAAGCGCCACAAATCCATCCTAATTGGGACCAGGTGGTTCTGCCTGGGGGATGTGTTTGCTGGTAAAGTTTTCCGGTGTGAGCCAGGACTGGCTGACCAGGAAGCAGCCCCAGACCCTCATCCATCTGCAACAGTTCAAAGTGAGTCAACATGTCGCAGCAGCTTTCTTATGAGTCCTTTGTGTCACTTTACTGTACAGCTGAGAGTCTTAACATTTATGAGGCTTGAAATGTTGACCTATGCTTTGGACGCAGACGACCACAGAGGAGAGAGTGGCACAGCGAAAGAAATGGAAGTGGCAGTGGGCAGGGTCAGGGCTGCAACCAAGCAGTGCCCTGGGAATACTGGGGCTCTTCTCAGTCCTGACAGTTGTTATTTCTGTAATGAGACAATCAAAAGGGGGTTGGGGCTGGGGAGTGCTAGATCCTAGGGTCCTGATTTAATACAAACCCCCCTTTGCTTTGTAATCCAGTTTATTGGCTGCAGAGGCCTGTTTCCATTGGGGAGTAGAGGTTGCTGCACGGGCTCCCATTCATTTTCCCTGGCACTCAGTATTTCTCACCCAGGCATTTCTGTTTCTGATGATTAACAATCAAGGTGGCAAAAGGATAGCATGATCTGGTATTTACAAATAGCTTTGTCTCCCTGGGTTGACCAGAGTGAAGGTTCTCAGGACACATGGCCTATAAAATCATGGAAGGGCTTGGTGTCGCGCTTTTTTCCCCCATTTCCCTCTTCCTGTTCTGGTTGGCGGTGTTACTCCCATGAGCAATATTGCTGATTAATAATTTCCTTGGGTGCTGCAACCAGGCTGGAGCTTCTGCTTCAAAGACTATTCCACTGCCTCATGCAGGTCCTCACAGCCAACTCACACTGCCTCTCAAAAGTGAACACTTGAGTCGAAAAATGCGTAATAAATGGAATGGCAGCATCGATGGTGCTCATTTGGAAAAGGAGATAATCTCCTTTGTTTGCACTACCACATGTTAACGGATGAAGCATCTGCGACGTTTTCTCAATAAAGCTGGTGCTGGATTTGTCTCCATTGCCTAGAAAATCCTCTTTAATCTTGTGAAATGCTATCGCTGTAGTAAGAAGTATATCATGACTTGCATCACTTTGCTTTTCCCCCTCTATTGTCTCAATCCGATGTGGTGCCAATCTGCAAATATTTAGCAGGATTATGGCATTAGGCTTGTGTGAGGTGGAGAAGCAGCATATGTGAGGAGAGAGAAGAGACAGAATTTATTGTATAAATGTGCTTCCAGATACATTTTATTTAACAGTTAAGGTCTTTCGGTTTTATAGTAAGCTTTGCGCCCAGGCTATTCAAGCCTCCACCTTTTATAGCTGCTGATAAAAATTAGATGTTGTACAGTCTTTTTGGGCTGCATGTTGACACATTAGTTAAATAAAAACCTGATTTTTCTGTGATCCAAAATGGCAGTTCTAAGAGGTAAGATTGCTCTGACTGGGTAGCTTAGGAAGGCCTTAACTTTGTGTGCTTTTCTAAACAGGCAGACGGGGCTGTTTATGTGAAGAGACAGCAGGTTTAGGTGAAACGAAGAGGGAGAGAGTTGGGGTTTTCCCTTTGAGATCTGGTTCTTTGGCCTGAAGATGCAGATCTGCTCCTGGTTACATTGTGTAACTCTAAAATAACTTGATTTACAGCAGCCCACTCTGGATTTAACTCTGTTTAATTGATGGCAGGGTCTGGTCCTTATTACTCATTCTACACCCAGTCAGTTTAAAGGGTCAGGGAAAATATCTGAGGAACAGAACTGCCTTTGATCTTTGGTTTAATATTTCTGCTACGTTTTACATACACAAAGAGCTATCATGGCCTTTTGCTAAGAATTGTTCAGCAAGGAGAGACATGTGAAGTGATTGTTGTGATGGTGAGGAAGCTGCTGGGATGTGTAAAGTGTAATGTAAAAATGGATGATGAAAGAAGATGGAGTTCTCTCTCTATTATTTCCACTAGTAAGGCTATATACAGGTAAAGGAAAGAAAATTGGTTAGTGAATACAGGGCTTCTTTATTAGATATTTTAATTTGAAATTGTTAGTTTGCAGCAACACAAAGAATGACATTGTGAACACCAACACTGTCCACGTAATACGCAGTGAAGTAGCTGCGTCCAAGATTCCATATTTTCCAACATATACCCTATACCTACAGTACCTACTCATTATTGTAAGCAAGTATGCTGGTAAAGAAAAAAAGAGATAAGACATCTCAGTTTACTGTTTATACATACTGACTTTTGTGACATCAGTGCTGATATTTAATTTCCCTACTGTCCCAGAATATAACAGGAAGTGTCATCAGGGTTATGGAGAGGTGATACATATATCTATAACATCTGTTCCGGATATTCACCAGGGCCCAGTTAATAAGTTGTATTTGACGCTGTCTGAGCATAACTTGCTTTTCTTCTTCGCTTGGCAATTCACCTGTAGCAAAACAATGGATGAAGAGTTGAGAGGTGCTTTTCAACACCACTCTTTATGAGAAGTAATGCAGTGTAGCTTCCCTTTCCTTTGGAAACCCATCCTTTCCAAATCAAGTTGTCAGCCATGCAGAGCAACCAGTGGTCAGAGGGTCAGGACTAGCCCTCAGAAGCTGTTTTAGTGGGCTTCCAGGTATGCATGTTATCCAGCAGGTTTCCAGGACAGCCAGACTGTGGTGACTGCTCTGTGTTTTGAGGCATCAAAGAAGAATGAGGTCCTCTGTTAGAATTGTCAGAGTTTAAGTCAGGTGCAGATTGTGCAAATGATTTTCTAATGGTGCAGGGGCCCAGCTCTTGACCAGCAAGGTGGGATCAAACATGAGGTGGGAAGGAAGGCAGCATGTAAGCACACAGAGTCTGCTATGAGGAGAGAAAGCCTTCGGTACTGGAAGGGATGGGCTTGGGATTCGGAAATGTTTTACTTTTAAATCCCTACCCCTGGTTAGAGAAAATTCATTACCATTCTATGCTGTGATATCTGTGGGGGACCTATATGCAAAATGATAGTGTCTAGGAAAAGAATTGCCTAAGCATGCATTCTCAGCAAATTCCCTTTACTGATCAGAAAAGGAGGCTTTCTTTAAGAGGTGTTCCAGTCTTTCAGCTGAATACATACAGGAATGAAGAGCTCTTCAGGTATGTATTGACATTTTTATCCAGCAGCATATAAAGCACTGCCACCCCATAAAAATTCAGTCTATCTTGTGTGTGCAAATTTTGTCTGCTTTTTTGCATATTATTTCCATGACTTGTTGATATTCAAGCTGACGCTGTGGAAAATTGGCTGTTTTCACTTCACAGAGGGAATTAATTATACTTTTGCCATTCTGACTTGCAGAATTTATGCCAGATAATTTTCACATAAGATTAGGGGACTGAGCAAACCTATGAAAAGCCAAACAGCCCTTGCCATATTGAGGGACAGGCAATCAGAAGCCAGTTAATGTCCCCAGGAAGGTTTATACATTTTGGCTTGCACCCAAGTGCAAACAAGATAATGGCTGGAAAAAACACATTTGTCCACAGCCTGTGCCAGCATTTTAGCTTGAAGTCCATTAATTGTTCCGTATGAGATGGGACGATAGGACAACCCCGTGGACAGACCCATGGGTCTCTGTTCACAGAGCACGGGGTGAGCAGCAGCAGCCCCGCCAGGTGAGTGAGATGCAGCCCTGCTTGCTCGTGTGTCCTGCAAAAGGACCCCCATACTGCTCCATTCAGGAGAGGCTGCCAACAGGATGTGCCAAACCTAAATTGCCTGGATCTCTGGGTTATGGCTGCACAGGGAACATGTACCAGTTCCAAGCTCCCTGCTCTGGGTGCTGCCCCAGCTACTCCCAGTCGCTGCAGCACTACGTGGTCCAGGACTTCCCTGGGGTGTGCTGCAGCACACACCCTGCCCACACAGGCCAGGAGAGGAGGAGGGCATTGCCTCACCTGGAAATACCTGAAATACCTGTAGACCACACGGTGTTCCCTCATTACAGGCTTACCCAGCACCCACAGTGATTTCCCTTCCTTAAGTTCCAGCTTTTTCTCTCTTCTCTCTCCAGGTCTTGCTTAACCTTGGCAGGGCAGAGGTTGGCCCTGTTCTCCCCTCCCAGGGAATACACGTCCTCTCCTAGACCTTGCAAAGATTTGGGTTTGGATAGAAACTTTGCCTTGTGGGCATTCCTACGGCTTTGGAGTGGATTTTCCTTTCCTAGAATCTGCTCTCCAGTACAGGCACAGTGAAGAAATTTCCTCTTGTAATTAGTCCTTGAGCTTTAGAAAAAATGCAGCTTTATAAAGGGGAAGGATTTTAAAACCCTCACTGAAGGGAAGCATCCAAGCTGACCCATGTTTTGATTTTATAAAGCCTGCTGCCAGTGGACCATAAGATGAGATTTGCTTTATACCTACGTGCCCAGAAAATATATCCTGGGCCTTCCCTATCACTGAACAAGAGAAGTCAAGGGTCAAAACTCTCTTTTTCTTTCAATGGGTGACATGATCTCTCTCCATCCTTGGGCAGCAGATCTGTTCTCAGAGATGGGAACTGAAATCAGAGTTTGATCTGGGGTACTCTACTTCCAGCAGAAAGATCAGCTGTACGAGGAATATGTGAATTTTCCCTTTCAGTGACAGGCAGCACTGCAGCCGTGACAGCCCCTGCCCTAATTCATCCCAGTGAAACCTCGGTATGGTTGGTGGTAATGCAGGCTTTTGTTTCCACAGGAAGAGACTTTTGGCAGGGAGGTAGGAGCAATGGGAACATCCAAGCAGCATTGCTGAGAGTGCCCTATCCTTTCTCAGGATGCCCAGGCAGGCAGGACATTGCCTCAGCCCTTCCCCAGGAACAAAGTCTTCCCATGATGTGGCCATCAGGGTGGCTCTGAGCAGAGGGGTGCATGAAGATAGGTAGGGCTCTGGGACACACGGACTCCCCATCCCTGTCCAGCTCCAAGCTGTGCAGCTGAAGAGAGCGGGTAGTCCCAAGCACACCCAGCTGTTTGCTGGGGAAGGGATGCTGTGCATGTGGGGCAGCCCTTGGTATGAAACATCCAAACTTCACTCTGATACCTTGGTAGGAAAGCAAGGCATGCGGTGCAAGGCACCCTGGAAATGCATTTCGCAGGAGCTATGTCCTGCCTTGGCAATGGCAGAGGCAGTGTGTGCCCTATACTCAGCACCTGGGATTTCCTGAGGGAAAGCCTATGGGTGCTGCTGTGTTAGTGTCAGAGTGCCTTGAGCCTTCCAACTAGCAGTAGAAGGCTCCTCCAGGATGACCAAATCTTTGTAAGAAGGTAGAGCAGCACTTGGACTCCTGCTCTGAGGTTGCACTGCAGGGTTCAAATGTGGCATAAAATATGTAGAAGTGTCTCCTCTGAGTTTCTAAAATACAGAGAAAAACCTGCGAGTCTTTGAAATATGCAGATTTCATTCTATAAGTTTTTTATAAGTGTTCTATAACACTTTTTTAACATAAAGACCAATGTGGATTTTATGTCACCTCTAAGAATACTTCATTTACCCTTTAAAGAGTTTGCATTTACCTTCTAAAGACCTGCCTTATAGTTGAGCCCCGAGGGCTGAGTAGGATTCCTCTCTCAGAATTCCAAAAACTTGCTTCCGTGTTTCTCACAAGGATTTTGAACACCCCCGAAAGGAGGATCACAGTTCCAAATAAATGCATTGCACAGAATGTTGTGCCCTGAGACTCTGCCCACAATACAGACCTGGCCTACAGTCCCAGAGTTTCCATTTTCTGTTGTGTAATCTCAATGTCTGTCTGCTTGGGGCACACCAGCAGCGAGTATCTGTGTAATCATCCATTCCCTCCGTCACCTTGGATAGTGTTCACAGCCCTTGCAGAGCCAAGCACTCAAGCAATAAGCAGACATTCCCAGGCGTATTGATCTTTATTTTACCAAGCCTGAGCACACAAGGGTGAACACACACAAGTCACAAGTGAGTGACCTGTGCAGGAAAGTCTCTCCCGGCCCTCACAGACAGAAGTGGCTGTCAGTGATTTAAAGCTGCTGTCTGCAGAAAACAAGGGGACGATGGCTCCATTGCTCTGCACACAGCAGGGAGCAAGGGAGCAGATATCAGGCTCAAGCAGGCCTTGCTTTGTGTCAGCAATAACTGCAGGGTCACAGGAGGATTCTGTTATTAAAGAAAATAAATTTGGGTAAGTTGGGCAGTTATTCTCCAGTGGGCTATTTGAGACTGATTGATTGGCCCACAACTGGTACCAGGAATACGAGGGTTCTCTGACCAACTGCTGCTTTTACAGCCGTATTTCTCCTTCTCCCTCCTCTCCATTTTGTTTTCTTTAATAGATGAGGAGACTAAAATGCAGGTGAACTCTGTGAACTGCAAACAATGGGAGCTCAAAGCTTCTTGAATTGAGACATTCAGGGGCAGCACAGTATGTATTTTGTGCTGGGTAGAGGAGGCTTTAGTTCCTCTGGGGGAAAGTAAGTCACTTGTTTGGAGCGTGCACAGCATTAAAGGGAATAAAATAATTGAATTTGAGAGAAAGAAGAAAGGAGAGAAAGAAGGCAGGGAGGGAGGGAGAGAGAGAAAGAAAAAGAAAGAAAAAGAATGAAAGAAAGAGAGAAAGGAAGAAAGGGAGAGAGGAAGGAAGGAAGAAAGAAAAGGAAAGAAAGAAAAGAAAAGAAAAGAAAAGAAAAGAAAAGAAAAGAAAAGAAAAGAAAAGAAAAGAAAAGAAAAGAAAA
>JAYRBT010000114.1:42686106-42710107 GCA_036023395.1 Myiotriccus ornatus | reverse complement strand
AAGAAAAGAAAAGAAAAGAAAAGAAAAGAAAAGAAAAGAAAAGAAAAGAAAAGAAAAGAAAAGAAAAGAAAGAAAAGTATGACCATGATCAGGTAAGGGAAATCAGTCCCTCCAGATTCTGCTCAGTGACTACAGCATGGCACAGCTTGGAAGGAGATAGCAGCTAGGGGATTGAGAGGAGGCAGGTATGAGAGTTCTGATAGGAGAATTAGTATTTGAATGCACAAGAAGGAAAAATCAAGGTGGCGTCTTCAAGAACTTGTGTACAGGAGGGCATATGATTAATATGACAAAAGAGAGGAAGTCCTCCAGAGGAAGTAACCACAAGTTTACTGGGCCTCTCAGTGAGATACAAGGGCAAAAAGAATGGCAGTACCAAACTGGGTAACTGGGAAGCAGTGGGTTTCTGGATATAGACCCCAGGTTTAATATAACTTAAGAAGAGACTCAGTAGTGTATGTAGATGGGGAGGTAGACTGTATTGCCCATGAAATAGGCAGCTGGGAGGGTTTGGAGAGAAAAAGAGATGTAGCAGCAAAGTTCTGCATCAGGAAAAAAAGTAGTAAAATGAAGCAAGGTACTTAGGAATTTGTGTCCTACCTGACTGAGAGAGCAAGAGGGATCCAAACAACAAAGAACAAATGCAGGTGGTAGGGAAGAGATTAAAGGCAATTCTGTTTTACAGGACACCTCCTGCTCATTGTGAGCCTGACCCAAGGCATAGGGGTGAACTTTCAACAGGATAGGGCCTGCATTAATAGCAGGGACTGTTGAGACTCCAGTTTCCAGGCACAAACCACAGCAATCCAACATGAAGAACAGCTCCCATGCCTTGGCACCTGCTGAAGACTGAGAACAGCATCTGTATGTACAAAACATCAAGGAGAAGGAAATATATTCTATCCATTGTTCTCCTGACTTAGAAATGACATTTTTATGGAGCTGGAGAAAGGCACTATCACTTCCAACTCCTCTGGACAGGGGGCATGATTTGTTGCTGGGAAGAATCTGGCCTGTCCAGGCATGGGGCTGCAGGGGGAATTGACCCCTGCAGCACCAGTCCCTTGACATCAGCAGTAACCACCTGTAATGTGTGATCTCTGGGTTGGTAAAAACCCTTTTATCATTGCATCCCCCAGAACATATTTCAGGGAAAGCAGATGTATGTTCACACTGCCTTGGGTATTAACACAGGATGGGCCATTTTGGTGATGCACAGGGAGTATTTCTTCATGGAAGACAATGGGCTGCTCTCCAGACAACAGGGAGGCTACCTGGGGTGTATTTAGCAAATAACATTTATTGTCTTCTATGGGAATGACCGTGTGTGGTGACCAACCAGTGTCCAACAGAAATATGTTAGCAAGGTGGAGGAGGAGAAGTCCTCAGTCACAAGGTGGACGTGATAGACAGCTGTCACTGCAAAGTCACAGTTTATGATTTGAATTAAGGACAAAAATAGAAAGTAAGAGAATGAGAATAGTGATTAATTTTGGGCAAACAAGGTGGGAAGAATACTGGTAAAATCTAGTGATGTTCATCACCTAGGAAAGAGTTAATTCCTGTAAGACTTCTCTCTGCACAGAAGCTGGGAAGACTGACATCTCCCTCAGGCAATGATCAGCCATTGAGATTTTTTCCTGATGATGTAACAGTTGTAGCGTGACATCTTGCACGCATTTCCAGGTTGGGGTAGCTATCTGCAGAACAGGAATGATACCCCTACACATTGGTCTGGCATTTGCCATGATGCCATGAAACCCAGTTGATTTATTTACTTTTTAATAAAATCAATTATTATTTTATTAACCATTGCTTTGTTGCATTGCACTGTGGGCCAGATTCTTGGTTTTCAGCTGTTCCAGCATGGACCATTTATGTTAACATATAGGATATAAATGTGGGGGTGCAATGGAGGGAAATTATTCCAACCAGTCTGAAAGTAGCAACCCTCATCATGCTGATAACAGGACAGTGAACCCAAGGTCCCTTGTCTGGTGTCCAGGAGACAGGCTGGAAGGGCATTTTTCTCCTGCAGCCCCTGCACATATATGTTTATACCTGTCTGCCTGTGTGAATGTCTAAAATGAGATAGAGCAGCTCAAAAAGCACCAGCCAACTGAAATCGAGGCTCGGGCTGCTTTTCCAGATTAAATCTATAGTCTGTGGAGGGAAGCAATCATTTTGTGATTGCTGTGGGCTATTTTAGGTATCTACCACAGGAGAAGATGAATTGTTTCCTGTAAATGCCTGTTTATCTCTTTTAACTGAGCCCAGGGTGTCTGGCTCACATGTAGATGTCACTCATATGTAAAGACATTTCAGACGATTCTACTACAAAGTCTGGGCAGACACCACAGGCAAATTTCCCAAGAGGACCCCAGTCCCATTTAACAAAGAGCTAAGCGAACAGGTTCTTGGATTTCAAGGAAACAACTGAAAACATGGCTAGAAAGGTTTCTGAAATGCTTCTCCTATGTTAACTAGATGATCATGGAAGTCTTTTTTCCATCTTCCCTTCAGAAATGAAGTATTGGCAGCTGAGCTCAAAGGACAGTGCTGGTGGCAGCACAAGCACTTCAGAGAGTGTTGGCTGTAGCACAGCCCCAGCTTGTCTGTGGGAGCTGGTGAAGGCAGAAGGGCCAGGACACTTCGGCAGTAAAGTGCTAACTGGTGCCCAAAGTTTCTGAAAGAGTGCCTAGCGAAAAAAAATAAAGGCTAGCAAGGTGCAGCGGCTGGTTTGTGGCTGCCTTGGGAGGAGGTGCGTGTCTTTGGCTGCGACAGAGGGGAGCCAACTGAAGTAGACAATATCCAATTGAGCACAGCCAGAGTGCTGTAGGGGATGGAGGAAAGGCAGAAAGTTTAGCAATACTGGATTTGTCCTCTCAGGGGAAGAGGAGGTAAGGCAATGGGGTTGTTACAATGAAGAGTGCTTTGCTTTTCTTTTGCGCATTCCAGCTCAGGGCATGAGATGTTCACACCCTCATATCACTGAGAGGTTGGTACTTGTTTCCACCTTCTACAGAGGGAAGCAGAGGGAAGGACTGTTGTAAATGAGATCACACAAAGCCAGGAAGCAACACTGGGAAGAGAGCTGTAACTTCCGAGCTCTCATCCTCTGCTTCTTTGGCAGGTTGTGCCACACATATTGGAAGACTGAGGCTTTCAGACTATCTATGCAGCAACATGTACAGCAAGATAGATACAATTTAGGGAAGAGAAGAGGGTAATAAAATTGAAAGAAGCATTTTAAAACTTTGCTTTTTCAGGGCAGCAGGAATATTGCTGAAATGATCAGAGATTCTGAAGAAAGTGGGGTGTGCACCAGGATTTGCATTCAAAATGTGAAAGAGTCCTTTTGAACAGGAATCTCTGTTCAATTTCAGTTAACATACAGCAAAGGCCAGCCAAAGTGTTGATCAGACTAGACAGAGTCATCATGAGCGTTGCCATCTGTCAACTTAAACTCTTTTTAACTTCCTCAGTGAGAGCCATCTTATGACACTTGAGTGTGCCTCAGTTTCCTTTCTAGGATGGAGAAGACATCAATACTACCTGCCTGTGGGAAAGTGAGGGGAGGAAAAAATGTCTTTGATATAATCATTCCTTTGGTTTTTGATGCTGAGGTAGAAAATGCTCAGACTAAAAAGCCTAGTAGTTGCTGCTCTTATGCAGCTGAACAGAGCTATTCGAGATGTCAAGAAGGGCATCTCTGGGCTAGAATCATGGGATCACAGAATAATTCTGGTTGGGACACCTCATGAGTCTTTAAACAAAGCGCTGCTCTAAGCCAGGCCAGCTTTGAGGTCAGGCCAGGTTGCTCAGGGCTTGAAACAGAGGGGGCTTGAAAGCCTTCAGGGACGGAGACAGCACAGCCTCTGCTTGTTTCTGTTGACTGGTGGGTGAATATGGAGGCAAGAGAGAGACACCTCTCAGAGGTGGTTCCATTTTGGAAAGGCATTAATGAGCCATCAGGCTAAACTGTAGTCAAAATTCTACATCTGGTAAAACCCACTTGCCCCCAGTTTCACTGCAAGACCTGCAGTACAGTGTGGTGTGGCGCTAGTGTGACTGACTCAGTGCAGAGCAATGGCTGGAATAAATTCCCAGTAGATGTTGCAGGCTACCCTGACCTCACACTGTAACTATTAGACCTTGATTTTATTAGTCTGCTATTAAAGTCTGGACGTATTAAATATATTAGATCCAAATGAAGGCAGGTATGTCTACTACACAAATCAGCGTGCTGACATGCAGACATGGCCTTAGAAAGAAAGTAGTTAAATATTTAGAGAGGATATGCCCCTGGCTTCTGAGAGAAAATAAATGATATGTAGTGGTGTACGATGAAAGCAATAAAATCAGATTTTCTTTTTGGATTCTTCTCTGCTTAGAGCTTTTTTCCTCTTCCTAAAGGAAAGCCCAAAATATTAAGGACTTATTCTGCAGGAGACTGACATTCTCTTCTTAAAGCCCTGAAGGCTTAAAGAAGTTCAAACTGAGATATTTGTCAAGTGAAGTGTTATGATCAGTTTGAAACTCAGCTTAAATGCTGCCTGCGTTCTCCTGTTAGTGAGGCTTCCCTAAGTCCCATTTGCATATCAGAGCTGCACATTGCCTTACAGATTAGTATGGTTTCTTACAGTGGCCACTGACAACGCTCCTAGTTTAACAGAGAGTCTTGTTCCTCCAAAAGGGATGCTTTCAAACAGGACAGAGGGAAGGAAAAAAAAGTAGCAATACATTTTAGGCACATCTTCTGCATCTTCAACAGAAATCGACCCCTTCACCTGTGGCCGAAAGTACATCTTAACACCATCATCAACAGAAGCTGCCCCACAATGCCAGCCTCCCATTACCCACCCCAGCCAGCTCCTACCTTCTCCACCATGCTTGCTTGCCTATCCCTGGCTGTGACCTAAAATCAGCACTAGGCACTGGTTTTATCCTATGAACTCTGTGTTCAAACAGTCCTCGGCTTTTGAAGGGTTGGGCTCCAGCAGACAGAAATTCACCTTCACAGCTTGCTCCATAAAGAGCAGGGGTGAGGCCGTCTTGCGTGCTCCCAGCACGTCCCAGAGCAAGCAGGACAAGCAATCTCCACGCACAGCTTCATTCTGTAATAGTGCAGCATGGTTTTGCACACATGCAGAAGAACTCTCTTTCCCCATCACTGGAAGCAGCTCAGCAGGGGATGTGGGAAGGATCACCCTGTCCCTGTTAGCGACAATGAAGAACACAGGGAAGGTTCTGGCTCTCTGAGCAACATAAGGCCAGGAGTACTGGAGGTTGCAGGCAGCCTGCCAGGCTGGGGTTTGTCCCTGCCCTGATATCCTCCTGTCATAATCAGATGGTCACCATTCAGCCTCATCCCCAGTTGGGGATGGAATAGACCTCGGCAGACATTTAATAGTCTTCAGGGTTTTAAAGAGGGAAAGTAGAAGAGAATAAAGGGTTCAGACTTGTCTTTATAACTCAGACAGACTTCTTTCCATTTTGTCCTTGCACCCAAAAGGCATTGGCCCGGTGCCTTCACAGTACCCAAGTTCACAGCTGGCAAATGCAGCTACCCCTGTGGTGAACCCACCGATGTGTGCCGAGAGAATTTCCTAAATCTTTCTACAGGATCACCTTCTTTGGGAAGTCAAAGCACTGGCCTTTACAAGGTTTTTCAAGGTCTTCACAGAACATCAAGGCAACCATAGCCATATCTTATACTTCAAAATTTCCATGCAGATATAGTTGTCTTTCTTGGATGTGAGTTGCCAATCCACAGAAAATATGTGCATCTCAGGTCAGTCCTTGATCAAGGTGGGGGTGGAAAGTGGAGGCATCATGTTCTCCCTGACCTGTAATACCCCTTGGCTCACAATGAGATTTAAATGAAGGCAGTTTAGTCTAAGGGTCCAAATTTCTGGATGAGCTCTTCTGACCCACTGTTTCTCCTGACTGGGCATATAAATAGCACCGTTTTGGATCATTAGTGTCGCTCAGATCCCATTTGCATGATCCTAAGCTTTGACCTTCCTATACTTCACATTTAGCTTTTTCTGTCCACTGGATAGATGCTTGGAGGAGAACCAGGGGACTGTCAGAGGGACTGGGACAGGAAATGGTTTCATGAGCCAAAGGGAAATTGGAGAAGGTTAAAAATTAGCTGTCTGAATTCTCCACTGATATCAGTTGGCCTAACATAATGGAGCTGCATTAATTTACTCTAGGAAACCATCTGACACTATTCTTGGTGCAGGACTGTGCTGACAGAGTAGTAACCTGTCTGGCAGAGATGGGGAAGGCGTCTGCCTCCTGTTCAGCCCTGAAGCTTTGGTGTGGACTTTGCATACATATTTGCTACCATACAAATGCCACAGCAAGAGACAGTGAGATTTGCATATGTGAAAAATATTAAGTCTGGATGCAGGAAAGACTTTGGAAGTGCTAAATCATACCAAGTTTTCCTTAAGTCTCCTCTGAATCTGGCCCAGTGTTCCTCAGTAACTTAATGCTCTGTAGACTCACAGTGTTTGCTGAAAACAGTTTGTATGAAACCTGACCAGCTGAAATAGAGTCTGAGAATATCTCCAGCTTGCAGAGCTGTCATTAAACCTTAACAGCAAACAGCTGGGCCTCCTATGGACCGCACTGACTTGCACTCCTGTCACTACTAGTGGGAGCAAGCTTTGTAAGGAGAGGGAATAAAACACACCCTGGCGTGCACAACCCAAACCATGAGTCAGAGGAACAAAGGAACAATGGGTTTACACTGGGACTCCCTCTCTTGGCATCTGAGGGTGAAGTTGGAAGCATGTGTCCCTAAGATGAGAGGCCGTGTTAATCAGACATGGAGCTGCCCCAGGAGCAGCCATTCGTACTGCTTTACTTTAGTGTTCACATTACTTTCTGTCCAGCTCAGCACTGCAGCGTGGTTAGGCAGAGAGACCATTTCACAGGGACTTAGGTCCAACATCAGACAGCAGAAAGAAAAATAAGAAAGTGATTTCATTGACGACACTTCGGATGGGAACTATGTGACCTCCCTGTGCTGTGCTAGCTGCTCCAAGCAGATTCAGGATGGTGCAGATGCCTTGCCATGGCAGGGTCAATGCAGGAACTGGCCACTGCTACCCTGG
This sequence comes from Myiotriccus ornatus, assembly GCA_036023395.1. Taxonomy (NCBI): domain Eukaryota; kingdom Metazoa; phylum Chordata; class Aves; order Passeriformes; family Tyrannidae; genus Myiotriccus; species Myiotriccus ornatus. The sequence goes on along the minus strand of JAYRBT010000114.1, from coordinate 42,702,977 downwards.
GCACCTCCCAGGCTATGATTTGCAGCAGGTAACACCACTTTTTGCCCTGCAGACCTCATTGCTCTGACACATACAGGTGATGTCATTTGTCCCTACTCACACAGGACAGGGTCTCTACTGCCACCAGCCCTAGATACAGTTCAGCAGATAGCTGTGTTCACTCCACGGAAATCCTTCAGAGGAGAATTAGTCGGGAAAGGAGATGAAGACAGGCAAAGTCTTAGGGGCTGAGAACATGAGTGTATTTGCCATGTCGTGCATTATTCTGTGATGAATGCCCATCTGCGTCCACTTGCTGATAGGGCAAATGGCTCAGACAGCTAAGGAGCCTCTCATCTACCGGTGTGATGATATAAGCCATGAGTGTAGGCAGCTACTGCAGGTAGCTGTGGCACAGTGCCCATGGCTTTCACCTTCCCTGGGATACACAGCCATACCCCTGGGCTTGCCTTTGTAGGTCCCTTTGCAGTCAATATATCAGGGACTGAAATCTGGGGGAGTGACCCTGCAGACCATCACACTAACCTGTCCAGAGCCCTGACTTGGTCTTCCTCCTGGCCTCTGTGCTGTGCAGCACCACACAAGTGCAGGGTGCAGGCTGTGGCTGTGGGCTGGTGGCTGCAAAGCATGTTGCTTCACCCATATCTGGTTATGGGGGGGGCCTTGCCCCAAACCTCAAAAAAGACACACACACAGCCAGTGAGGGGACCAGCAGTTAGGTAATCAGTCTAAGTATCTCCTGATGATCCCATCTGCAGTGCCTCTCTTAAATGAGGTGGAGTCTGTTGATTCAGGGAAGACTGCCTGGTGATTGATTTTGTACGGCTCAGCCAAAGAAAAGAAAACCCTGGGTTTGGATTAGTAGATTGATTTAACCTGGATTCTTCTCTCCAAGGGAGATCTGCTAGATACTTGAATCACATTCTTATTTATATAAAATATGCACTATTTGCCCTGTGTACATGCAGGAATCACTTGGGGTAGCACCACTCAACTCCACAGAATCAAAACAAGCTGGGCTCAGGATGTGTGAACTTTGTGTCAGTCCCAGCCTTGTCTACACAGGAATGACTCTGTTTCCAAAACAAAGCAGAATCCACTCTCTTTTGGAGTGGATTTTCAGAATGTGGTGCCACAGTTGCATAGGTGGGCAGGTAATTTCAACTGAAGTTAATGGGAGACATAAAGCTAAGAACTGCCAACCCTACAACTCAGCACAGCAGGGTTTTGGAAATATGTCCCATAACCTTTTCTTTCTTTTTTTTTTTTTTTTAATTTACTAGAGGTTTCTTGGAATGGTGACATATTTTTTTATAGACTAATGTGTGTTTCATAGGTAACAGAGGTAGTGTTTTTCCAACCTAGATTCAGCAGCGTGTTAGAGCGTACAGGGGAAGACACTGAAACAATACACAGGAAGTCTTTAAAATACAGAACAAGAGCACACGAGTTGATGAAATGATAATTGGAAGCTGTATTCATCAGGGTATTTAAACATCTGCCTGGTTCTGCCCAGAAACAGTTCTACTCATTTCACTAGGATTAATCAGGAGACTACAAATGAATACGTTAAAATATCCTGCAGAATCATGGACTGAGCAAACAAAGCTCATTCATTTTGTTAACATGTGCTTGTTTCAGGGGCCACACTTCACTTGTTGGAGACTCTTGCAAGAGCTTGTTTTATTCGCAAACATAGAGTATATTTCAAAATCCTGTGTGAGGAGTCATGAAAAGCAGATTTTAAATGCCCGTTCTCGAGTGGTCATGCCAGAAGAGCTGGTGCCAGTAGGGGAAGAGCCCCAGTGTCATGTGATTTGTTTGTGTGGACAACGTATCTTAGATTTCATGTATCCATAATCCAATATTTCATGGAATAAATATCCAAACCAAGTTCTGGTTTAGTTACCTGATATGTACTAGATGCTTGGATAATTAATGAATCTGAAGAAATCCCAGTATTATCCAGGCTATTCTGCCCACAGGGAAAAAGAAGTCAAATGCTCCCTACCCTGAGAGCCACTCACTCCATTGCTGCAATAACACTTCAGTTTTCTAAATGCATCTTCCATTTCAAAGCACTTTTCAAATGCTAATTAACTCTGACCATAGCCTTGCCAGAAAGGGAAATATTATCCCATAGTAGACAGGTGAGGAAGACAAAGACCTAAAGAAGTTCCCTTCCTTGTCTGAAATCTCACAGGAACCAATAGTGGACAGAGATGGGGAGCTTTTTTGTTTGTTTGTTTTCCAGTGTCTGGTCTTGTGCTTTAGCAGTTTGACTAATCTGTGTCTAGACACTGCTTCCTTGCCAGAACAGGACCATTGTGGGGGCTGCCTCCCTGCCTTTGAGCGAGGGTGAGGAGTGGGAGGTATGTTCCTCCATAGCACCAGGCTTACACTGAGGTTCACCTGTGGGTGAGCAAAGGAGACAGAGACTGAAAGGGCTTCAGCCTCTGCCTGTGACCAGGTGGACAGGTGGGAGATGGAGCAGGGGAATGCTGTCTGGAGGAGTGCAGATTCACTTCTTTGCACCTCCAGCAAGGCAGCTAAGTTTCCCTGAAGGACTCTGCCCACCTTCGCCTGGGGCATCTGGGCAGCAGATCCTGGGTTGGCTCCTCTCCCCCAGAACAAGGTGTGGGACAGCTGTGCACTCACTACTTGAGTCTCCAAGCCCCTCTGGGAAGGGGGATGCAGCCTGGATGGGCACAACTGTCAGAACTGCAGCAGGTCAGGCTGCCACCCAAGGCTGGATGATCTCTAAGCCTCCCAGAAAGGCACCCCTTGGAGGACAGAGCATTAAGTACTATCCAGGAAACAGTAAAAGGGTGAAAAAAACTAAACCTCTGCTGTAGAAGGGAAAGTCTTTAATTTCAGACTGGGTGCTTGGTCCTGGAAATGGTTCACAACCACCTTTTTTCTCATGCCCCTCCCTTCAGCACGGCCTTGCACATGAGGAAGAGAGAGGTTATATGTTAAGGCTATGCACCTTTACAACATGACAGGCAGCAGACTGAGGGCTTGTCTGTGGTGAAAAGGGCTTTCTGGGCCATCCCAGTGAACATACAGCTCCATACTGGCAAACAAAATCTAGATTGTCCTGCTGGTATAGTCCAAACCTGTTCTTTCATGGAGATAAGCTGTATCAGCAGCACTATATAGTTCCCTGTGTAGCTATGCTAACGCAGGAAGAGCGTAGGTTAGAGAGATTTTTCTTTTATTCCTCTAAACTGATGTAGTGTTACTGAACTACCTTTTAACTACAATGCTACTGTCCTGCTGCAGGAAACCTTGTATTTTCCTATTATAACTTGTATTTTCCCATTATACCTTGTATTTTCCCATTATACCTTGTATTTTCCCAGTTATCTGCTCAGCAGGTTGAAAAACACTTCAGCTGTGGTTAAAGCATCTCAGGGCTTTTTTTCTGATATTCTAATGAAAGACATTTAGTTGGCAGAAGGCCTCAGTGACACTTAAATGCCCACAGATAGGCTCCCCCTGACCCCAAGCCCCGTGCTGGTCTTCAGCACAGTGCGAGCTCACCCAGGGGAAGGGCTCCAGGAGGATCCCTCTTTGCAGAAACTGTCCCTGTTTCACAGATGAGTAATTTTAACCCCAGGAAGATTAAGGAGTCCTATCCCCTCCAGCCACCACTGGCGTAATGGTTACTCTGTTGTGATCAAAAATACATTAAAAGGTGGACAGAGCTATTGGGGATTGTGCAGAAGCCCTCTCTCCATCACAGTATGACAAGGGGAGTTATGCCAAGGGATGAGTTGTTAGGGGCTTACAGCAGGCTAGGTCTCCCAACCCAGATACTGCCACAATTAAGTGTACAGTTCTGGGGGAGTGAGGCACCAGGGTAAGACCATTAGAGAGAGACTTGCACAGAGTGGAGGTACAAAGTGGGCATGTGGGAGCCTTGTTGGGATGGGGTCACCAGCCATGCGAGGAGATGGGAGCCATCCCACTGCCTATTGGCAACTCCCTCATTGCTCTTTCTCTCTGTAGGAAAGGACAAGAAGTGTGTGTGTGTGTGTGTGTGTGTGTTTAGGCCAGGGTGAGCCACCCATGCTGAGAGTCTTAGCCCAGAGAGTAAGGCAAATCCAGCATAACTCACAGACCAAGGTGTCATTATGTGGATCTAAAAGTGGAGAAATTAGAGCGTGGAAGTCTGTGCATCTATCTGTTTTAACTCCCATTTGTGTGATACGAAGAGGCACTGAAAAAAAGAATGGTAGAGCATGTGTGTGACAGGAACATACTTTTTTGTATTCCCATAATTCATGCTTTACATAGCTAAATAAATGTTAGCGAGCCTACAGGAGAGAGTGAAGATGACAGTCTGCTCACCACAGAGAGAGAGAAAGAAAATTTGCTGGTTCCACCCATAAAATGAGGATCTTCCTGATTTTTTTTCTCTTGACATTTACAGAAGATTTCTTTTTGCTAGAAAACTCCAGAACTATTTGTCAGGTGTGTCTCAAAATGTTTATGACTATACTCATGATTTCACATCTGTGAAACATTATGTGTGCAGGAGCCTGAGGGATAGCTGCAGGCATCTTTTCTGGCTTTTCCTCTACAGTCATCTCAGCAGATTTTGGCACCTCTTGGTCTTACATGAAAAAGCAGATGGGAGAGAAAGGTCATAACACCTTCTTAGTCCAGAGATATTTTAAGGATAAATCTTCTCAAAGACCTCAGGAGGTTCCAGGTTCCAAATTCTCCTAAGTCAGCCACCTCAGCACTGGTGTCTCGTGCTGTGCAAATGCAGAAATGGTCAGGAAGGAGGTCCAGAGACAGTGGGAGCACTCCAGCCGTAGCGGAGTCACATCATATGAAGCCAACATGGAAATTTACTGAGCCGAGAGGGAGAGCCAAACCCTCCATGCCAGACAAAGTACCAAGTTGTCTCGAACTGATAGCACATTCGCCAGTACCAAATTGGCCAGATGAACCTCTGTACCTGGCCTGAATGAATGTCAGGAAAAGTAATCACAGGATAAGGCCAGGATTTGGAGCTGGATGTCTCTGCTCTGCCATTGCAGGGCTATGTTTCAGTGCTGGTGGGAGCACAGTGACCCTGGTGGAAGGAAGGCAGTATGCCAAGAAAGCATCGTGGCACAACAAGGAGCTACCACTCAGCCATCGGGACAGGCTGTACCTGTGCTCCTGACTTGTTCCAGCTGGGCAGTGAAGATTCCCGAGATTTCCCAAGCTTTCTTTTCAAATAATGAGCTGCAGAGCTGCTCGGCTCCTGTTGCCTCCCTGCTCCCTGACCCAACACCCACCTCAGCTCAGCACCCTAGTCCACTCCAGATGACTCACCACAACTGTAGTGCCAGCAAACTGGCGTTCTTTAACAAAGTCCCTGCTGATTGCTGTTTAACATGAGTGCCTCTACAAGTGGAAGTGGTAAGGTGCTGCTTGGCCAGTGTCACTCTGTTGCCCCTCAGGGCTGGCAGCATCTGCTGATGTGCCCCCATGCGTTCTCTCCCCGTGCCTCTGCCATATAGTGATGGGGCTTGTGCCTACGGATGTCACTTCATAGGCCAAATGCTTAAACAAGATTAACGCTTAATTTCAAGTGGACATTGTTTTTAAACTTCATGTATCTCCCTAGTCCATTACACAGTGCCTAATCTCTCTGTCTTCAGGTTTCAGCCTGCCTCTGACTGAGTTGCAAACAGCAGTATCCCAGCATGACTGCTGTTTCCTATTCCCATCACTGGCTGTAATTAATGGTTGCTAAAGGAAGATCAGGACTGCCTTTTATATACGTTTCCCCACCCAGCACTCCCTCAAGCTCTGTTCCAGCTCTTACTCCACTGGAGCCTTGCTGATTTATTAGAGCGCAGGCAGACCTGTAGTCATAACAGGCTGGGAAATATTTTCTATACAAGCTCAGGATTAACACAGGGGTTCAGACCTTACTCAGACAAAGGATTACAGTATGGGTAAGTGGGCTCCTGGTATATATATCTAATGATCCCAAAAAGCAGTGGCTAGGAAGATGACAGAAGGCACCAAGCAGAGCCCAGGCCATACGGTCACTGCTGCCAGAGCTGCAAATAGCTCTCTGGGTATGCAGCATGCCATGTCATGGCATGGACATCGGCACTGCCACCACCATCACGGGTTCACCTCTCTCTCCCTTGACTATTTTCATTATTCCACCAAAGCCACAATTTTTCTGTTCCTTCAGGAGGCAGAAAACGGAGTGTAGCATATTCTGCCCTGTAGAAGGGCACATTTCTTTGCCCCTGTAATCATGGGACACCATCCAGGAGCAGTGGTCCATGATTTACTGCCTGGGTGCTTACTACAAACTATCTTCTCAAAGCCACCACCCTGTGCTGAGTTACATCATATCATAGAGTAATGCCTTTAAATCATTAATCTGTCTTACTTCTGGACAAGTGCCAGAAGAACCGATGAAGGCCAGGCTGAGTTCAGATCAAATCAGAGGACACTGTGGTTACTTTCATGGTTTTTCTGAGGATCTCTCACCTGCAACCACAAATCTGCCTTTATTTGGCTTGAGCACGATCCAAAATTACCTCAGAGGTCAACAGTGCATGTCTTGCGGATTACTGAAAACTACTGACTAACCTAGCGTAATGTATTATTACTATTATTATTCCAGGAAAAAAAGGTGGCTGTAGTCTGTTGCTTTGTGATAAAAACCTAACACTGATTTTTCCCTTTTGCAAAAATACCCAAAAAAAACCCAAAACAAAAACAAAACAGGCAAGAAAAAAAAAAAAGCACAGGATTGTTTTGCCCTCTTTGTCTTGCTGAATGCCATAGTTCTTGCCACAAAGAATTCATTGTAGGCAGCATTCTAAATCCGCATTACAAATGGGAATTAATGAAACTTCTCAGCACCTCCCCAAGGTAAGTCAGAGGGGATGAAGTCAGCCTCCAGAGATGAACTGTGGCTCAGGCCAGTGGTGGTTGATCCTATGAGGGAGTATGGTGGCACTCCCTGGGATGCCTGGTGATGCAGCCCCAGAGCTCAGCTCCTGCCCCCCGTCTGGCTGGCGCTGGCTGTTTACTCCGGCTGCTTCTGTTCAAAGTCCCTTGGAAGTGGTGGTAAAAGCACCGCTGACTTTCCCCAGTTTCAGATTAAGTCACCTTTGCTCCACTTGTGTATCTGTAAAATGGAAGTAATAATACTTCCCTGCTGCCCCGTGGCTGGGGAGAATCTGTCATTGTTCCCGTGGGTGCAGAAAAGGGAAAAGAAGAATAAATATTTACCCAGAATCAGATACAGGTAAATCCATCTGTGGGACTGTCCCCTCTCCCAACAAACTTCCCTTCCTATGGGAAACTCTAGCCTCTATTTGGTTAAATCATTTACGTGCATTAATGAACAATTAGGGAGGGAAGAGGGTGAAACCAGCCCAGAAAGCCTTCCACAAAAGAGCTGCCCTCGGCTTGGCTTGTTTGATTTAGGATAGGAGGGAAGTAACCTGACTGTGATAGATGAGGACTCTGCCACGACCCTGAGCGTCTGTAAAATCAAGTCTGGGTGGGAGATTTAAGACAAAGGGCCAGACACAGTGTTGGTTTAAACTATTGTAGTTCCTCTGGAGTCACTGGAGCATTGAAAGTCATATTGGGAAGGTCTGATTCCATAGGTGCTGAAAGAGAGGGGCAGGGTTGGGGCAGCCCCACGCTCTTGGCAAGAGTTCTGGCTCTGTCAGAGGAGCTGTGGGTTTTGCTCTTGGTTATTTAATTCACACAGCTCAGCCTTGTGATGGTCCCTGGGGCCCAGCTGCTATTGAGAGCTTTCAGCTTTTTGCATGAGATCTATTGGATGTGACAAGGTACACATGGGTCATATGCTGCTCTCTAAGTAAGCCACATTTATATGCAGCATCATCGTTAGAACAGCAAAACTCCAAACCCATCCTTTTTACTCCAGCACAAACCACCCCCCATTCCAACTTTTTTTATGGATTCTTTTCCATCAATGTGCCCTGCTGAGAACTGTGAAAGATCCTCTGCAGATCCTGGACCTCTCTCCATACAAGGAGAGTATGAAGAGCAGAGTAAGGGGCTGGTGAGCTGGCATGCTCTCCTAGTACAGAAAGGCCAGAAGAGGCTAAAGCCTGGAAGTCATGTCCCTGTTTTATGATCATTTAGACTGAGCAAACAGACCTCTGTGAGCTGGAGCTTTGCTTGCTAGTTCTGACTGAAGTTCATCAAAGCTAGAGAGATGGAGAGTAGAACGTGGAATAAACTAGATTGGTTTTGTGCTAAAGCAGAGAAATATAGATCAAACAAATGCAAATTCAGAGAGAAACCTTGTACACTTATAAATGTTTGTTTAAAGACATCTTTTTTTCTCAAAACACAAATCACGAGAAAAACCAATATAATACTGCCATCCCAAAGTCCTTTCTGCTCTTAAGTACTTTGCAGACTTTCCCATGCAGTTCTGCTAATTCCTTCCTTGGAGGATGCATCTGAACTCTTACTTCAAACTTCCTCCTCCAACTTGAGAAAATACTTTAGAAATAGGGCACTGAAGCAGAACATCCAGGACCCCAGCTCATTCCCAGCATTGCTGGATCTGCCCCTTTCCCACATGTTGGAGCCAATTCACTTGCACATTTTTTGTTACAGCAACCTTGGGACAATCTGCTGGTTTTCGGGACAGAACTGTGAGGTCACTGGGGACACAGTGCCCTCTACAAGCCATGTGGGATGGCTAGAGAGCCTGCCAGCCTGACTGAAGTCTGTTTGGTTGTGTAGAAGTCCTTTGACGTGGCAAATGTCCAGAACAGATCAGAGCTGACTCAAATCCCGGCGGGTGTTTGAAGTTAAATCTCCAGAGGTTCAAATATTAGCCTACTCCATCACCTGTCCATCAAACATTAACTCACTCCACCAAGAGTACACTTACCCAGTCTGTTGGCTCACCGCTTCCCGAACTGGTAATTTTTCTTGAGACAAATGCAAACCACTGCACCCTGGATGCTGCTGCCCTTGCAGCAGGAAATAAGCTGCAGCCCAGCTATGGAAGAACATTAAGTACCACTGATTGACAGCTGGGGATTTATTTCTGCATGGGCACTGAGGTCAGGATAAAGAAAAATAATTTCGGTGCACCTGTGAGTTAAATTGTACATTAAATCTGCCTTCATCTTGGTAATGAAAGCTGGATTGCCAATGTGTATTTAAAAAAACCCATAAGTCACACTCCTAAACTATCACAAGACTAGCTTGAAAATTATGCAGTGAGGTGTCCTTTCAATTGACTTTTTGGCTGTGGAGGTATAAGGAGTTTGGAATTTCTGTGCTTCTTATTTTGCAGGGTGAGCTAGATCTGTGCTGCTGTTTCTAGGAGCAAGGAGAGGTTTGTATAACCCATTCCCATGGCAAAACAGGGCTTGGAGGAAAATGGGCTACAGCTCATGACGAGAGCTGACAGCACTGCACTGGCAATACAATCTGTCCTGTCTTCTTTGCTTTCACATGTTACGTTAAATATTCTGGGAGTCAGAAAGTCTCAAAGGATCTTCAGCCATCCAGCTTTCCAGGGCTGCTCTGTCATGTCCTGGAACTGCCCACCCCTGCCTGACTGAGCAGGCATGGAAGAACAGGGGAGCAATAGAGAAAGTCAATAGGGCTCACTGGAGGCGGCTTGCAGGTAAGAAACTCTGTTCTCTCTATTTCTGTGCCTGAGAGCTTATACAAGCAGCAAGTTTTCCCTAATTCTACTGAGGTGCTTACACAGCTTTGGCCACATTGCTTTGGAGAGGCAAGAAACAGTGGAGTTGCAGCCTCACACTTGTTCTAATGTTGGTTCTTTGCTGAGCAGTGAATAAGATTATTTCTACCTGTATTATAAAGATCATGTATTATATTCACAAAACGTTATTTTTAACCTCTATATATCATGTACAGAAATCTCATTAATAATTAACTGAAAGAGTGCATTCCTGGTCCTGCTTCTCAGCTGTGTTAGAAGGCTTAATTGAAGTGTTTGAAACTTTGGGATAAAAAATACTGCCAAAGTGTCATGTATTGTAATTATTACCTATTTAGGAGACAAGTGATGACCATACAGTAATCTGACGAATGAATGGAGATTTCACTTGCTACTCCCTCGATCATAGACATTCTCAAAGAGAATTGTGGTATGAGAATCTGCTTAACAGCATAAACTTCAACATAAGTGTGTAAGGCTGGGCTGGCAGTCACACTTTCATAATTTCAATGAAGGAATGCCCTTTGGATTTATTCCGCTGTGCCAAGATTTAGCATCCACGGCTTCCATTCTCCAGGAGATTAAACTCTGCCACCAGTGTTATCACGCTATGATATTTGAAACAGTTTTACACAAGGACTGCACAAGACAGCCTGAGCTGCAGCAATCAAGGCAAAGCTGTCTGGCTGACAGCCAGGGAGAACAGGCTCCTTTCTCAGGCAAATTGCTCAGAGATATTTTTAGCTACAAATGCACTGTCTGATGCATTTAATATTCGGCTTGCAGGGCTGCAGGACACGTCACAGCAGCTCCTGCTAAGAAATGTGACAGACCTGTAGAGTGCTTGCCAAGTGTGAGTGCCCTGCTCGGGTGGCTGGCTTGGAGCTGTAGAGGAGCACAGCATTGACGGGAATGCTGTTCTCAGTTCCGGGAGAGGAGAGCTGTGCCAGGCAGCTGGCAGCTCTAGTTTCCATGCTGGAGCCGGTTATGTGGGTTACAGGACAAATCATTAGTTCTTTTGCTGGTAATAACATAATCACGACAATTTCGACATCTGTTAATTACAGAACCAACTTTTCAGACCTCAAGTACAGGAGGATGTTGGGATCCTGACAGACCTGAGCTGCCCCAGCTCTTCCTATCAGGCAAAGGTGACCCTCCCACAGGGTGTCCAGGCTAACACCATGACTTCAGCTGGAGTGAGGGGAGTATGGACTATTAATCCAGCAATGTGATGACTGGGTGTGTCACAACAGCACACCCAAGGCAGGAGTGAAAAGGTGGTCACTGACTTTGAGATGTGTCAGGTTATCTGCAGCTCACATCAGGGAAAGATGCAAGTCACTTGCTCTGTCCCTCTCACCCCACAACATACTGAAACGAGCATGTCTTCAGAGGCACGCTTTGATCTCAGAGTATATGGGATTTTTCAATGTCAATCATAGTGCATTTCCCTGAACCAGGTTTTCCAGAGGAGTATCTCCAAGTGGACAATCAACCCTCCTTGTGCATGTGGAAGTGGGCTGGAGCTGCAGTCAGGTGGGGGTTTACAGGATCTCAGGCCCTCTTCCTATGGGACTGTGGTGAGAAGGGAACACTTTTTCTAATGAGGCAATTGTTTCTTGCATTCAGCGTTCGAGCAGAGTGCAGCTTCCCTCCCAGCAGGAATGAACTCATTGCAGGGGGTTACAGAGTGCATGTACATGACTTTAAGTACATTTCAAATAGATCATGGTATTTCTTGCACCTAACACACCAGGCAGCCAGAAAGCAGATGCTGATAGACCAGGTGATAAGATGACAACACTTGAATCACTCCTCAGGGTGCTTCTGGTACATTACAGCAATAGACTCTTACAGCCCAGGAGAGACATAGTCAGTCCATCTGCATAAAACAGGAATTTCACTTCAGTTTTCACTCTGGCAGCTTGAGTCATGTGTGACTGAATCAATGATTTAGGAGATCTACTCTTGAAATTTACAGGTGGCAGCTTTACACCATCCTTCAGTGAATGCTTTCATCAGTCGTTTGTCCTGGCTGTTAAAAACTTCCACCTCACTTCTTGTTCATACTTTGCTATTTCACAACTTCTCGCTTGCTGAGTGCTCTGTAAACTGCTGGGGAATTACAAGTGGCAGGGAAGACTGAAACGCTTCTCTCTGACCAATCCAGCAGCCACCAGGAGCCACGGCAGCAGCTGTTGGCCCAGGGAGTGAGCTGGGATGCTGCCCTGCAGAGACCTGGCATGCTGGCGGCCGTGGGCTCTGCAGCACCGCACCAGCTTTAAGCTGCTTCCCACTCCTTATGTCTTCTTTTGATGTGGATTGGTACAGTGTACAATCTCCTGCAGGAAAACAAAGTTGGTTTAGTTGGACCAACCCGGTAAAGATTTCCACAATCCTCAGCAAATATTTTAGAAGTGAGGTGGCAGATTCCTTCTCACTCCTGTGCACATACCTACACATATAAATATATATTGGTATGAGATGTAGTCTTTCTGCCACTCCTTTAAAAGGTATAAAGATCTTTTCCCCAGGGTGTGTGTGGAAGCTGTCATATTTCCAACATGTTGCAAATCTGCATTTCCTATTGATCTTATCTACTCTGTTGTGCTGCAGCAGCCTCTGTTTCACATCATAGCCCCAGGGCCTCCATCATCATTAGAAATCCTTTCCCAGAAGACTGGAGGTACACCAGCTGATCACAGATCACAGTAGTAACAGCTGGGGACTAAACTCTCTGAACCACCAGGGAAAAAAGGCAAGAAATGGTAAGCGAAACACAAAGTATCTTCCAAGTAGGTTTCCTAAACCCCTGGTCCTATTTGGCAGCCACAGCGGTGACCAGCCCTCTCAAGAATCTTGCAGGCATTTGCTGCTGAAGGAAACAGCGTGTGTTTATCACGGAAAAAATGCAACTGAAACTTTTTTAAAAATGTGTGCATTAGGGAGTGTTCCCTGCTCTTATACATCCCAAACAATGACTATCCCACTGCTTTATTTCTCATGGGGCCTGTGGGCAAACTCCACTGTCCCAGCAGCACAGCCCTCACAACCCCCTAAACCCCAAAGCCCATCCGGCTGTGAGCATAGAAAGGGCTCGAACTTGTGAGAGCAGACAAATGGCTTCTGCAGTTACAGCAGCAAGAGCATGGTTTATGAGATCTACAAATGCTGGTGCCTCAGAAATTTAAGTGCTCTGACCTGCCTCTTTTAGCCCATCTTTGTCCCAGAACTGCTTGCCAGGCACTGTCTGAAGTTGCTGCTTTTCTTCGACATGGCACCTTCTGAAAACATCACGGAAAACAGTTCCTGGAATGCACTGGACTACCTCTCCTTTTTGTTGGGTTAAGCCTTCTGTGTATGGTTTTCCTAGCTAGAAATCTTGACTGTGCTTCTTAGCAGGACATTAAAACCCACACTGAAATCAAAGGGGTATCCTTCATTCATTCCTCTTACGGATACAATAAGCTCTTGAGTCCTGTCTTGTACTGTGTCTAATGCAACAGGACCCTGGCTGAAAACCAGGGATCTGCTGAGTCCAATAAAAATAATACATGAAAATTTCATTTTATATCAGGAACAAGAAAACATCAAACTCATATCCTTTGTAATACACAACACATGTGGAAATCAGCTACAGGAGCAGAAAAAAGTTTTCCTGAGTCATGCTTTTCTAGTCAGAGTTGCTGCCTACCCCTCTTCTCACAGCAGGCAGAGGAACCTCAAAGAAGCAGGTGTTTTTCATGGATGAGACAAGTCCCTGGTCAGTGCTTGTAGTCCGCTTGAAACATGCCACTAATCTTCAGTGGGGTCTCTGCTCAGCTGTGCAAACATGCCTTTTTTTGAGGATTAGGTTCAAATTCACTTGAAGTTTTGTGGTCTTGTTTTGAAAAGAAAGATGAATCCAAAAAACAATAGCGTGGATTACTTTCCTTTTGGGGAAACAGATTGCAAGCTTTCCTGCAGTATAGGGTTGGATTGGCCTCAAAATTATACACTCACAGCAGCTTCCATTTGTAGATTTCATGGTTCTTTATTAGAGGGAGCATGGTAAAACATTGCAGCTTCCATGGGTTAGAGATGGAAGAAAGAGGCCCAACTAGCTTAAGGGATTTCTTGAGGTTGTGGAGGAAGTACTGGGCAAAGCCACGGTCGGAACAGTCTCCTCACTTTAGCAGGTCTGCTTATGAGGAAAGCTGTCTGTCTCTCTGTACTTATGAAAACAGAGTGGGAAGGGTTGTTAAGAAGCTCATTAAAGAAACTATTTTATATTTCCTGGTGTCCGTTTAGTCAACCACACAAGAGGTGGAGAAGAGTCAAAGGGCAAGCACAAGCCATATAAAAAGGACAGGAGGAATCAAACCTCATATCAGGGATGACTTTTGAGCAAAGGTTCAGGCTGCCCTTTTGTCTACCCCCTTCCACTGAACCCTGGACACTGAATGAATTGGCTTGAATTCCCTGCACAGAACCTTTTTACATTGGAGTTTTCTCCTTGTAGGATAGTGAGGGCTGTGACTGGCATCACAGGGAGTAAGCGGCTGCAAAACTAATGATGCAACCTGCTGATACCTTCATTTTTACTACATCCAATTAAGCAGTAAATGATTCTGGTAGAAGTGTGGAGCACACAGATTATTATGCAAATAAGGTTGCTTTGCTACCAGCAGGCTCCTGCATTGCCTGAAATAGCACTGGTAGTATATTAGTGCAAATGTCACCTTTCTCCTCCATTAGTTATTGCCTCCCTTATCACCCATCGTGCAGCTTCCCACAGGTCAGATCCATGATTTCTCATAGACTTGGGAGTGAAAATGGATTTGAAAGAGGATTTTTAACAAAGCTTCAGTCACCTTTCACGAACATGCTAACACATTCAGGTCTTGTGGCCTGGGAGCCTGTCACACTGGCAAAGTCATCTGAAGAATCCACCTTGAGCTGAACTACAAGGTGGTTCATGGACATGCTCCAGGCTAGAAAAGGTACCTACTTTTTCAGAGGTGGTGGAAAGAGCTGCCTAGAAGCAATAAACTGAGGACTCTGGTGGGAATCTGGGGTTTTAGCATCAGTTTACTTACACCATTAAAAAGTAGAATTAAGGAGTGACACTGAGAATTTTGAATCACTTTATTTCCCATGCTATTGTGTCCTCCTCACTCTCCTTAAAAGGATCTCTTTTGCTCTGCATTCCTAAAACGAAACCGAGACAAGAAGCAGGAGCTTCTTGCTCCCATCCGCTTTTACTGGCTGTTGTTAGCAGACAAAGGCTATTGTTTGCTGCCACTGGTTGTTGTTCCTATGGTGGCAGCAGCCCCCAGCACCAGATCTCAGTTCTGGGCCCTTTTTGTACTCCCCACGGCACAAACAATTGCACAGTCCCTTTCTGTAGATGGCTGTGATTTAAAGAGAGAAATTCATTTCTCTGCATCTTCCCACAGGTCGCGTGGACACAGAAATTCACAGGCTGGCTGCAGCCACCCTGGAGATGGGGGCCAGAAAGGGAGCAATCATCACCCGTTGCTATAGCATGTAGACCAGACTAAGCACACTGTGATACCTCTGGTGAAAAAGGATATCACTCCTTTGGATGCACTGGGGTAGATCTATCCTTCAACTGCCAGATCAAAACCCTCTGAGTTCAAAATAAAGTTCAGTGAGGTTTTCTGCAAAGTCCCCATTCGTGTCCCTGGTACAAAACTAAGCTTAACTGAACTTATCCAGGCTTTGCAAAAGGAGTCTAACTGTCCATGGCCAGTGATGCCATGACCCAATTTCTGGGCACAAGGCTTAGAGAGAAGATGAATGCAAGCAAGCCCAGCTATACAAAATTTGCATAGGACCCTGAGGTCTGGGTCATTTGGTGAGTTCTTTGAACATTCACAGAACAACTCCAAGATGCCTGATAAAACCTGACCAAATTGTGTGGATTCATTTAAATTTGTCTTGGAGTTTTTGGGGGTTTACTCAAACATGGGACACAGGAAACAGTGAGGCAGGTGGTTTGAAACAGCCAGCGGGGCCACATCTCAGCAAACCAAAGGTCCTGCTGCTTGATGACACTGAGGATAAATGATGTTCACAATCATAAATAAATCTTACTGCTTTAGCCTCTGATTCTACTTTGCTTTGCAGCAGGGTAAATCCAAAGCTGCCCAACCCACCTCAGAATTAAATAACAAAGGAGAGAGAGAGAGAAATCTCTTTTCCTTCTACAGTCAGCAAAGCAGAATTCAATACTTTCTTCCTATGCCTAAATTGGAGAGAAAGGGATATTTGCTTTTCAAATTGCAAATTGAATTGATCCTTAGTTATTCCTCTGGGAGGAATGGAGTGCAGGGACTTTTTGAAATGTCAGGAGACTGGTACAGATGGGCAAATCCCTTTGTCACCAGGCAATGGTGCAGAGCTAAGGAGTGGCCATCACCTCCTTGAATCTCTGACTCACTGTGATTGCCCCAGGTTTTTGAGATAGAAAAGCAGGAGGGAAATACACAGGTTTTAGCTGTTCCTTGCTGCCCTGACAAATTGTTAACCAAAGAGCAGCAAAGCTGTTTCAGGGTTTCCTTTTCCTTCTCCTGTAAACTGGTTTTGCCCCAGCAGGCAGGAGATCAGTCCTCAGGCTTCATGCACTCTGTGGCATAAAACCAAAATGGATTTATTTTGAGGGCAGTGTTTAAACATAACTTATGCTGGGAAGGTGCTATCAAGGAGCTTCATTTCTGTGTCCCAGTGCGTCTTCTGTTCCAGGTGCCTGTGGTGAGAATGCAGCAGGCACAGCCCGGCTGTGCAACACCCCTCGAGGGCACATCCTCGTGGTGGCTGAGGGCTAAGGCACAGGCACTGCCCCCCGCCATGCCTCCTGGCAGCTGCCTTCCTGCTCTGCTCTACATCCTCCCAGGCCATGGCTGATCACTGCCATCACATCATTGCTGGCAGCTGGGGCTTTGCTCAGCAGGGAGGTGAGAACTACATGGCCTTCAGAGACTAATAGCTTCATGCTTTTATGTGTTTCTTGTCTCCGACCACAGTAAAAACAGGGGGCTGGAAGTTGCATCTTGCAGTGCTAGTGTTGCAGTTTGGTCAAGGCTTGGAGCATAGGTCTGAAAAGCCCCTGCCAGAAACAAGTCAGGGCTTGTCAGAG